>JAFMOC010000117.1:0-350000 GCA_019802505.1 Corydoras sp. C115 | reverse complement strand
CTCCTCTATTTTACCAGCCACTGAGAAAAATGGACAAGTCAAAAAACGGGGGCAGAGAGCAAAGACAATCCTCAGCAACTTTAAAAGGGCAAATCCTTTAATGCGTCTCGGGCCTTATCTGAAACACCTCTGCATCTGTCTCCAGCAGCAGGCCTTTGAAAGCCTGTTCCAGGTCTGGGAAAGATAGAGAGAGTGAGAGAGGCTCCGGATGAATTATAGGCCTTTAAGAGTCTGGGAATCTCAGAGCTCTGACCAAAGCTTAAAGTTTCTGCCGCAACCATGAGCAAGCCGAATAAACGGCCAGGTATCAACTCACCTTCCACCTGAAACTGGGTTAAGAGACACGAGAGAGAAGTTCAGTCTCAAAGTGATGATATTATGAACGTGTTCACCAAAGCCAGGGGCCAAACCCCAAAATCAAAACATTTTAAACTTTCTCTGGGTCCCAACTACAGATTATTAGAATAACAATAAGCTTTTTCAGATTAATTTGAGTTTAATCTGTTTTTTACTTTATTTTATGATGTAAATCAGTCAGCGGTGGCTGTTTCTGAAGCTTGTCTTTAATCTTTGTTGTACGTTAATGTCAAGCGCTTGGCGAGCATAACACTCTAACACACTAGCTCTTTAAGCCACATTCACGCCTGAGCACGATGCTGAATCACAGATGAACTCAGTTTAATACAGCAGTTTAACGTGTGTCTGCTATTGTGGACATGTTAAAAACTCGATGCTTCAGTCAGTGGAGTTCATTAACCCCCGAGTCAGCACATCACAGCAGAGGAACACTGATGACTGATCAACCACCAAAATGATCATAGGGACTGTGTACATGCTTATGAACAATAATCTGTTCATTTCTAAATAAATTAGTACTGATAATAAATTCAGATTTTAATAAAGAAATATAATATAATATTTCTATTATTATTATTATTATTATTATTATTATTATTATTATTATTATTATTATTGTGGGCTCTTTTTTTGTTTTCGTATTCTTTTGTTCTTTATAAAGCTTAGTTTGGAATTTTTGTGAGGGAATCAGGATTTCAGTTGTAAACAGTTCTCTATCAACTGAAGTATCGACCATCAAACTAAAAGATATAAAAATTTTCTGGACATTAAATTTATTTTGTTGATTTTGATTACACTACAGCAAATAAAATACATTTACAATATCTAATTCTTTATTCAAACAAAACATTGTTTCTGATCAGTGAAAAAAAAAGAATAAAAATGTGTGTTTTTTTTTTTTTATAAAATATTTTATATGAGCAAACCTATATATTTTTACTTTTAAAATGTAACTTTCATCATTCGTCATTTTGATTTATAACATATAAATCATGATTCTGATTTGTACTTCAAACATTGAACATTTGATACAGTAAATATAAATGAAAGAAACACCTCCACCAGCAACATACCAATAATTTATATAATATAAATACATGAAAAAATAAATAAATAAATAAAAAAAATTATATATATATATATATATATATATATATATATATATATATATATATATATATATATATATATATATATATATATATATATATATATATGATCTGATCTGATCAGTAAACCTTCAGTTCATAAAACATTTTAAAGTCCCATCTATCCTTTAAAACAGAACAGAGACGATTACTGGATTACTTTTAAAATATTCTGTAATATTTGTGATATTATCTGTGTTTATTATCTGTGTTTATTATCTGTATTGATTATCTGTGTTTACTTTATTATTTCATTGAGTTATTAATAAGGTTCTTGTTCATTATCTGTCCCTGTGCATGTTTCTGAAATCTGCAGTTTAAATGCTGCTTCAGCAGGAAGATTAATACAGAGCGTGAAATAATTCATTTGAAATATTAATGACTGAATATATAAACTTATAACTTATAAATAAACCATTTTTAAAGCAGTAATATTAAGTTGTTGTAATGATTGAACATGAACTATATTCAAAAAGATCTAAAAAAAATACATCATTAGCTTCATTCATAAATTGCTTCATTTAGACCTGTCATCATTATAACGAATAATAAAAAATGATAATAATATTTACAATAATGATAATAATTATTAATTATACCAAGAGTAATAATAATAACACCAAAAAACAATATAATAATAATAATGATGATGATGATGATGATGATGATGATGGTGTACAGTGTTCAGAATTTTTAATATGACATTTTACCACTTTTACTGGATTTATGTAAATCTCATCACAGTCGCAGCTAAAAGACATAGTTTTAAACTTTCTTCTCTCTCTGCCTTGCACTCTCTCTCTCTCTCTCTCTCTCTCTCTCTCTCTCTCTCTCTCTCTCTCTCTCTCTCTCTCTCTCTCTCTCTCTCTTGCTCGCTCTCGCTCTGTCTAAAGAAAATATACAGTTATTTCCTCATGTTACATTAAATTAAATACCACAGAATGAATTTACTAATTATAGTTTTAATTTGTTCTTTAGTTTATTTTATGTTTATCTCTAAACATTAAAAACTTCTCAGAAGTGGTTCTAATATGAAGGTACTCATCTTTCTGTGATGTCACAACTCTGTCAGAACTCTTCCCATGTCTCTCTCTCTCTCTCTCTCTCTCTCTCTCTGTCCCTCTCTCTGGACTGCTTTAACAGGCCTGGTCCGATATAGGCAGATAAATCTCCAGCTGAGGATAAAGTTCAACGAGATAAAATCAAACAGATGTCGGCGGGGGGACTCTCTCTCTCCATGACCCATAAAAACGCTCTCATCAAAGCCGAGAATCATTTGCTTTGAATTATGACTCTGTTATGGGATGGAGGGAGGAGAGAAGAGGGCACAGGGAGATGTTTGCAGTGCAATGGGATCTGTTTGTCTGACGACGGCACGAGGATGCCTGGGAAATCCGTCGTTTACGCACCAACGCACCGCGGGGCATATCTGATTGACAGCTGCTGGATAAATCATAAAGCAAGAAAAGGATTTTGGAAATGGTGCCTTAATGAACCCACATACAAAGCTAATTTGGGGGGAAAACATCGTCACAGACATGAGATTGAGTTCTGAAGATGAGCCGAGGTTCTGTGGAGAAGCAGGTTTATTTATTTCAGTTGGGTGGATGTGGATACTCCTGCCCCTTGATAATATTGATGATGTGTAAGTGTTTTAAATCAGAATGGGGGATAAGATCTTAGGTAAACCCAAATAACAAGCTTATGAACTGGAGCAAATGTTTGCTTTTCCCCGGCTCGTCGGACACACGTGGAATTTTCCTTTCTTCGCCGTTTTTATTCCTGACCTCTGCGAGACAGTGCCACACCGGGGTCATATTTTCTAGCGAGGGTTCACGGCGGGGTCAAATAGTTGCTTTATCGCTGAGATCTGGACCCCAAAGCGAGGAAGTGCACTTTACCTGCTCACTTTCTTTCTGGCCTTCAGTGGCCGGTGATGTATGTTTTCACAGACGGAAGAAATACGGTGTGATTTGGCTCGCAAAACTCCAAACGCTGTCGTAATTCAGATACGTGGGCTTGTTGTCGTTCTCCGAGCTGAAAAATAAACCCTTCTCTAAAGTGCATGTGACATCAGAAGAGTGGAGCGTGGGAGGGGGGGTCGGTGCGTGAGAAAAGGGAACGGGAAAAATGGAGATGGAAGAGACGAGGGTTTGAACTGTTGTGAGCAGAGGTTTAGTGAGAACACACAGGTTCTGAAATTCCGAGAGAACCCTAAGAATTCTGCCGTCTCAGGGTCTCCAGCGTTTGTGCACTGAGGTGCTCGTAGGAGAACATTCTGCTGCATCAAACTAAAAGATGTCGGCATGAAAACCAGATAGAGATATTAAAAGGAGGGGCGCGGCACCTTTGTTTTTTTCCTTCATGTTTGTGTTGGTTAGGAGGATTCAGACTGGGAGCCGGGAGCCGGGAGCCGGGAGTCGGGAGCTGAGAGCTGCCTCGTCTTCGTTCTCTCCTTGCTCTTTATCAGACTCCTGTTCTTGACCTTGTTACTCACTCACGGAAGCATGTAAATCTGTACGATCCAACAACGGCACACTGACAAGTTACAGCTTCACATGGAATTTCACCATGACGTTCTTTATCTGAGGCCCTGAGAAACGCTGGCTTAGGAAGGACTCTCACACACACACACACACACACACACAGATGATGTTTAATAATGATTCAGTCGTGTTCCTCAGTCCAGTGAAGTGTGTGTTGTGTATCTGTAAGTTGGTAGAACCCACTGAGGTGATGAGGAGTCTGACGCACTCTTATACAAAGGTTCTAATAAACCCAGAATGCAATTCTGCAGAAGCTTCTTGGTTTCTCAGGAGAGCGCGGCTGACAGGATCATGGAGGATGTGCAGGTATCACTGTAGGAGTGCTCTCTCAATCTTCTGTCTTCTCTCAGTTTTAGAGCTTGCTCCATCTTTCAGCGTCAGCGTTCTAATGATTTATCAGACTTCACAGAGTTCAGAGATGAAGCTGCAGCTGATTTGTAATGTGGAGATGATGCTACACTGTATATCAGGGTGTGTAATTCTGTTTATACATCACTCTGTCTGCAGCAGCAAAAATATTCTTATTATTTTATGACTGAACTTCCTGGATGATCAACTTATCTGTAGATGGGTTTCAAAACCATCAGCTGGAACTGATTTAATTCACTTAAACATTAAACTGAGTGACTTCATCTCTCTTTGTTTAGAAATCCATACAGTGTTTAGTCCATTTTGTATATTTATTAAAATCATAGAAGATTTACATTTACATTTGATTGTTTAGCAGATAACAATTATATGAATAGAGTTAATATTAATCTAATAATTAAAATGAGTTCTAACTCCAGCATGTTGTTGGGTATTTAATAATGTGACATTAAAGATCAAACATAGATTATTATACAAATTACTTTATGATTGAACCCCCATAAATTATTAGATTAAAATGACTGATGTTTTGGATTTTTTTTTAACATTTAATGATTTCTTCATATTGCAGAATTATTACCATCCTCCTCTCTCTCTCTCTCTCTCTCTCTCTCTCTCTCTCTCTCTCTTTATCTCAGTCAGTGAGGTATTAGCTGTGGTTCTGTGTTCTGCGGCTCTCTCTCATATTTAGTGTAATGTTCTGTCTCTACATTGTTTTCACATTTTAAAGTTCTAAGATTTAAACTTGTTACAGTCTCAGCTACTGAAGTTGTGATGTAATACCTGTAAACATTTTAACATCATTTCTCAGTTTTTATAATTTGTACAGAAGAGCTTACAACACACAGTTTAGAGTTTCACATCGAAATGGAACAATGTTCTCTAAGAGTCACTACACAAAACAAAACAAAAAAAAATCTACACAATACAGAATGTGTGCACATTTTTGAGAGCACAGCCAGGACACAAACTAAGAATTACTAAAATATTATTATCATTATTGAGATGTGTGCAAAAAGATAAAGCAACATTAATAATTAAAAGCTCAGTCTGCTGATTGGACTCCATCATCACCTTCTGAGGTCCATCCTCCATCACCCAAAACCTCAAGTCCAATTTTTTTACATGAATATAATTCATGTTTTTTCAGAGGTTTTATCAGGTTTTCTGAGGGATAAAGGAATTTGTTGAAAACTAAATTTCATGCACATTGAAAACTATTCTTCCGGAATCTTTAGAAGGTTTCTACAAAGAATCGTACAGGGAGTCAGACCTGAGGGAGGGAGCTGGCTGTCGGTGTTTTTAACGGCTGCTGTGTTGCACGTTGGTTCTTTCTGTTATTACTACATGTGGGTTTCACCTTCTCTTTTTAATCAGAGCAACAGATATTAGACTGCGCTGTCGACTGCGCCTCTGATAGCGCAGGGATTTATGGAGGGATTTACATCTTCCTCTTCTACCAGTTCAAATATCTGGGCATTCGCACATCAAATTATCAGAGGAAGAGTTCCCAGCACAACCTGTCTGCAAAAACACCACCAAACAGATGTATGTGCGTGTGTGTGGGGGGGGGGGGGCAATTTGAAGTAAAGGTACTATTAGCTACATACATGTAGTATTATTATTTAAAAAAAAAATCAATTCTAAATAATTAATTTGCTTAAATAATAATTTAAGATCAGGACGAAATAGTGAAGATTCAAATAATTCATTGAAAATACCTGGTTTGAGTATGTTCAAAACATTTTATATTTTTATTTATTATTTTACTTATTGTACATTTTTAAACAAATGATTGATGGACTGGCTGATTGCATTATGCAAATGAGGAGTCCAAAGTGTCTCAGTGTCTTTATTAAATGCTTGATTTATATGTATAGATCTTTTTTACAATATCATATTGACTCAGAGCAGCTTTACAGATGTTGACGGTAACTTAGTAAGGAGGGCTCCCTGCAGTAGCATCATTTCAGCGCTGCACGCTGTATAATGGAGAGCCGAGTGAAAAGCTGAAACTCCAGGACTGACTGATTAATAAAATGTTGTATTTGTGTTTGGATGAAGAGCAACATCAGGTCGTTCTCTTCAAACTGAAGTTGCATTGTGATGCGTAACTGAATTCCGCTTTAATGTGCAGCTCGTATGTTAGAACCCAAAGCTGCGCATTTATCAGACGACATGTTTCTAAAGTTTATAGAATAAAAGAGTCCAACGGGAGGAGGATGCTTCTGTAAGCGTTCTAAAGGAGCTGTATCGTGAGCCGAGCAGAACGATGTACAACAACTGAACTGTCCTGCGTGTCATGCTTTTATCGGCTTCAATCTCCAAAATAATCTCTGGGAAAACAGAGTAGTGAGCACTTCAGAGGCGAAGGAGATTATACTGTAACACCGCTGAACTTCCATCAACAAACACAGAGCATGTTTATGGAAAGATGGCCTTTAATCGGCTTTGCTCCGGTTCATGGAGGCCTTGCGTGACTCACTCTAATGAACAGGCTCAGCCTTTTTTTTTCATAATTATTATTATTTGTTTGATTTTGTGGGTGAAAGCTGAGCTAAAGGAGCAGCCTAGGGTTCAGAGTGTTCAACACCTCATGCACTTAGCACCTAGACCTGTTCTAGACACACACACACACACACACACACACACACACACACACACACACACACACACACAGGAACGCTGAACCTGGAGACTGTGGGAAAGAAGCCTTTTTTTGGTTCTCCACATGGTTCTCTGTCTCTGTTACTGTCTCACACACTTTCAGGTCAAATCCTCACTCAGGTGCCCGAGGCTGTTTTCACTTCTTTCTCCATCTCTGCTTTTGCTCTTTTGCACGAGTTCAGTTCAAATCCCAGATCAAAAATAATAATCAAAGAAATAAATAATAACAATCAGTCTGCAGTTTAACTTTAGATATCAAAAGACCCACATCTTTTATTTTAAAGTGATTTTATTAAAGCAGCTTGATTTGATCTTACACTGAAATACAACATGGACAAAAGTATTGGGACACCTTCACATTACACCTACAGGATCTTTTATAACTAAAGTTAAAGTTAAAGTTGTCCTCTTTTTGTGGTGTAATCAGTTTTTATTCAGAGGAGTGTTTGTAAGGTCCTGATTTAGAGTCGCAGTTAAAATTCATCCTAAAGCTGGGTGGGATGAGGTTATGTCCTCCACACTAAACTCATTTCATCATTTCATCATGTCTTTTTAAGGCACAGTCATGCTGGCACAGAGACGGGCCTTCCCCAAACTGTTTCAGTTATTATTTATACAGTGTGTTTCTAAAATTGAGCTGAATTTAGATTCGTAATGCGAGAGAAAACTGTTGCCTGTTCATCAGGTGCATTATTATTATTATTATTATTATTATTATTATTATGATCTGTACAATAAAACTACATAAGAACAACGTTAGCAAAATAATGATTTAGTTTTTAATGATTTCTCTTGTGATTATTTCAGTTAATTAGGAGGTACTTTTAGTGCCGGGTTAAATTCTGGGATAGGCTTGAATAGATCAGCGAATATGAAATGCTGAAATTTAATGAAATTTAACTGTAACATCACACACACACACACGTCTCTTTGTGTACCTGAAGACGATGTAATGTAATTTTTTTGAGAGTCAGGTGACAGTGTGGAGTGAATGGGGACTCAGATCTCAGATGGGATGTCTTTGATTTGATTTTAGGTGAAACAGGTGGTCTTTTTGGTCGGAGTGATGCTTCCAGGTCCAGTAGGTTGATCTTATATCTTATTTACATTTCTAATTCGGCTTCTTTCTCCTGCTGTTGGAGACCAATCACACAGATGGTATTAGAACCTGAAGAACAGAAGAGTGGAACGTCCACACAGCCTGGGTCCAGATGGAATTCTCTCTGAAGCTTTATTTAATCACTGCTTTGCTTACTGACGAACGGGAGAGGAACGCAGCATCACTGACCTGGACAGCAGAGCTCATGAAGCTGAGATGTTTTAGATGCTGCTGACTTCCTGACTGAATTGCACCGTTACGAGATTAATGAAACAGAACATATCAGCCCAAAACCAACAGATCAACTTATTAAAAGTGGAAGAACTTTGATTCAAGGACTTTATCTAATCATAACTCAGAAGTCCAATGTCAGGACAAAGTCGTGGTCTTCAGCGAATCAGTGCGCTGGCTGAACGTTCAGATTAGATTACATTCTCTCTTTGTGATGTTCCACTGAGAAAATCCACTCTCTCTCTCTCTCTCTCTCTCTCTCTCTCTCTCTCTAAAATCAGGGGTGGCTTGATATTGGGTTCTTTTTAAACAAGCATTCTGAGAGAACATGTTCGTCTGTGAGGGGATTTTATTCATCTTCACCCTAAATACTGAGAAATAATCTGAACTCACTGTCATTTTTTAATTTTATAAAATCTCCTTTGTTTTAAGTTTAAAAACAAAGCTCCATGATAATTTCATTATTCAGTCTAAATGTTATAAATAAATACTCACTGATTTGTAATTCATCAGCATCCTGACATCACTGAGCAGAGTTACAGAGTTAATTCATTATAATATAGAATTTTAATCTATACTGACTCTGTAATGAGATTACAATTTTATTCTGTAATTGTTATTCTGTAACATGCCGTAAATAAAATAACAGATGTGATGATTTAACTTCCTGAATCTTCAGAACTACATTTTCTTTTAAACATTAAACACTTTAAATGTTTCCAATAAAACACATGATAAAGTTAAAAGCAGGTTTTGATCTGTTTGTTCAAGTTTTAATTCAGTTTACTGACCAATCAGTAGACTTTTATAATAATCATAAAAGTAAACGTATAAATACAGACAGAAGCAGAAGGACTGCGGAGTTTTTGTTTTTATTGTTTAATTTGCACAAAAGAAATATGAAAATAAATTGTTGTGTCCTGATGAGTGAATCCGCTGTGATAAAAATCTCTAAATAAATTTACCATCAGCAGAAATTACAAATAAAATGTTGTTAACAAAAATAAAATAATTACTTGTAAATATAATGCATGAAAAAAATACAAAATAAACAAATAAACCTTGTTGTACTTTATGTTTGTTTTTATATTTTTAAAGTGCACTGATTTAAACCAACATAACAACTTTTGATTATTCGGGGATTTTATTAGTGACGGTCGTTGAAGTTAATTTAATCATAGCTCCTTTTTCTCTCAGATCATATTTGAAACGCTCTGCTCCGGGTCTGCAGGCCGTCTGTACGATTTGCTCCCTCTGGTTTCTGTGGTGAACCTTTAGGCACATCAGAAGTCATATTGAGTTTAACCAGAGAAACGGATTAATGAAAGCAAAGATTAGAACTGAGGTCCTTCTGGATTCATCAGCCCCTCCCTCATTTTTTTGTAATGTTTTTATAATTATGTAAAAGTGTGTAGAATCTTCTCTTAATGAAAAGCACTGTATCACACACACTAAAAGGTGTCTCATTTAAAAAAACTTTTATTTTTGCTTTTTTTCTTTTGTTGTTTTAAACTTTTAAACTTTTAGTTCTCTCTGTGTGTGAGTATATATATATATATATATATATATATATATATATATATATATATATATATATATATATATATATATATATATATATTCCCTACATATTGGCTTTAAATGAAAAGCGTTATGATGAAACACCTCCCCTCTCCGTGTGCAGAATCAACAATGTCAGAGGGGATTTCTTTGTTCAGAAATGTGGTTTGGATAATTTATACCTTGAAGTTCCGTGGTGCAAAATCCTAAAGAGAAAAATATAGTCTTCCCAGAGCTAAACTGTAATTAGCAGAGTAAGGTAGCCTGGGAGAGCCTTGGTTTTAGAATAAACAGATCTGTTCTGTGATTGTTTCACCTCGTCATTATTTAAGAACCAAAACATAAACTAATAAATAGTCATTTAAAATGTTCTCACAGTTATTATAACAGTATTTAGAGCTGAAACTGATACAGGAATGTTCATGCACTGAGCCTCGAAGTTAGAGAGCGTACAGACTCTAAACCTGCCGTCATTTACAAAGCATGGGCTCTTTACACGCTGCTGTATGGATAACAAGAGTTAAGCACTGATTGATATTTTGATCTCAGTGATAAACTACCGAAGGAGCCGAAAACCCCAAGTGCTCTGCGTTGAGTTGTCTTGAAAACAAAGGCCATGACTGTTAGCTTTCTAAATAAGGGTGACTTGTGATTCAGGAACTTTTATGGTCTGAAACAACAATCTGTCTTCTTTAAAAATCTGCACCTCAATTGTTTAATAAACCTTCATCAGGTCTAAGTTTATACCTGGCACTTTAAAGAGTTTTGTACCTTAGTATTTTTAAAAGCTATATAAAAATAAATCAAACTACAGTGTGTAATACTCATAAACTAACAGTTCTCATATGCAGTGTGTTATTATGAATAACGTCCAGCAGTGATGATCGATGTGATGGGATGATCCATGGCTGTAAAATCAGAAACTATACTAAAACCTGTCTGTATGTTGAATGTCGCAGCTCTTCAGTGTAAAATCTCTGTTCTTTATTCAACAACTGTAATTAATCCTGTAAAAAAACCCTGCCATAAAGCTGCAAACCTCACTTTAATCTCCCACACACAATACGACCAAATTTATAATAGACTATAGACAGAGTGCCGTCTTCTTCACCTGTCTGCTTTAACTCTAATATATTGAATTTTCCAAACCCTGCTTATTGGTGCGCTGAACTCAGAGTTTAGAAACAAGTGATTATCATGCTGTGAATTTATCAAGCTCCGTGGGCTCTGTTATGAAGGATGCTGAATAACATTCACATAGACATTGTTTGTGCTGGTTGATCTCAGTAGGATTTTGTGATTCTTACAGATTACAGGGAAATCCATTCTGATCCAATGACGTTAAAAGTGATTTTCTGGTTTTAGCTAAAAATATCGTGGATGGAGCAGAGGCACATCCCGACTGAAGGCAGGACTTCAGCCTAAATCTGTTACATTAATGAAATCAACTCACAGCTCATCTGAGAGGCTTCATGTTTGCTCTTTTCTTATCATCATGGTGTTACAGTCACTGTTCCAGTTCCATTATAGAGACTTTACTTAATGAAATAAACTAATCAACCTCACAGCAGAGTGTTTTTATGTTCTGTTAAATGTTACTGATGGAGGTCATAACACACAAGCTGAAGCATTCAGTGTCATCAGTGATACAGATCAAACCTGTTACAGATGACAGATTAACGAACGTGATTCACCTTAATTGTAGTGTTTTTGGGAAACAGTGGTTGGTTAGTTTAATAATCCATTGTGCATTATGGAAAAAAAACAACATCAGAGTTTAATTACAACACCAGAATGACCCGGCTGTTAGCTGAGCACAGTTTCCAACTTTGATGAATTGACTGATTAAATTCGCCTTTAATTTTTAATAAAAAGTCACTAATTTACAGAAAACATACCAGCGTTAATGTGAAACCTTCTGTTACAGACAGAAAAGTTAATATGCTGCACATTATAAACCAGTTTAGACTGAACGGTTTCACCTCACCTCAGCTCCTCTGATCAGACTGATGGGGTTTGTAGTTCTGCATTACATTCTGTAGTCCATTTGTTCCTCTACAGACTCTGATGATCAGGACCCCCACTCAGCAGGTATCATTAGGGGGGTGGATGAACCTCAGTACTGCAGTGACACTGACGTGGTGGTGTGAGTGTGTGTGTATGTGTGTGTGTGTGTGTGTGTGTGTGTGTGCTGGAGTTTAAACCCTGTATCCACTCACTGTAGAATCTGTTACACTCCTCTACGTTAGTTTGTGTTCTTCATGCTGTTTAATGTATATTTTACATATCAGAGTCATTAGAACTTCACAGAGTGACATTAATCATTTGTTAACATCATTATTTCTGTAACATTTTGACAACATTAATAATAACAGTTACTTATGTGCTAAATATTTTTTTAAAATGTACCTCTGTGTCTAATGAGCAGAAAAAGCTGGTGCACCTTGTACCTCATGCTAAGCACATCTCCGTCTGTGGCACTCTGTATGATAAAATGAAATAAATGAAATAAAAGAACGGTAAGTAAAAGTAAATGGATTTTCCCTATTGAGTGTTATTGCTGGAGTAGTTGGTGGAGATGGCTATTGATCTGCTGCACGGCTGCCCATTTACTGCAGAGCGATGGCAATCAGCTGTGCTGGTAAACAAGCCGCTTCATTCACCCGCTCTCTGAGTGGAGACAGAAAATCAGAGAGGCAGATGGAGGTTCGCCTCCCGTATCGTTCAAGTCATCATCGATTGAACGCTGAACCGCGCTGTGTGTGTGTGCTTTTGCAATAACAACTGTGTGCACTGCAGGAAAATTGTAAACTGGAAGAGTACACTGTAGTTACAAAGAGAGAGAGAGAGAGAGAGAGAGAGCGAGAGAGAGAAAGAGAGAGATATTGCTTTAATTTTTAATTCTTTCTACTGAAGTTGTTATTGCTGATCAAACGTGCCGTGTTTACAAGGTCATGCACCATTCTCTTTTCTAAATGAAAATCTAATCTAATGGACTGTTTGATATTTAAACCAGAGTCAGATCACGATCATGATGGTCCCCCCCACCCCTGTTTCTTCTGATGGTTAAATTCAATGACCTTGGAGGTTTGACCTTCAACAGAAACAGAAACTCAGACTTTACACAGAAGATGGATGGAGCTGGGATGTTTCATCTGGTCTCTGTTTCTCTTGTGTGGAGTTTGTAATGTTCGAGTTTAAGGTTCTTTATTTATATAGATCTTTTTGCAGTGTTTATGCCTGAAAGGAAGAAAAACTCACTAATGTTGTTGGTGTTAAGGAACGAAGCTTGTGAGGACCCAGGCTTATCTTCCTTGCATGTCCGAGCAGCATCATCAGTGCAGGACATCGATATACAGAGGTGGAATTGGTGTTTGTCTTCTAAGAATAAAAAAAACGATTCAGTTCAGTGAAATGTGATGTTCTGTAAGTATGGTTAGTTCCATGTGCATTCTGGTTGATCCACAAATATCACGTCCTGAAATTACATGTTGATGAGTGTGTAAGGCTGATCAGCCTGGACCTCTGTATAATTTGTTAGTTGTAGAGTGTGCTCTGCAATATTGAAAGTAATATTTCATCATAATAATCAATCAGGACAAACTTTCAGATTCAGGTTCTTTAAGTTCCTGCTGTATGAACTCTGTTTGTATGAACTCTCATGTTTGTGAAAAAATCAGTATTTAAAGTGAAATCTGAGGAACCAGAGGAGATCTTTATATGTTTTTTGGTTTATTCAGTGTGATGCTGTTTAATTAAAGTGTTTTCTGGTTCTGTAGGCTGAGCTTGTGTGAGATCTCTTAGCAGACACCAATGATTTAACAATCACACATCTATTATATGGGTTAGGTTTCAGTTCTTGTTTCCCCGCCCTGGCTGTAAATTAGTTACCCCTGTCACTCCTTACTCTGAATAGTTTGTCTTTTTAAGTCTTGTGTGTTTTCCTGTGTGGCTATGAATTATTGTGTGTGTGATGTCTTCAGTAGTATTCCAGTCCCACATGTTGACCGAGCTCCGCTGGGACTGACTGACATCCACATTCTAATTCTCCCAACTGCATCCGTGAGCTAACACTCACTCATTATAAATATCTACAACTGTACCTGTGTGTGATGTACACCTGTACCCGTGTGTGATGTACACCTGTACCTGTGTGTGATGTACACTTGTACCTGTGTGTGATGTACACCTGTACCTGTGTGTGATGTACACTTGTACCTGTGTGTGATGTAAACCTGTACCTGTGTGTGATGTACACCTGTACCCGTGTGTGATGTACACCTCTACCTGTGTGATGTACACCTGTACCCGTGTGTGATTTACACCTGTACCCGTGTGTGATTTACACCTGTACCTGTGTGTGATGTACACCTATAACTGTGTGTGATGTACACCTGTACCCGTGTGGGATGTACACCTGTACCCGTGTGGGATGTACACCTGTACCTGTGTGTGATGTACACCTGTACCTGTGTGTGATGTACACTTGTACCTGTGTGTGATGTAAACCTGTACCTGTGTGTGATGTACACCTGTACCCGTGTGTGATGTACACCTCTACCTGTGTGATGTACACCTCTACCTGTGTGTGATTTACACCTGTACCCGTGTGTGATTTACACCTGTACCCATGTGTGATTTACACCTGTACCCGTGTGTGATTTACACCTGTACCTGTGTGTGATGTACACCTATAACTGTGTGTGATGTACACCTGTACCCGTGTGGGATGTACACCTGTACCCGTGTGGGATGTACACCTGTACCCGTGTGGGATGTACACCTGTACCTGTGTGTGATGTACACCTGTACCTGTGTGTGATGTACACTTGTACCTGTGTGTGATGTAAACCTGTACCTGTGTGTGATGTACACCTCTACCTGTGTGATGTACACCTGTACCCGTGTGTGATTTACACCTGTACCCGTGTGTGATTTACACCTGTACCCATGTGTGATTTACACCTGTACCCGTGTGTGATTTACACCTGTACCTGTGTGTGATGTACACCTATAACTGTGTGTGATGTACACCTGTACCCGTGTGGGATGTACACCTGTACCCGTGTGGGATGTACACCTGTACCTGTGTGTGATGTACACCTGTACCTGTGTGTGATGTACACTTGTACCTGTGTGTGATGTAAACCTGTACCTGTGTGTGATGTACACTTGTACCCGTGTGTGATGTACACCTCTACCTGTGTGATGTACACCTGTACCTGTGTGTGATTTACACCTGTACCCGTGTGTGATTTACACCTGTACCCATGTGTGATTTACACCTGTACCCGTGTGTGATGTACACCTGTACCTGTGTGTGATGTACACCTGTACCCGTGTGTGATTTACACCTGTACCTGTGTGTGATGTACACCTGTACCTGTGTGTGTTGTACACCTGTACCTGTGTGTGATGTACACCTGTACCTGTGTGTGATGTACACCTGTACCCGTGTGTGATTTACACCTGTACCTGTGTGTGATGTATACCTGTACCTGTGTGTGATGTACACCTGTACCTGTGTGATGTACACCTGTACCTGTGTGTGATGTACACCTGTACCTGTGTGTGATGTACACCTGTACCCGTGTGTGATGTACACCTGTACCAGTGTGTGATGTACACCTGTACCTGTGTGTGATGTACACCTGTACCTGTGATTCAACATCTTTGAATTATGGTTCCGTGATTGGTGGCGCTCTGACTTGACTTGTTCTATAAATAAATAAATGTATAAATGTATAATGTATAAATTATCTCACCACACTGTGTGTAATAAACAACGACTGATCATATTGCCAATAATCAATAACATTTAAGATCATTGTTTTTGACTGATATAAGAGACTTTACCTCTCTCTCTCTCTCTCTCTCTCTCTTTTATTAAACTCATTATCTGGATCTAATCCTAAAAACATCAGAATCTGTGATGTAATGACCTGTTTCTTATGCATCATCATCGGATTCAGACTCAGTCTAATCCTTGTTCCACTTTTGGAGTTTAGTGGAGCAGAGTAGTGAAGCAGTGCTCAGTGTTAATGAGAGTGCAGATGAAATATAATTAAGATCGCTCATTTATTTGTCAGATTCCAGCTCCGTCTCTCTCTTTCATTTCATTTGTACATTTCAGTTCCAGAATTCGGCATTAATATGGAACAGCAGCCGGTCCCTGAAGCTGACTCTATTAAGCTGGAGGTTTGTCTGCAGTTTACAGATTGCTGAGTTTATGAGCAGCTGCTAACACAGTTTAGCTTAGCGCTCATAAACATTATAAAGCCTGTCATTAGTCCTCCTGCTTCCATCCTTCTTCTCAGCCCTAAAGGCTTTTCTTTCTTCTAAGCAGCCAAAGAAACAAACAGTTAAATTTACTGTAATAATTATAAGATTTTAAATATATCATTAAGCTGACAGTTTTAGTGAAGCGCCAAAACCTATAATGACAATAATGATATGAGTATCAGTATCCACTGATGAGCATTAAGTAAAGCACTCTAACTGCTCTATAACTGAACCATTAACTAAGAATAATGTTGAATGCTGACCTGGTACCGATGCACGGTGCGGTGCAGTGTGATGGTTCAAGCTGAGTGCAGTGAGAGGAATCCAGCACTGATATTCAACATTTATATGTTTACAGTTTAATGACGCTGTATTCAATATTGAATGTTAGTGAATCAAATAAACCTTAGAGACATTATAGGGCGGGGGGGGGGGGGGGTGTAGATCAGTGTATTGGGCTATCAATCTGAAGGTTTGGGGTTCAAATCCCAGGTCCACTGTGAGTCCTTATGCAAGACCCTTAACCCTCACTGCTCCAGGGGGCGCTGTGTTCTGACCCCAACAAAGTGAAAATATTTGTAAATTGTTTTGGATAAAATCATCTGCTAAATGAACAAATGTGAATGTAATTATTAACCGGGTGTGTGTTATCAGCTTTATATATAATAATGAATTATAGAACACTTAAGCAGTGCTTCTGAGTGTGAGTCTCATGTTACTAGCATTGAGAACAGAGCTACTGACATGCTCAGAATATCCTAAAGCAGCAGTGTTGTTTTACACACACTAACACAGCTGCACCACCATGTCAGTGTCACTGCAGTGCTGAGAATCATCCACCACCCTAATGATAGCTGCTCTATTTAAATATCATTATCTAGAGCAGAACTGTGTGGAATCTCCTCCTTCAGCTGTAAATAATTTGGATGTTCAGATGATTCTATCTCAGATCTCTCCGGGTTGATCTGATTTAACGACCTCTAACGGCATAACGTACACTAAACACAGACAGATAACGGTAATGAATTTAGCATTTCTTAACAGTGTGCTGTGTTGCAACAGGAAACGTACTTACACGGACAGGTTTATTATAAAATGATTTATGTTCCACATGCAGCTTATTACAAAAGAATTCTGTTTTAGCTGCAGCCTCATTTTTCTGTTTCCCACCAAGGGGCTCATTCTTTCATTTTTCAGAATCTCTCGAGGTTATTGCGAGCAAATATGGCAGTTCTAAAGCTCTCCACATGCATCAGCACGGCTCACACAGAGAAGCTTTGTCTCTTTTTGCTTCTCTATTGATATGATATGGAGAAAAATCTCTTTAATATTCTGAAAGGGCAAAAAGGGAAATTAGTGATGTTTGTGATAGAGCCACACATTATTAAGATTAACCAGGACCTAAATAACAACCACAATCCTCTGCTCATCCCTCACTGGGAAATATTAGCCAAGCAGAGCTAAATTAATCACTGATATTAATTGATGCTTTTAATAAATCCCATATGCTGAAGGTCTGACCTCAGAGCGAGTTTCCTGAGCAAAGGCGTAGTTCTCCTTGAAACCAAATAACCAATATCCAGGAGTCTGTTGAAACCATCGTGGCTCAGCTGGAGATGATATTTTAGTAAAATTAGTGAGATTTTATTAAACAGGGATTTAAGTTCTCCTGATGGAGTAATAATAATTAACATTAAGTTCGTTTTGAATTGAATTTAGTGATTCTGTGATAACCATCGTAATGTTCATTTCAAACTTTTGTTATAGGTTCTTTAGGGTTCTCCTTTAGGAATCATCAGCGCTGTACCTTCTGTCATCAGGAGCTCGGAAATAATGTCGTGAAAACATCTTTAAAACAAAACGCTGTCACCAGATTAAAGAGAGATCGTTTCTTTGTTGAAATGGCACGTTCTATACAAAGACATGTTCTATATAAAGATCTATCAGATTTAACAATAAAATAAAAGGAAACAGTAAATTTCACTAAATGAACCCTCCTATAAATAATATTAATAAATAAACCTTCTTTTCCTTTTTCCTATTATATATACATGGAGTATATGCTGTGTATATGTTTATATGGAGTTTAAATTTATAAAGGTCGTATATAATCATTCATTCATTATCTACCATTTAATCTTATATTAGGTCCCGGGGAGGGACATTTCAGGCGCTGGGTAGATACACATAGCACAGGGCACCAATTGATCACTGGGCACACACACTCACACACACACACACACACACAATTTAGTGCATTCCATTTACCTTAAATCTGTTTTTGGACTGTGGGAAGAAACTAGAGAACCCGGAAGAAACCTACAAGCACATGGGGAGAACATGCAAACTCCAAACAGAACAGGATTCTAACCCGGATCGCCAGCACTGAGAGAAGAACATGCTAACCTCTGAGTCACTGTGATGCCTAGTGTATATAATACAGTATATAATCTGGAGTTTAGAGTATGTAATATAGTGTATATTTTGATGCCTTTCAGACTTTATGATGGAAGGTTTATTTAACTGCTACTGTAAGTTCTTCATGCTTATCGGTTCGGTTCTCCCATCCTCATCTTCATCCTCATGGTTCTGGAGTGAGTGCAGTGTGTATGATCTGATGGTTCTCTTACATCACACTCACATGTCTGATTAGCATGCTTTTACACATCTCTGCTAATTCATTCACCTTAATAATGAAGCTCTTTCCCACATACACTCACACACACACACACACAACACACACACACACACACACACACACACACACACCTACACACACACACACACACACACACACACACACACGTATAGTCCTGCACATCACGGACTGATAACGAGCTCAGTAATGATAGTAAAGCCAGCTCCTCTTAAGCAGAGCAAGAGCAGCAATCTTTCTGATTTCTGTAGTTTAGTGTGAAGCTTTTTTACAGCCGGCTCCGTCTGATCCTCACGGGATGAAACGCTGCGGCGGTGAACGCTGGCCCTCATTACGCTTGCCATGTGGAATAAACACTCTGACGTCTAATGGACTCATTCACAAGTACAAATTTAAGTAAATGCTTTAATTGCTCATTTTGAGCTGTATTACCCATAATGCCATGATTATACCAACAATTTATTATATAAAGCTGAATACACATTTTAGTTTCTTTCTTCATTCCGTTGAGACTCGTTTAGTTTAGTTTAGTTTAGTTTAGTTTAGTTTAGTTTAGTTTAGTTTAGTTTAGTTTAGTTTAGTTTAGTTTAGTTTATGTTCTCTCTAATGCTCTGAACATCAGCAGGTCTGATCAAAAAGATACACGGGTGTGAGGGGGTATTTCACTTTGGTTCTCAGCTCTGGCTGGTGTGTGTGTGTTTATAATATTGATCATTTCTATTGAATATTGTTGTAATTGAAATGACAGCAGTTCAAGCTGAAGATAATATTTGTTCTGTAAAAATCTCACATAACGTTTCACTTCAGAAAAATCACTTCCACATTTTGGACTGAAACTCTTGGTCATTTTGACCCACAGAGAACAGAAAGGTGCTTCATCACCCCCTCGCTCACGTTCCTCCTTGTCCTCCTTTTGCCTGAACCTCAACGACTCCCCGTGGACTCGTCCCATCCCAGAATTGCAGAAACTCTCACACAAATGGCATCATGCCATTCTGGATTCTGACGGGATAGGACGTCACGACTGTGAGAGCTTCTCTCTGCTCTCCTCTGGCTCGCTTTGTAATTATAGGGTTGTGTTTTCGCTGTGTGTTGCTGGTGGCACAGATAAAGCCCACACATTACACACCACTACGACCTCACTACGTTACATTACTCGAGTTTCCAGCATTTCTCTTTACCAAATTGACAGAGTGCGCACATTTTTGGGGATGAATTAATGATATGAACATGCACGGTTGGCGAGGATTTTTCCAACATGTTGAAAAACCTGTAGTAAGAGGATTATATTGTATTTGTGTTTCCTTTATGAGATGAGACATCTGCTCGAGGTGCAATCCAGTACACTTACTGCTGAAAGATTGTATAATAGAGTGTTATTAACTGCTCGTCATCATGCTGCCTGCATTCTAACATTGAAACGCTCGCCACTGTAAAGCTCAAGAATGATCATTAATTATAAATAAATCATTCTAAATTACATAAATACGTATATACGCATACGTATATACTTTATACACAGTTAGGACACACCCCCTTCTTGTCTATTTCCTCCACTTGCCATACAGATGGACTTTGTAGTTTTATAATTCCAGTCTGTAGTCCATCTGTGTTGTTGGTTCCATCATAGAAAGGGTGTCATTTGGGTGGTGGATTGTTGCTGGTCAGTTGCGCTGAGGGGTTTGGACGGTGAGCGTTGGTGAGTGAGGACAGAGCGGGACTCAGAGCCTGATTTATTTCCATTGCAGTTGGTTTTATTGATCATTACCGAGTTCAGCTGAAAGTAAATTGGATGTCGTTTAAACATAAACATTTCTGTTGTGTTGCTATAAAATCTGAAGAAGTGTCCCGGAGCACCGGTGCGGGTCGCGCACACTACATGAGGGTTAAAGATTTTTCATTGGGCGGCCTTTGGGGAGCCATCGACCGACCGGCTGCAGCGAGCACAGGATGAAATAAAGACGGTGAGAGGAGGAGGCTGGGGAACCGAGTGAAGAAGCATTCGCCTAAGCCCCGAGCATCTCCCTCTCTCTCTCCTCATCCCACAGGGGAAATAGAGTGAAGATGAAAACAAAGGAGGGAAATAAATTCAGTCCTTCATCCCCATCCTTCCTCTCACCGTATTTAAAATATCACAACCTGTCAGTGTTGTTTTAAAAGCAGCCATATTAGACCTGCACAGCTCATTTAAACCTGTCTGAGACAGCATCATCATCGTCATCATCTTCATCATCATCTTCATCATCATCTCCAACAACATGATGTCTGAGGGATGAGCATTTAATTCATGATATGATCAGCTTCACATCTTCACATCATACACCTGTTTTTTTAGATTTCACCCCTGAGGAACCCAACCTGTCCACAGTCCGGTTGCCATGCCCCATCTTTTTATCCTTAAAAACATAATTTGCTAAAATATTTAGACTGTCATTATTTCACCATCGTGTAAATGTAGAATCAGAAACAGAAGCTCGTCTGTATGTGGACAGAATGAAGAGTCATGTGACCCGTGAGGTCCACCTGATGTGTGATGATGCTGGGGTCTCATGTGTTCACCTGGATCGGATTCTGAGAGAGAAAATTCAGATTACAGATTCAGTAAAATCTTTAAAGTGCAGGTGATGATGGAGGCATGTCGTAATCAATCACACTTACAAACCCGGAGTGCGAAATCCCCGCTGCCATGAGTTTCTGTCTAAGCTCTCATTGACCTTTCGGTTTTACAATATGTTGTCACATCAAAGCTAATGACTGCTTGCTATTTTAATTAGCAGCAAGATCCATACAGCAAATAAGAAAACCATTTAATCAATATGAGCCGTCAGGAGGAATGTGCAGTGTGCAGGCTCCAGTTAAGGACAAGAAAATACTACCTGATTACTTGATTACTGCAAATTAGCCTTTAGAAATGTCTCTACCCTCGCCCGGTCTCAGGGCTGTAGGGGGCAGGTGGGGTAAGTGGGGGGGGGCAGTGTTTTTTAGTATAGGACTAAAAGAGTCACATGCTTTATCACTTTAAACCCGGCCTTTGGCTATATGAAGAGTATCAGCCTCCCTGTTATTGGGAAAACCTCAAAGAACAAGGTATGTGTGTATGTGTGTGTGTGTGTGTGTGTGTGTGTGTGTGTGTGTGTGTGTGTGTGTGTGTGTGTGTGTGTGTGTGTGTGTTTATGAGGCAGGATATTGACAATCCCAGGCCCAAAGGCTGGCTCTGTGCGTGGGGCATCGTTCCCAGGACTCAGTGAGAATGCGGCTCTGAACTAAACAGCACTGTCATGTTAGTGTGAACAAAAAATCATAAAATTCAGCTTCATCATATTTTATAGTGTGTACAGTAAATGTTTTGATTCTTAAGTAACAAGGTTACAGCAAACTTTTGCCTTTGCTTTCCTGTTACATGTTTCTTCCAAATAAGAATGAAAAGATCAGGCGATGAAAAGTCTTCACCATCAGATCGGATTGTTTCGTCTTCTTTAGTAAATCTGTTACGCTGCACTGATGTAACTCAGAACATCCTTCTTACCAGCTGTGTTAATTACTAGTTCTTTCTCACCCATTCCCCCCAAAAAAATATTTTGGTAACCTGGAGTTTTGCAGGTTCTTCTCATGGCTTTTTTGGAGAGAACTGGTTTCCTCACACAGTTTAGGAACATACTTGTAGGTGGCTGTTGCTCATCTGTTCTGTGTTGACTGTGTTGTCTGTCCTGAGGTAGACGGGTGTGTTGTGGAGGGTCTGTGTGTGTGTGTGTGTGTGTGTGTGTAAAAGTGCATATTATTGCTATAAATAAATAAATATTGTGTAAGCAGTGAGCTGCTTTATTTACAGATGAGTGGATGAGCATCCTGCTGTATTCTAAAGACAGTTCAAGAAAGAAGGATGTGGAAACTATCCCAAACTCCAAAAAACAAAAAAAAAAACTCAACCACAAGCATATAGCTGGAAAAAGTGTGCCATGAATAATCGGAATCTAATTATGGCAGTCTGACATTTGGAGCCGGCTGCCATTTTGGCTCGAGTCTGTGAGAACATAAACCTCAGCCCTCTCAGAGGTGGCCTTGGCTAAGCTCATCCTGACACAGTGTGTGTGTGTGTGTGTGTGTGTGTGAGAGAGTGTGTGTGTGTGTGTTTTCTTTTTACCTGTTCCATATTTACACAGGAAGCGCTGGACAGCCACACCCTAGCAACCTGCCCTAGAGAGGAATGTGGGTAATTACGACCAGCACACACCTTTAACTATCAGGCTCGCACTGGGGGGGATTTCTGAAGCACTATTGACACTGACATACAGAACTAAGCCCAACAAAGTAGCAGCGAGCTTACTCTTTCCTGTGTGAATAACCCAGCAATTTCTGGCCTCTTTCTTCCCTCGGTGCGATGCATGTCTAGACTGAACTTCTGTTTTTTATCTTTCGTCCTGGTGCCTCCAACAAAGCTTTGGGAAAACTTTTAACTCCTCTTCTCATGCCTGCCTTCCCCTTCAGCTATACGCCGCTATATCAGCTGAATATTAGCTAAATTGCTTTCTACACCCATAAATATTGTTTATCCTTTTAGTATTGTTCTGATTCGGGAAAATCCCAGGTTTTCAGATTCATTTTGTCTGAATAAATATTTTTTTGAGAGTTGTTTCATGCTGCACCACTTTAATCACCTCCACACCGCCGTGTCCAGTTTCTAAAGAAAACATCTCAGCCGCTGCAGCGAGCTTCTGTTATCTGAGATCAGAAAGCAGGTAGAGTGTTGATTAAAGTGCACTTGTTATGGGGTTAACTCAAAGCCGAGATTTAGAATATTTCAACCACTCTGCTATTAGGACGCCCCCATCAGAGACTAACCCTCATACACACTCCTCTTCATGTCTAATGTGATTGGTCTGTACACACAATGCTCCCCACAGCTGTGCTGTAAACTACAGATCACACTCAGCAGGCTTAGGTTTTTATTTTTTGTAAAATCATTTCTTGAATATTCAGTCAGTCTGTCTCTCTCTTTCTGTGCCACTTTCTGTTTCCCAGAATCCAGTGCGTGCTGCTTCCTCCGTCTGTTCCTGATTACTGAAGTAATAATGAGCGCTAACGCCGTACGCTCGTCCCACTCAGGACAGACCTGTGTGAGCTGGACAGGGTCAGACAGAAGGCCATGTTTGGAGAAGAATATTAAATATTAGTTTAGCCTGAACATTATTTTTAGCTCTTTATTGAGCACAGCTGGCTGCTGTTTGAAGATTACTGCAGATTTAGCACATTATCTCCGTCAGATAACAATCATTATATAAAAAATACTTAGCAACTGGAACAGAAAGGAAGTGTGAGAATGACTGAAAGAATGAGGGCATGAGGACATGAGAACATTAGGACATGAGGACATGAGAACATGAGATGATCAGAACCTCCTCACACTTTCATTAGGAATGCATTCAGATCAATTAATATGAAACGTTGAAATGATCGTTCATTCATTTTAGTTTGTAACTCTGTTCTCTTTAAAATCACATTGATGTTAATGATTCCCTCTGAGCAGACGTCTCTAACCTTACGTTTTTCCTGTGAGACATGAGCATTTACTCAGAGCTGAATGCTTTTATGTTTAAAATAATACAATATTCCAAAAAGTAGGTTTGATATTTAAGAAATTTTATATATATAAGCACATTTTCGGATGCTGGACAGATACACCCCGGACAAGGTGCCAATCTATCACTGATGGCACACACACAGACACACTTTATATGGGGCAAATAAGAGCATTCCCGTTACCTTGAATCCATGTTTTTGGATTGTGGGAGGAAACCAGAAAACCTGGAGGAAACCCACACGGACACGGGGAGAACATGCAAACTCCACCCAGATTGGGATTCGAGCCTGGATCTCGCTGAGAGGAGAACATGCCATCCACTAAAATCCTTGAGGTGTTAAGCTTTTATTGTTTGCAGACACACACACACACACATGAATGTTTGTTTGATTGTTATTTCAGTCACCTGTTCTGATCCAGATGTTGACGATGTGCATTAGAACACCTGACAGCATGAGATGAGTGTTGAGATTTAATGAGATTTAATGAGCAGTGATTGTGCTTAAATACTTTATGACTGTGTTTCGGTGACACGCTGTGTGTAATGGCTCATGAATTTAATGACATAATGTTTCTTATCATGGTCATAAACAGAACAGTAGTTAAAATGGAAACACCATTCATATTCCTTAAACTTTTGAATGGAAATGCTTTTACTATCTTTAAAGTCAAGCCAATTTATTTATAGAGCAGAAAAGATAGCCGTGTTCTGCAGTGTGTGATAAATCAGACATGACGTTCTGTACGGGCCAGAATTTCTCCAGCTGCAACACACATGAGTTCAGACATCCATTAGTGCGGGGTAGGGGGTTATCACCCGCTCATGTTCATTTCAACATTACAGCCACGTGAACCTCACATTTCATTACATACACAACAATATAGCTCTATTATTATTATTACTAGTGTTAGTAATGGAAATAGTAAAAGTGGTGGTGGTTGAAGTAGTGACTGGTGGTGATGATTTTGATAGTTGTGGTGCTGCTGGAAGTACTTGTAGTGAGTGGTACAGTAATCCTGATCAGGGTTGCAGGGATCCTGGAGTCTAATGACACTCAGACCACCAAGATATCATAACAGAGAGAGAGACACACTCACACACACATACTCACACACACACACACACACACACACACACACACATTCACACTGGGACAGTTTCATTTCACCAATTTACCCCCCCGCAATATTTGAGAACATGTGAGGAAACTGACATAGACAAAGGAAGAACATGCTAACTACATGAGTGTTGAACCTCAGACCTCACAGTGAGATCGTGTTAACCTCAGAATTACAAAGCTTTATAAGCACCAAATGCTTTTATATATAAATATAATATAATATAATATAAATATCTGAGGTCAACCAGCCCAGGTGACCTGCATCAGGGTTTTATATTATAATGAATGATTTGTATTATAGATAATGATATTTATTAGAGAGCGTCTTTGAACTGAATCGTTAACGTGATGAATGTGTGTGATTAGTGAATCTGAAACACGCCTTTGTGTTCACTCTGGTTGTAAATCACTCCAGTTCCAGGTCGTAGCCCTGAGGAGTCTTTTCAAACTATAACATTAAATTCTCACACTTCAAACACCAAGGGCCTAATTTAATCTATTTAAATGAGCAATTATCATTAACATATAAAATAAGCAATTATCAGACATTCAAACAGGTTCCTCGTCTTTTATTGGAACCTCTTGGGTTTGCTGAATGTGAAGAAGCGGGGATTTTGGAGGTAAATAATTTTTGTTGCTGGTTGATTGCTTTGATGTTTTAACAGTGTCACTGGTTTTCCTCCTTAATTAACCCAAGTGATTAACACCGCTCAAGTTCAGGATTTCCCCAAAACTAATAAAATAAAGCCCAAAGGGAGTTTCAGAATGGTGCCAACAATCTTCTTCCAACCTGCTCACCAAATATCTCACGTTCTGAAATATAAACTCAACTAAAAACTGATGCTGCAGCACGTTAGTAAAGACCACAGTGATGCAGAACCGTAATCTCACAGCAGAAAGGGCGTGGGTTACATATCAGTCGGCGTGAGTACTGATCCCTACAGTGTGGAGTCTGCAGGTTCTCCTGGTTCCTTTGTGGGATGTCAGGGTCTGCATTCAGATGTTGATTGGGTTTGCAGATCATTGCACTCACAGCACTGTCCCAAGCTCTTACGAACGGGAGGGTTGGTGTCTGGTGGAGCTTCTGAAAGACTGAAACTGGTTGCTGCAGTTTTGTGAGTGGAGTTTGTGAGTCCAACAGTATGGCCTGAGAGACTAATCACTTTAATATCACAAATTAACCTGAGAGACTAATTCACTTTAATATCAGTCTGTTGGATCTGAATTGTGAGGCTGATGGGTGAGGGTGTTGTTGATGTGTTTAGTGGAAAGTGGTGGAAGAATGTAATCAGATAATCATGAGGACATGTTCAGTTTGCATGTTGATGAGGTCTGTATAAATTGATGTGGCTGGATAATTAATATCAGGTGCTTTAATCATATATACAGTATATACCATATATATACATTATATATACACACACAAAACAAACAGTTTAAAGGTTTTTAGTCTCCTATTAAAATAAAGATTGAGAATGAGGGTATAAGTGGTGTGTGTGTGTGTGTGTGTGTGTGTGTGTGTGTGTGTGTGTGTGTGTGTGTGTGTGTGTGTGTGTGTGTGTGTGTGTGTGTGTGTGTGTGTGTATGTGTCAGTAGATTGGGAGATTGCTGGCAGTGCTGAGGTCAAAGGTCCTGCCACTGTGGGAATTCTCTCGTTAAAAGGTTATCTGGTTTCCAATTGGACGCTGTGATGTGATTTCACTCTGTAATTGTGTATGACCAAAATAATAAAAGAAATCTAAACCGGGGTCGAGACTTTCTGTGAAATAAAGAAAGAAAGAAAGAAATGAAAGTAACCCGCTCTTCAGCCCTCGGTCCTATAAACAGCGTAAGGAATAAAGTTTAAAGGTGTTTAATAAAGTTTAAATAGATTTCAGACTGAAATGTAGATGATGATGATCATGATGATGATCATGATGATGATGATGATTAGGAATTGGTTTGATGAAGTAAAGAGTTCTTTAATCATAAACCCAGCCTGATTGAATATATCAGGACTCTGGAGCTGGTTCAGAATAAAAAAGCCTGATATTTTGGAGACGGCAGCATTTGATTAACGGGACGTGACTGCTGTCTCAGATTAAACTCAGGTTAAACTGATCCTGGATAAGTGGTGTGTGGCGTCTGTGGCGTCTGAGACACAGGTATTACCACAAACTTCAGTCCTGTGACTTTTTGCTGTGGTCTTTTACAGAAATAGGATCATATTTTGGTTCGGATCAGAACGTTAATGATAAACAGGATGAGGATGTCAGAACCTCATGTTCTCACAGCTGCATCACAAAGAGGATCGGTCCTCATATCACTGAGAGCTTCAACCGTTTAATCTGAAAGCGTCCGTGTCCGTGTCCCTCTCCGTGTTTGTTGATGACTTCTGATTGGGCCGTCAGCACCCCGTAACGTCGGGATAAGCTTGTAGAGCTTCCTCTTTCTCTGTGGTGTTGGACAAGAGCTTGACTAAATCCAGACAAAGCTTAATGTTTATCCGATGTGAAAATAATTACTCAAAAGTGTTTCCCTTAATCCGGGTAATGAGGGGCCGAGTGCCGTTTGGGATCACGCCGGTCCGATCGGCTTGTAAGTTTCAGGTAGGGACGAGGGAGGATAAAGGTTAGCTTAGGCCTAATCCAGTTCCTAATCTGTTATGGTACACAGATGATCGCTTAAAACTGGAGGATGGAGGAGAGCAGCTGACTGTGACAGGGCTTACAGTCAACTTAGAGGGACTACAGGCAGATGTGTGTGTGTGTGTGTGTGTGTGTGTGTGTGTGTGTGTGTGTGTGTGTAAGAGAGAGAGAGAGAAATGGAGCAGTAGAATGCAGTAGAACATTGAGGAGACCATGGATCAGGAGTGAAAAACTTCAGAGATGGTTAAAGAGGTCTTGTGTTTTGTATGCTGCTTTATTTTAGGTGGTTAACCTGAGGAACATTTGATTGCTAGAAGAATGATTTGTGATTTAAAGAGCAACTTTTTCACAGATGGTTCTCTTTAAATTGACAAAGATGAAACATGATATAAGACTCTGGTTCCTTCAAAAAAAAAGTGAATTCATATGAGATAGACGTTCAGCTGTCATTGGACATAAAGATGAAGATGTCGTTCACAGTGTCAGTCTCCCCTGAATGTTGTTTAGAAAAAACTACAGAGAAGTTAATTAGATTAATTAGATTAATTAGATCTTTTTTTGAGATTTATTTTCTGGGTGAATATCTTCCTGCTGATAAAGTTCTTGCATTCTCATATGGTTCCTCTGAACCCCAGCAGGTTTGAGGTTGAAGATGTCATGTATACTAACCTACTATGAAGACGATGAACGCAGCTGCAGACTTCAGGTTTGATCCTAATGAAATGTCATCGCTGCTGGTGTTCAGATGTGATCTGTTCTTCTGAGTTGAATTAATCAGGAGGTGATCATTATCCCTTGGTCTTTGGTTCATTAATTATGTATTGACGATATTTTGATATAAAATGCTGATATTTAGTTTGATTGATTTAATGGAAACCTCTGAACAGCTTCAGATCAAATGCAGGTGTCATAAAAGCAGGTCATTCTGATTCCACAGAACTGTGTAAGGTACTGGTTCATGTAGCCATGAGGAAGAGGAGGAGGAGGAGGAGACAGCCCTTTGCATAGACACTGATATTCAGGCCTCCAGTGCATGGTGGTTCCCATCGGCAATTATCTGCATACTTACCCAGCTGCTTTCTATGATAATAACACGTTAGAATCAATTTACGCATATGTTTATTGACGTTGTTTTGTCCTTAAATGGCCTATTGATTGACACCCTGCACCATGTCTGCTTCAATATGGCATTATGGGACTGCTTATTAATGTGACATTTAAATTGCTTTTCATTAGACCTCCACATCAACGCTCATTACCAACGTAAAACAAACCAAATAAAAACCAATCACAGAGAAAGTACTCAAACACCGTAATGATCACTCAATAATGAATGAATACATAAATAAATCAAGATGATGAGATAATAATTAACACTGTTTTATTAGATCAGCGTTCTGTTCTGAGATTTAGCTGAACGTCTTCAGGTCTATTTTAAATGAACAGAACCAAAATATATGAGATAGATGAAAGCTGATTGGTCAGATTGATGAACAGACGGATAAATCACTGGGTTGATGGTTAATTGAGTGAAGGACTGTACGCTGGACAGACAGGGACAGACAGACGGACAGATTTGGCAGCTGAATTGCTGAAGAAGCAGATTTTCTGAGCGGATGTCACCTTTTGAGAGCAAACAGAGCGGCATGCTCTCTCCTCCTGACTCCACCTGAGTGATGAGGTCCTCCATGTCCTCTGTTCTGTCATCATATTAATATTTAATATTCTTCTGCTTGTTTTAATTCATGTTCCTCAATATTGACAGAGACGCTTAATTTACTACAAGATTAGGGGAGTGTAGGATTATTGTTTGATTTCTTGTCGTTTGAACGGTAAAGTGCTCGATTTTTACGGGAGCAACTGTGTAAGCTGCAGAGAGATTGATTATAGAAATGAGATCTGAATAATTCATGCAGATGATTCCAATGAGATATTAAAAACACATCTTTTATCAAAGTCCAATGTTCTGTAATCTGTCTGATGCGTTTCCTGTTTCAATTCAAATCAGGAGGAACCAGATAATAAAATGAGACCATAAACCTCCTCAGGTTGCCGGTCCATCGCAGGGCAGACACATTTACACCTGGGGCAATTTACTTGACATGTTTTTAGATCTGAACATGCAAACTGTGGAGCTCAGACCAGTTACAAAGAGACTAGTGAAACCACCACCAGATGCATAATGATGTCTTAAGGATTAAGAGATTGTTCTGAAGCATCGTAACGGTGATGTTTCTGATTAATCTGAGGTTGTATTGCGTGTCATTTTAGCGTGTCATTCAGAGGCTCTGAACGAGCAGAGCTCATCATTAATGTCAGTCTGCGGGAGCTGACAGATTTTATTGCTCAGAGTAATTTACTAATTGCGTGTTAGTACTGTACAGGTTTTAAATATATTTTTGCACCTTACAGGCAGATAATTTTGGCGAATCCCTCCTTTGATGTGATGTGATTCCCCACCTGACGGCATGGACGGAGACGCACAGCATGTACGATCTCTTGTCTGGATATAAAAGAATAAATATCCTGCTAAACCCTAAGCACTGGGTAAATCCGCTGTTTGGTATGCACTGCTGTGACTGCTGTTTTTTTTTTGTAACCCCCCCCCCCCCCCCCCCCCCCCCCCCCGTCATTTCTGGCTTGAATTGGCTGTCGTTTGATGTGCTGATTGGAACGAGGAGGAAAAGGGCAGCTGTGTATCGGTGTGTGTCTCCGGGGACGGTGGGTTTGATGGCTAAATGAAGATCTCTAGTGCTTTCTTGTTAGCCTCCTCTGAGCCTCCCTGAAGATGAAGTACAATTAAACAATGAACCACTTTCACTGCAGAGTCAGCACCTGAAACCTGACACCTCCAACCACCTTCAACACCCCGTCTTCAGTTTAACAAACACACAGACAGGATGGACGGATCTGTGTATACAGGACTGCATGGATGAATGGGTGGATGGATGAGGGATAAATGAGAGGATGAATGATTGGGGGGGTAAATAGATGAGTAGATAAATGGATGAGTGAGTGAGTTTATAAATGAATGGTTGGATTGATGGGTAGATGGATGGATGGATGGCGTATGATGTGATTAAATGTTGAATGGATGAATGAATTGTCCTTTATTGTAGTGAATGAGTGATTAATGAAGATGCTGTCTCTGTACCACTTCGTAAACTAACAGAGGAAGTTATTAGTGATCAGAATTCTAATGACTACTGAATCAGAACTCCTGAAATCAGACGGAAATACGGATTCAGTCATTTAAACTGTAATTAGATATCTGACGCTTTCATTTCTTCATGAAGTCACTTAAATGTTTAATGTGTGTGTGTGTGTGTGTGTGTGTGTGTGTGTGTGTGTGTGTGTGTGTGTGTGTGTGTGTGTGTGTGTGTGTGTGTGTGTGTGTGTGTGTGGTCATCTTCAGCCACTGGAATGCTAACACTGAACTTTGGATGCTGTATGATGAAGCTTTCTATTTATATTAAAATGAGAACCATGTCCTGGGGGAGACATTCAGAAGCCAACAGAAATGCAGTATTACGTGTGTGTGTGTGTGTGTGTGTGTGTGTGTGTGTGTTAGATGAATAGATAAAGCACCCATAACAAGGCCCCTGACAGCAAAATGGCAGATCTTCATCGAACCCATCTCTGAGACTCCTGAACAAAAATGAATCAAATTGCAGAATATGAATCGTTTAATGATCCTGAAAACAAATCACCAAACGAGCCTCAGAATCAAACAGATTCCAAAATAACCACACAGATCTCCACTGGGTCTCAGTCTTACTCTTGACTTTGGGGACTGTTTGGTTGACTTGTTATGATTCTTTGGTCGGTCCGTCTGTTGGGTCCGGCAGGTGTTTGGTCCGTTTGTCCATCAGTCGTTTATTTGTTCTTGTAGTTGTTTTGTTGGCCGTTCGTCGGTTGTTTAGTTGGTTTAGTTTGGTTTTCCGTCGTATTCGTCTGTAATCTTGATCCATCTCTTTGATGAATGTAATTAATAAAGTAGTGTTTGGCGGCTCAGTCAGAATCATCTGCACCCGAGCAAACTTCACTCTGATGACATCACTGGTTTAGCTTTAAAATCAGCTCTGGAGTTTTACAGTGGAATTGTTGGTGATGGACAGCTTGAACTATATCTCATTACGCACTAATCCCTCTCCGAAAAGTCATTGGTGTGAGCATCGATACCAAACAGCAGAGAGGGGGAAACCCCCCCACACCCCGCACCTCATCACCACATTTCCTCAGAGCTGCTCACCATTCTGCTCTGAGCTGCCTCTCTTTTCTCTCGTCGCTCTCATCTGGCCGTAGCGTGGTCTGAGCCGGGCCGGTTAATTAAACTCAAGGGTGAGACGTTATTTGTGGGAAGAAATCCAATTATTTCTCCTTTCTGTGGAGTGAAAGAGGAGTGAGGGAGTGAGGAGGGACGGCCACTGCGGCCTCTTAAGATTCTCCAACACGAATCCACGATCAGACGGATGAGGACAGCGAGACAGCAGCGGCGCGCCGGTTGACACTTATTAGGACGATGGCGTTTGTTGAATAACGGTGATACGTGGAGTCGGCATCACGGCAGAACCACGCCGGTCTCCTTCACATCAGCATTCAGCTTTCATGTGGCAAAAGACACAAGATGAAAGAAAACATTACTCCACATTAATTGTAACTTCAAAGACAAGAATTAGACAAAAGAGCTTGTTTAGAGAACTTCTGCACCCCTTAATTATGACCTCGGGGTTTTTACAAGGAGCAGAAAGAATGGAGGAAGCGTTAATCAGGAGATTGTGTTGGAACACATTTCGTACCTCTCGCTGGTGTAATTACACCAAACCTGTTCCAGCTTCAAAGTGAACATGCCAAACTGAAATCTTATTACCAATTTCAATGCAACTTGTTGATTCATGTTTGCAACATGTGAGGTACAATCAGAACTCAATCAGCCCTCAGGGTGAAGTTTTATAGATATCAGCTGGGGCTCGGTGGGGTCAGGTACTGATGCTGGAGGTACTGTCTCTATAGTCAGTCAGTCACGCTGGATCAGGACATGGGCTTCAAACTGACCTCATAGTGTACATACTCTAATCATCATTATTATAATTTTTTAAAACAGTGTTATTTAGTTTTTAATGTCATTTAGTGTCATTTCCAATTTTATAATACTGACAAATATATAATTAAACATTATATAATATTTTTATAATGAATAAAATACATCATCACTAATATTATTATATTTTTTCAGTATTATTATTATTACTATTATTATTATGTTAAAGGTGAGCGTGACATCTCAAACCCGGCGAGCGCTGCTGTGCCTCGACATCTAAATTCTGTGCTGGTATGACAGCGATCAATAACAACAATAACACAAGCAAAATTGAGGAATTAGGAATTCCATCTGCTCCGTATCAGATGCCATTACATTAGTTTATTTATTTCTTCACCTGTCACATGGCATACGGCGGAGCAGCGTGACGTGTGTGTGTGTTTGTGTCAGAGGCGTAATTTCACTCTTTGATGTCTCCATAGGGAACATCCGAACCCCTAATCTGCCCTTCTGAGTGTGAACTCTAACCCTGTGAGGGTCACTCTCCACCCGGCTGACTAATCCCAACCAGTCAATAGAGGCAGGGCATAAGGGCACGGCTGAAAATGAGCAGCACACACTCACACACACACACACACAATTCTGCATAGCTGTAGGGTTTTTCCATACAAGGCAGCTGCAAAGCACACACACACACTCAGACTGATCGCCAGTGTTGGTGCCCATGAGGCTGTATTGACTGGCTGATCTAAACACACCCTTGCTCATACAGACATGCACCTACTAACAAGTCTGCTCAGGCATATTCTCCGAGGCCGGTTCTTTAATGCTTTAACGGCCAGCCAACTGAGTGGAACATGGCATTAGCCGCTGGTCAATCAGCACCTGCTCATCTTCTTTAGATCCGACAGCAAAACATTGATTTATTTGTTCGGACTGTATTCGAGTCACACTGCACCCATTAAATGGCATGTGATCGATAGTTCCACAAAACTACACCGATATTAAAGACAGCAGTTTACAATATTTACCTCCCACCTACGGCCAGAGGAAAGAGGCATGCATGTAACACACTCACACACACATACACACACACAAACACACACATTCACACACACATACACACATATACACACACACACAAAGAAAACCGCTGGACTTGTTAGTTAATATGTGTGTTGATCTAATATGCTGGTTTTCTCCAAACCTGCAGCGGTGCATTCTGGTTGATGGACGTTTTTTCCCAGAATCCTTGTGGTTTGTTCAGATGCCACTTTAGCCGTTAGATGTTCTTTTTAGAAATAATATTGTGATCTTAAATCTGGGTGAGGTAGCTCAGTGGTTAGGGTGTTGGGCTATCAATCTGAAGGTTGTGGGTTCAAATCCCAGGTCCACCGAAGTTACCAGTGTGGGTCCTTGAGCAAGACCCTTAACCCTCATTGCTCCAGGTGGCGCTGTTTCAACCCTGTGTTCACTTTGTAAGTCACTTTGGATAAAAGCGTCTGCTGAATGACCAAATCTAAATGTAAATCTAAATGTAAATGTAAATCTAAATCTAAATCTAAATCTAAATAAACTTCTAATTACAGCGTAATTTTCTGAAAACACCAGAATGAATGAAAGTGTTTATAAACTGGAGGTACAGCATCTATAAGATATAATTCATTCATTCATTATCTTCCGCTTATCTATCCTCTATTAGGGTCGCGGTGGGGTTCCCCATGCCCATCCAGGGAAGAACGTTTCGGGCGCTGGGCAGATACACCCAGGACAGGGCGTCAATCTATCGCTGGGCACATACTCACTCACACAGACACGCACGCATACACACTCTATATGGGGCAATTTGGAGAACTCAATCGACTTGATCCATGTTTTTGGACAGTGGGAGGAAACCGGAGAACCCGGAGGAAACCCACGCAGACACGGGGAGAACATGGAAACTCCACCCAGATGGGGATTCGAACCGGGAATCCCTAGTGCTGAGAGGCAAACATGCTAACCACTAAGTCACCGTGCCGCCCATAAGATATAATTGCAGTGTTAAAGGTTATATGTTTAATTGCACTGTGTTAACTTCTAACTAACAGAGGAACTTTGGTAATTAAAGTATAAGATACATAAAGTTTCGAATAAAGCGACTGACCACCATCAAGCGTATTTGCAAACCTCCTTTAATCTGTTAACAGCTAAATGTAAAACCTGCTAGAACATTGGAGCTGGAAACTTTCTTTTTTGTAAGTGCATATGTTAATTTATCTTTAAAACACTAAAGATCTGCCCTCTGTGCTTTTAGCTTCAAATTAATAAAATAAAGAACCATTTGGGGTTTTAATGGCTTTTCCAGACAGTGGTTCTGTATTGACTGCTGATTGGACAGAATTCTTTTGTTTACAGGTCTGAGGATGTTCAGACTTGCTAACGGGACTGTGAGTGACATTTTAAACATGAACAGAGCTTTTTACATTCAGTCTTAAATACAGCAACAAACTCGGGCCAAAATGTCATGGGTGGGTGAGAAAGCACACAGCCTGTTAAGATTACAGAGCTAAATTGGGCGAGAGAAATAGATAGTTAGATAGAGAGGGAACGCAGCGGAGGGGGGAGGAGTGTTGGACTCTCAGGGGAGACAGACAGGTCAGTGGACTGTAATAGGAAATAGTGATTAAGGTCAAAATGGGCATATCATCATCATTGGACCTGGCACTGTGAGTGTGTGTGTGTGTGTGTGTGTGTGTGTGTGTGTGTGTGTGTGTGTGTGTGTGTGTGTGTGTGTAGGGGTTAAGCAGATGGTTGTGTGCTTTAGGTTCGGGGGGTTAAACTTACAGTTGGGATTGTAGGGGTGTGTGATAGCACTGTGTTCTTTTAAAGGTGAAGGTTAACTGAAGGTTGTTTGCCCCCACTGTTTGCTGCTCTCTGTGTGTTTGTGTTTTTACTTAAATAAAAATGACAGGATTTCTTGATGGATGGGTCGACGTTGCACTTACAGTTCAAAAGCTGCGATTCATTAGGTTGTCGATGAGTGCGGTGGACACATGCCTAACGCAGAACAGCCAGCGAGCCTCCGTTCACCAAATGAGGGCCAGATTTCTCAAAAGAAATAAGCCAACAAAAAAAATGTAGGAATTCAAGCGAGTGATTTAGTTGTATTTGATGTGAATGAAGTTGTTATTAAAGCTACCAGTGCTCGTCCACGGCCTTCGAGTTAATCCTCAGCATTCTGAAATTCACATGTGGCTTTAGATTTATTGGATTTGCAGTTGAACACACACGAACACCTAGCAATGAGATTCAGGCTGAAAAGTTCTGTTCAAAAGTTGATAACGGCAGGGGGTGGTGACATCACGCTGTGTATAAGGTTAATGATGGATGGATTAATTATGACGCTTTGTGTTCTAGTTTAGTTAGATCTTCTGTTTGAATAAATCAATAACTCAATGTTGCACAAAAGTGATAACAACTTTCAATTCATCACCATTAATTACACTAATGATCTAATTTTTTTTTTTTTTTTTTTATGGTGTTTATAAAGATATATGAACTAAAGTTATACATAAATAATAAATTAATAAATATGATTAATAATGTTTCATTTAAAGCTTTAAAACTGAAGAATTAATTTTGTTAACATGAAACATGTCCCACTGCCTATATCGGCTAATAATTATATTTACTCTCTAAATTAACCACATATTAGATCTAATGAAAAACACTCAATAATATGCTTCCATCTTTAAATCCTAAATCAGTTTGTTTTTTAATTCTCTGACAGTTTTAATCTACCGTTACCATCTTCTCAAATCTCATTGTTTCTCGTGTGTCTTGTTACGTAGCTCAGATATTCGTTTGCTCTTGTTTAGCACGTGTCGTCTAACCCTCATCATGTCATTATTATTCATAATTGGGTTTAAAGTCATGATTCCAGGGTTCTGCAGATTCAATTTGAATGTTTTGTGTTGATAAATAAACTCGTGTAAAGGTGTGCATTGCGGATCTGTGAACGTAACTTGTGTTTAGTTGAAGGTCTTTGCTCACTTTCATCGGATTTGCCGTGGAAAATCAATCGCATGCATGAGGGACATGAGGTTCACGTCCACACGTGGTGTCCCGGTCCTCTGCATTTCAGAGCTGTCTGCAGGATTAGAGACGTGAAGACGCAGCTGTAATCAACTGTTCATCCGAGCTGGAATATTCCAACCGAGCAAAACCACAGACCTCCAGGAAATGTCATCCAGGTGATAATTACATCTCAGAAGGCAGACGGACAGGTGCAGCGTCTGACTGACAGACAGACAGACAGGCTGATAAATTGATAAATAGATCACTTTGACCTTTGTACTCGATGAGAATTTCACTTACAGCCTGAGATGACTCGACCCAACCATTTACTAACGAGTGAACGGAGGGAGGGAGGGCGCCAGAAAAAAGAAATGACATGAAATATATGTTGGGATGGGCTGCAGGGTCATCTCTGTCCAATCAGATGTCCAAAGATTAGTCTCCATAATTATACTAAAGGGCGGCGGGGTTGATATAAGCGCAGGTCGGAGGTCGAGGCCGTTATAAGTGATTCTCCGGTGCAGTGTAATGCGAGGTCTCGTCTCCATTCCACCGGCTGATTGCCGACTGTCACATTCCCTTCAGCTCATGTAAATTTGGTCTGGCAAGAGATACAGGGGGATGGTACCCGTGTGCACGAGTGTGAGATGGGACTGAAGGGGGTGCAGGGGGTGGCGTTTGTCCACCCAAACCCAGCATGCTGTGTCTGTGCCGGATCCGCCGTGTCGGTAAATGGTTTCTGGTGCCAATCTGAAGAAGGACATTTTGGTCTCATCCTCTTTAATAGGTTGTCCTTCTCAGGCTAAAATTGAATAGCCCCGACACGGCCTGAGGCAGGTGATAAAAATTCAATAATTCGCCCGGGGTCAGAGTGCTGTCATTTTTTTGGAGTTGGGGGAGTAATTATAGTGCGCTAACGCTGAGAGATGGCATTTAGGAGGAGGGTTTAAGATGCACGTGAACTCTGAAGGTGCTCTAACCTTCACAAGTTCAAGAACTTCACTCATCCAAAATGAAAGTTTTAGTATGAACGTTCTCCAGACCTGTGGAGACACAGCCGTGTGAATTCAGGCAGATTTTGCTGATCATGTCGTCAGAAAATATTTATCCTTATATATAAGTCCTTCACTCAAGTCCACGTGCACAAATCATCCCAGCACATACACATCCCCCGTATTGATCCCCATATACCTCAAAAATCAACCAGTGTAATTCTCCATTGAAATGTCTCTGAGAGGAAAATTGAAAAATGAGGCGAGCGTGTCCCCTCGGAGAGGAAGCCAAATGAAGGCAGACGGCGCGTCATGTCAGTTTTATATGACATTATTATTCTGAGAGTCATAAATTCCAGGCATGTTAAGATCTCAGACAACAACAATATGAGATTCAATCAATGCCGTGCTCTCGGGAGGCCACGCTGCCAGGTGACTCCTTAAATCACTTGCTGCAGGATCCTGCATAATTATGTGCTATAGTTGGCCTGTGTTCTGTTGAGTTAATGTGAAAATACGCGGCGAACACGGGATCATAAAACGAGGCCAGTTAAAGATATCACAGCCTGAGAGCTCGTCTTTATTCCTGTTCAAAACTCATAAACTCATTTTAATATGTAAAAAAGGAAGAATAGAGCCAGCAGCTTTTTAAAGGAAATGAAGAGCTATTTTACAGAATCTTAACATGTTCATTACTTATATGAAATGATCCACGTTGCTGAAGTTGTTTGTCTGTATATAAAGGTTAAAATAGTCCTGCACTTTGGGCTTATTTTGCCTAATTAATTAATATTTTACAATATTTATATATATATATATATATATATATATATATATATATATATATATATATATATATATATATATATATATATAGTATTTATTTAGATTTATATGTATTAGTGTATTTTGACATTTGTATTTTAAATGTAATATAATTATATTATATTACATATAAGGTTTATCTTAAAAATCAAGCTGCTTAATGTAATTGATCCAAAAAGAAGTTTTCCTCTGAATTCATTTCCATTTATTATTTAATTCCCTATTTTAATCCATCTGCTACAGAAAACAAACTTTTGAACAGTTTATTATCATAACCTTTGTAAATTTCAACATAGTAATAAATAACAAAATTAAAATTTTGTAGAACATTTAATATTTTTTCAATTTAGTGAAATTTCATTTGTTAAAATGAAGAGTTGGGTTCTTCCTTAAGTCCTGACTGATGGTGTTCTCATGTGTAGGTCTGATAAATCATCTAAATAACTGAATGCAAAATGTAAGAGTTTATTCATTTACATATTTATTATTTATGCTTTTTATATTGATGATTTTGATGATGAAGTTGATTTTATAAACACACCTCAACAAGATGTTTAACACAATGTGCATTTATATGAACAATGACATTATACAATGTAGATTATTATAAAAAAAACATGTTTGCATTTCCCTGATGTGTGACAATGTGAGGGCGGGGCGATGGGGTGGAGGAGCCATGGGGCCATTGGGTGGAGGGGCCGTGGGACCGTCGGATGGAGGGCCCGTGGAGCTGTGGGGTGGAGGGGCCATCGGGTGGAGGGGCCGTGTGTCAGTGTGTAATGTATTCAGTGATTGAGTGCCATCTGATGGCCTTTTGATTACGATGCTAATGAGAGTCCGTCCTCTTACAGGCAGGGCTGACTTAACGAGAATGACACAACCCATCTCAGATGAATCATCCCCAGTTAATATTTCCAATCTGTTAATCAATAACCTGATCAATAGGCAAGGAGGCAGACGGGATGATTTGAACCATCAGCAGTAAAGTCCATGGGGAAGAAGATAACTGCAGGACTCTAATTAAGCAATTCGTTAAAAACAACGGTGATTTCTTTATAATGCTGTTAAATCTTTAAAAACATTGGCATCACAAATCAAATAATCAAATGATTTTATATCTGGACTTTTGTATCACAAGTTGGAAATCCAAGCCCCACCCCTTTCCCCTATCTCTGCTGGAGGCGGCGTCCGCCTCGTAGTGAATGTGTGTTAAATAACAATAAGATGCATGACCTCCGCTGACTCAGCCATTCATTTGCTTTCGGTTCTTCTTTAAAACATTCAGATGCTGATCAGAGACTGTAATAAACAAAGCTGAGTTGGGAGTGGACAGGCAGCAGGTCTTTATTTCTGGAGTTGAGCCCTTAAAAAGGTTATTATGTTCAGAAGGTGGCCTACAGCTGAGCTGTAGCACATTAGAGCCAATAAATGTGCGTTGGCACTACTCAATTTAAAATAAAGCCCCTCTTCCTGGTGTATTTAATGGGGTTTCTGAAGCAGCACGGTGACTCCTCTTTTATTCCTAATGTTCTCCTTGTGTGTTACACATTGTAGAAAATCAAAACTCTGCCAGTTTTTTATGCTTTATTTCACGCTCCATATTTTCTGGGTGACTGTTTGCAGATGTCAGATATTAGATAAATAAACCCAGTCATCATTTTATCTCAGGTTGAGTTCCAGAACGAAAGGTGGAGGTCACGCAAATCACAGGAGAGTCGAAATTAAATTATGGATGCATGTAAAAGCAGAGTTAGAGTAAATTATTAGTTAGGTCTACAAGCAATAATAATAATGAGCAATAATCTCATTTGTAAGTCGCTTTGGATAAAAGCGTCTGCTAAATGACTAAATGTAAATGTAAATGCAATAAAAGATAACGTGGAATTTATGATGTCATCATTTTGTCCACCGTCAGTGTGAGGAGGAACATTGTGTGTCAAAGTTTTATTCTTTAAAATATTTAACTGTCCCAACACTAATGGTTTAATACTTTACCTCATTAATATTTAATATGATATAAAGGAGATTAGGGCGGCACGGTGGCATAGTGGTTAACACTTTCGCCTCTCAGTACTAGGGATTCCCGGTTCGAATCCTCATCTGGGTGGAGTTTCCATGTTCTCCCCGTGTCCGCATGGGTTTCCTCCGGGTTCTCCGGTTTCCTCCCACAGTCCAAAAACATGGATCACGTTAATTGAGTTCTCCAAATTGCCCCATATAGAGTGTGTTTGAGTGAGTGAGTGTGTGCCCAGTGATGGATTGGTGCCCTGTCCTGGGTGTATCTGCCCAGCGCTCGAGACGTTCTCCCCTGGATGGGCATGGGGAACCGCACCGCGACCCTAATAGAGGATAAAGTGGGTGATAATGAATGAATGAATGAATGAATGAATGAATAAAGGAGATTAAAGGTGATGCACTGCGTCCAGCTCCGCAGTCAAAACAGAAGAAATCATCTTTAAACCCAAAGGTTCAGCCCAGATAAAGGTTTAGATCTTTCATCTTATAAACACACATCTGTGAGTTTCATTGTGTTTTGCTCAGTCTCAGCTTTACATTTACAACTTAAACATTTAAAGACGTCAACAGAGACGCCTCTAAAGTTAACTCACTCTCTGTTCTTATTGGGTTATATTGGGGGCCAGCAGGTTTTAGGGTTACAGGATGGACATGCAGGCGCCTCACAGACACATCGGGGAATCAAACCCAGGACCTCTTTGCTGTGAGGTGAGAGTGCACACGCTGATGTCTTTCATTGTAAGTGTAACATAGAGACTGCTGAACCAGTTCCTTTGTTTTCATTTAGAGAGTATGTCTGTTATCTTAGGGGTCATCTGATAATTACAGGTAAAACATCTCAGGTCGTTAGTGTAATTAGTGTGAACAATGTCCACTACTGACTGTGCTGTGTTCATTAAGATGATAACACGCACACCCCGTCTGTCCACGTGAATGACTGATGGGTCACATCCCAACCAGTGGGTGGGGTAATTGTGTTATGTGTTGTCTGTGTCATTGATCCTGTCCTATTAAACATTAACAGGGAGGTGACAAGCTATTCAGTCTGACACACACACACACACACACACAGAGATTAATACTGCTTTAACAGGGGAAGACAGGCCACTTAAACGATAGTGAGTGATGAGCAGAATAAGTGTTATTGTCAGAGACAGACAGAGAGACAGGAAGAGAGAGAGACTCACATTGAGACAGAAACTGAGCTGAGAGCTCATCTCACAGCAAAGAGGTCAGATCAATTTCATGAAGTTTTGTATGTTCTCATGTCACTGTGGGTTTCCGTCTACTCTCCAAAAACATTAATCGGCTAAATTACAGACTCAATTACAAAAATGTTTAAATGATGCCCACTGGTGCTGGGATAGGCCTCAGCACCCCTTCACTCTCAGTAGGTAATACTAATGATATGTTAATAAGTCACCCTTTAGCTGTAATAATACATCTCATTTAAATAAAGGTTCATAATAAATGAATAAATAAATAATTGTATGTAAATGGATGAATAATGAGAACATGTTTTGTGATGTCATAATGATGATTTGCATTAGTGGGTGGATGTTGGTGGGGCAGTCTCGTTTGGATGGAGTAAGCCGCACAGAAGGTTGTGGATCGCCGGTCCCCCTGAATACCGGAGGTTCCGCGGCTCTTTCTTCAGCGTGTTCTTTTTAACGAGGGCTGACAGCTCTGTTCTCCAGCGTTTCCAGCCTTTTATCCGAAGCGAGCCTCTTGCCCCTCTGATTTTCGAAGCGCCTCTCTCCAGATGTCCTTCTTTTATTTATTTTTCCCTTTTTTTTTGCCGGTGGCACGACTTTCAGGCTGACAGCCCACGCCCCCCGAGAGTGGCACGGGGCTGAGTTTGTGACTAATGGCCGTTGTGATGTGACAGCGGCGGCTGCCTGGGGAAATTGATGCTGTCGATATCTTTTGTGTCTCTCTCGACGGGGTGTTATTGTGGACAGGCCTTTGGGGACAGACAGTATGTGGTCAGCAGCAACTTTTCTTCCCTCTCTCTCCTTCCTTTCTGTTTTTTATTGTCACTATCGATCCGCACGGCCTCCTCACACTGTGGCTAATTTGCTTGTTAACATAAATTTGTCAGGCGCCAACAGAGAGGCTTTCCATCACGACGACCAGCAATGAAGCTCTGACATGAACCCCCATCTGTCTCTCTCTCTCTCACTCTCTCTTTCTGCTTTCTTCCCTCTGCTCTCTCTCCAATGCAGCGAGGCCGATTTATTAAACAGCTGGTTGTTAAGCTGTCACGTAATCAATACGCCTCTTTCCCCTTTCGCACCGTAGAATTAAACGTGAGTTAAACACAAACCAGGCGTAATGACCTTTTTATTAGGGCGCCGCTCAGCCAATGAAATTAGCGCAGCAGTTATGTCCATAAGCCCGCGTGACTCGTTCACTTCAGACAATATCATTTTAAACGGTGACACATGTTCGAGCGGATCAGATGAAGAGCTGCGAAATAATCCCCCAATTAAAACAACACAACATTCAAATCAAACCCGGGACTGGTGGGCTGAGGCCGTAGACATGAACTCTGACATCACTGTTCAGAGGTGGTACCCTAACGGTGGGAAGTGACAGGGGTCTGGGGTGGGGTGAGGTTTGGGGTGGGGTGGTTGGGGACGGAAGGAGGGTTACAATATAACGAAGCCCCCAAAAGATCATTCATAAATGTTCTCCCTCATACCAAAGAGAGTGAAGGAGAGGAACAGTGCAGCTGATGTTCTCCACCTTCAGGTGGAACGTGGATCAGTAGAACCAAAACACGACATGAGGTCTGTCCCGAGAAACCCAATCCTCACCTGTCCTTTTCACAGTTACTCTAACTCCGTCCTGGTGTCACAGCTCATATTTAGACTTTAAAAAATTATAGTGCAGTGTGAACAAGAGCCCCTTGTGTGGGGTTTTGTATGTTCTCCGCACATTTGATTTCCTCCGGAAGCTCCAGTTTTCTCCCACAGTCCAATAACTAAAGGTTCAAAGTTGTAAGTTTGTGTGTGTCAAATTAGTGATTTGTCCAGAATATTTTCCTGCCTTTGCCCTGTGTAGTGAGGAATGTTCTGCATCAGTCTGAGAGACACTAATCACACTGACGATGATGACCCTGGATAATGAGTGATAACTTTGTGGATGAAGGTCCAGTTACCATATTACCAAAACATTCACACATGGTTCAGAGCTCTGATCACAGATCTGAATCAATCACGAGGTTCGTTATAATAAAAAAGCCATAGTGAATTTCATTGTGGGACAAATAAAGGTCTGTCTTATCTTAACGTGGTGAGCATGTGTGCTCGGTTCCTCCACCACAGACCAGCTGAACAGATAAAAGATTAGAACCTCAGAACAGGTATAGTTCCACATTCAGAAACTAAAGTTTTTTAGTTTTATGGACTGTAATCATCTGAATCATGAATTCAAACTGAAATCACAGACTGACAGACGGAGGAAATGATGCTTTTGTTCCTTAAAGCAATAAAAATGCGTAGCTGCTCTTATTGGATCTGGTTCTTATTGGAACCGAAGCCATTTTTTCAATAGCACTGCTTTGAAGTACCTTTTCTTCCCTTTGGTTCAATAAATCTGTCTCAATGAGGAAGCCGAGGAAACATGATGAAGGGATTAATTTCCACTGCATTAATAAAAATATTAATAGTTTGGGGTTTTTTTTGGTCAGTTTATTTCAGTTTACTCCAAATAAGTGAAAATAAACAGGATATTAATGTTAAACTGCGTAAAGAGTCCAGACACAGAGGGAATAAACAGCAGAGAGGGTAAAGTCCCTCATGAAGAATTTTAAGGACATCTGACCTCCTGATCACATTAGGACTAATTAGTGGAGGTTGGGGGGGGCTCAGTCTGAGTTTGTGTTTAGCCCATAGGGCACTGGCCGTCGTGATACCATACTGACCCCAACCTGACAGCAGTGACCCCTGACCTCCAAGTTAACCCTCACACTCAGAAGAACCCTGACTTTCACCTCTAACCTGTCACCTTGCATTTCAGGAACATCTGTTTGGAACAAGAGTTCACTAATACGAACATTTCACAATGATTCAGAGTTAATTAAACCCTTATCAGTAAAAATGGGTGGAGTTATCTACATAACGGGGCACAGTTATATATAAATAAAGACTTTCATATCATGATCATTAGACATTAAAATAAGAACATCTTAATCAACATGTACAGATTTATAGAGAAGACTCTTAATTTAGATTTTTTAATTAAGCACTTTTTATACATAAAATTTATCAAATTAAAATATACATTTAAATGTGATCAGAACTTTATTTTGTTAACTCATGGTTTACTATTATAAGTTAAAATACATTAATAATATTTATGCACATTATATTTTCCTGTATTGTTTACTGGTCCTATCCCATCTGTCTCACCATCAGTGGACGTATTTACATATTACAACTGACACTCACATGAACATTTAGCGTCTAAGTCTTTCAATCTAAAGCCAGGTTCTGGATGATCAGTTTTGTTCTTAGACGATGGATTTAAACATGCGAGGTTGAATTGTGTGATTCTGTAATGTGTGTTTTTTAAACGTTATTATTAAATCAGATGGTATTTGAGGGTAAAGTGTTCATCAGAGGGTCACTGTAACATTTAAACTCTGAGGTTGCACTCTTACACGTCATGATGTTCGTTATTATCTTACACTCCATCACTTCCCCCTGTATGGTTTAAATAGCAATGCTGCCTGGGATTATATTTACCACCGATGGGCGTGGCCATCTCAAACTAAGGTGTGTTCAGGTACATGTCTAGTGTATTGCTATCTTGACAACAGAGAACCCAGGTCACCGCTGTCTGAAAATGAAATAATTTCCCCATCATCACGGCAGCGGACACACGGACACGCCCTCAATCAGGCGTGAGGCTGCCCATCTCTGAACCTGCCGCCGCTTCACGTTGAACGTCGTTCTGATCCATGTTGTTTCTCCTGCTGCAGTTTGGAGTCAATCTTTTGGGTAAAACCTTAAACCTCCCAAACCCAGATATTCAGTCCCCTGATTCTTAACCTGATTCCAGATTTTCTGGACTTCTCTTCAAATCTTCAGCAGATTATGTCATAAATCCCATGATGTGCATTCACCTAAAATGCCAGCCTTCTCAGCTCGAGGTCTCACGGCCCATAAGGCCTTTTCACAACGACTCTCCCAGCGCTCTTCCTCCTGATATCCCATGTCTCCGTGCTGTTTTTAAACACCTGTGTGTCTGCTGACTCTCAGCTCCCGTAACCCTCTGCGCCTCCGACCCGAGCTCCCGCTTTTAATTCAGCGTCCACGAGAAAAGGAGTTACAGAGAGAAAAACAAAAACAGAGCCGCATTAGAAGGACATCCCCCGAATCCACATGCTGAAATGTGGTTGAAAAGTCACAAGGCGGTGAAGTTCATGCTTTAAAGCGCGCGGCTTTCCGGCTCCGTTTTCAACTTTGGCTTTAATGAAAGGCAAACACTGGCGAATTCCCCCATTATTAAATAAAACATGTCAGTGGCCTGAGGCCAAGCATTGTCACGCCATGAACAAATGTCTTCTGATAATGCATTCCATGACCAGCGACTCTCTCTGTGAATCGTTTGATGAATCAGCTTGATGTCGTTTCATCCTGCAAAATTAATCACTTATTTTTATCCTTTTTATTTACAAAATCACCATCTTCTTATTTTCATCTCCATAGTTAACATTTTAAATTCATGATTAATGTGATCTGCAGATCAGTGATTCAGTGAATCATCTGAATAACTCTGAATTAGTTGGCTGTAATATATTCAGAATTTAATGCTGATACAAAATAATATTAAACTAATAAACTGTGTAGAAATATAAAGCTTTTAATAGATAATTAGAACAAATACATTACAGGAGTATAGTTTAGTTTCACTTTAATTTAAGGACAATTTGGCAATTTCTCTGACTTTTTTAATGTTAAGTTCAGGGGAGTGAAAGAGAGCGAGAGTATTATTATTATTATTATTATTATTATTATTATTAGAATATCATAATGTTTTTGAATTGAACATTTCATCAAAAAATGTAAATGTTTAAATTCAGCGATATGAAGTCAATATCAGAGATGAAGGCTGTACGTTGTCCTCTCGTCTCGCTCGTCCTCGCTCATCCCTCTCGTCTCCTCGCTGACCGGCGGGATGCTGTCAGGTCTGAGATGGGTGAGCAGAGAGCCGCGAGTGCGGAAATAGAAAGTGAGAAGATGAATTCCTATGACGACTGGAAAAAGCGGCGCAGTCTAACCCGACACCTTTCTGTGGGATTTACTTAGAATATGAGGGGATTGGCGCTCCACCTGGTTCCACACACACCCCGCTACTTTATTAAAGCCGCCACGCCGCTCCATTAAAATGGAAAGAGAAGCAGCAGAGAGTTATTTCAGTGCAAAGACACAGACTGGGCCCAAAATCCCCAATGGTCAAAGCACCAAGAATCAACCCGGCCTGGCTTTACTTAAAACACACACACACACACACACACAGGAAGGAGTTTGTATTGATATTTAAATGATGCTATTATATCAGACTCTCTCCCAGAAGATACGGATGGCAGAGCCGCTTTGATGTGAAAGCTGTTCTTGTTAAAATCACGTTTGGTTCTTGTGAGAAAAAAAGACGTATAGATTTTTCTTCCTGACAATAAAGCAGCATCCATGCTGATAAGCACCTCTCTTCCTTCCCAATCAGAGCCCACTGGGAGACTCAGTCACCGCTGACCTCTAAGCCTCATTCTCACTCACCTGAGAGGAATAAAGATGCTAACACACACACACACACTCACACACCTGACAAGAATAACAATCAGCATTTAAAACCACATCCACAAACAGAGTTCCTTTATTTTATAAACTAAAGGCAATGATGATCAGATTCTGAACGTTAACTTTAATCTTTATAAATCTGCAAAAATTAAAAATAGTAATAAAATCAGCAATGAAATAATAACATGAACATTTGATATTTATTCTCACACTCAGTTCAATGACATTAAAGATATTCATTATTAAGAAATCAAATGCAATTTTTTCTGTTATAAATAATAATATATAATAACGTTTTATTTTGTATATATCGTTACATATTTTATTCCACAGCCAACGATTAGTGATCTAACAAAAATAAAAGAATAAAACCGCTAAGTTAATGAGTTCAGGGTTCTTGTTCTATGGTTCTGTAATGTGCTTCAGTACAGACTGCAGGGCAGACTGAGGGTTAAACGTTCTGAGGGAAACATGGCTACCTGTTAGAGTCTGAACTGTCAGAGAAACACAGCCATTAAAGAACCAATCAGAGTCAATGCTGATTTTTAATTGCTGTTTTATTCACTGAGTAAAGTTGGTTATTTAATCTGATATAAATTATTAATTAATGTAGTGAAGTAAAGAATACAGTTGTATCAAATAAAAACAGTGTAATGACTGTTCTGGCCTCGCCGCTGCTCTGGGTCCAACTTGTTGGCCCCGGCTCTTTTGTAATGTTAGGCATTGTGTTTTTTAAAAGGCAGAGTATAATTCACTCATGCTGTTGCTCTCGGCGTGTGCAGGAAATAACAGTACGGTTTCATCCTCCATTTTTCTCCATTAGTTTTTACACACGGGGTGATTATGCTGTAGAACATGATGGATTCGCATGTCCAGCCGGTTCTGAGCTCCAGATGAAAACCCTGTGTACACATGTGCGAGCATGTGTGCACACTGCAGTGCGGAGTGTGTGGTTTCAGGGAGGGGCAGGTGGTGGTGTGTGTGCCGTGTGGTTCCCTATAGGTTCCTATAACTCCTAGAGAGAGAAATGGATTGGCACCAAGTCATGAGCATTATGAAAAATGACTTGGCAGAAAGTCTGGTTCTTTGTCCAGGGCTGGGGGGGTGAGGGGGAGTGGGGGGTGGAGAGAAGAAATATAGATGGAACAAGGGAACATCTTTACTCCCCCATCTCTCTCTCTCTCTCTTTTCCATGTTCGCTGAGCCATCGTTGCGTTCAGGTTCTACTGTACGTGACGGTTCCGTCCTTTCTCGCTCTGACGTCTCGTATGTTTTCTCAAGCTGCCTCACCTGACCTTTTCCTCTCATCTTTCTTTTGTTCTTTTTTTTCAGAATCCCTGCCTTCCTCTGTCAAATTGTCGAATTCACACGAGCCGCTCGTCCCCCTCCGAGTTCAGCCGCTCTTTTTACAGACGATTAATAAAGGCCTTTAGCAGCTCCAGATGTGAGCGTGCACGTGTGCGAGTGCAGATTTAAGTGGTATGGGGTGCCCTATTATAAAAAACCACATTGTTTTATTTCGTGCCAATATGACGCTCCACTTTCTCTCCATAGGAACCGAAACCTTGACACATGCTCAGTGGGAGTTTGTCTCTTTTAAGCTGTGGAGACTCGTCCAGCTTTCCTCTCTAAACGACTCTGAACTATTCGTCCTGATCTCTACTGCGCGGTTCAACCAATCATTTCATCTCTGTGCTGTTGGGATTTTTATTTGTTATCTTTAACGCCTGTCTCAGGTGTTGTGCTGTTGTCTTTTTGGACTGAAGTTAATCGTTAGTGTTAATTACTTGTACATGTGCACTGTGATGAGAGAGTCAGGTTTAATTTTTAATTAATAATACTTCATAACTTACAATTATAAAATGAGTGTTGCATGATGGGGTTTCAAGCATCAACTGAAAAGTGTGAACCTTCATTCAGTGATTACAGATCAAATGTGTCCTCTCTGAACTCCTCCCCTACTCATCAGATTAAATCTGTAATTGATTATCTCCTCTTCTTGAGATTATCGTTCTCAAACTTCTCCTTTAGCTTTACACTAAACTCTTAGTTTAGTGTAAATTTGTTTTAAGTAAGCTTTTCTTTGTTCATTTTAATTATATAAGTAATAAGTAATCTACAGAGTCAGGCTTTAATCCAGCTCAGTGTAATCTCAGCAGAGTGGATCGTGTGGATGGAGAAGCCTCACTCGTCTCTGGGACATGTGCAGTTGTCTTCAGTGTGCATAAATATTGTGAGAGGCCCACAGAGCGGAGAAATTACCTTAATCTATCCGGTCACCGTCCTGCCACCAGGTGTGCCGCCAAAATGATTCCACCGTTTGCTTTAACTTCAGCACATCTGGATCCAGTGAGAGTGCAGGACCGTGGTGCTGGAGGCGGAGCTACATGTAACGGCACACTAACACAGTTTAAAGACTCTCAGGAGGTCCAGACTCGTTCAGTGAATCAGCATTTCTGCACACACTGAGTGAAGGTCAGCGTTAGAATGAGGGCTCCACTGACTGATCTGTCTGAGTTCAGTACAGACTAAATAATGAGATATAAACCTCATTAACAACAACCAATCAAATGCAGAAGAATACATAATGAGATGGACAGAGAGAAGAACACACACACACACACACACACACACACACACTCAGTATGTAGATTAAAGAATCCAGCAGCAGAACATTGTGTTAACTGCCAAAGATACAGATACACACATACAGAGAGAGCGAGAGAGAGAGAGAGAGGAGACAGCTGAAATGGTCAAACTGCTCTGCTTCATGCTTCAAAAATTCCAACACACACACATACACACACACACACAATAAAGCTCAAGATATTTCATTCACAGCCTCTCTCACTGTCTTGCCATCCCCCTCTCTCACTGTCTTGCCCTCTCTCACCGTCTCGTCCTCTCCCTCTCTCACTGTCTCGTCCTCTCCCTCTCTCACTGTCTCGCCGTCTCCCTCTTTCACTATCTCGCCGTCTCCGCCTCTCACTGTCTCGCCGTCTCCCCCTCTCACTGTCTCACCATCTCCCCCTCTCACTGTCTCGCCCTCTCTCACTGTCTTGCCCTCTCCTTCTCTCACTGTCTCGCCGTCTCCCTCGCTCACTGTCTCACCCTCTCCCTCTCTCCCTGTCTCGCCCTCTCTCACTGTCTCTCCCTCTCTCACTGTCTCTCCCTCTCTCAGTGTCTCTCCCTCACCCTCTCTCACTGTCTCGCCGTCTCCCTCTCTCACTGTCTCGCCGTCTCCTCCTCTCACTGTCTGGCCGTCTCCCTCTTTCACTGTCTCACCCTCTCCCTCTCTCACTGTCTCTCCCTCGCCCTCTCCCTCTCTCACTGTCTCTCCCTCTCCCTCTCTCACTGTCTCGCCCTCTCACTCACTCACTGTCTCGCCCTCTCCCTCTCTCACTGTCTCGCCGTCTCACTGTCTCGCCGTCTCACTGTCTCCCTCTCTCATTGTTTCGCCCTCTCCCCCTCTCTTGATGGCAGGACAGTCTGTCTCTCTTGTTTTGGAGGTCGATCTATTTTAATACTAACATCCTCTCTCATCCCTCATTCTCAGCAGAACGTCTCAGCTCTGTGTCCATGTCCTCATGGCAGACATTCATGTAACTGATTCCTGAAGACAATCACAGAGGACTCCTGTCACAGAGGACTCCTCCAATACAACGTGGCTTCCTTACTGCAGTTACCAGGGTTAGGGTTTAGGGTTATGGTTAGGGTTTAAGGTTATGTTTTAGGGTTAGGGTTTAGGGTTATGGTTAGGGGTTAGGGTTATGTTTTAAGGTTAGGTGTTAGGGTTAAGGGTTATGTTTTAGGATTAGGGTTATGGTTAGGGTTTAGGGTTATGTTTTAGGTTTGTTTAGCTCTTAACTTTTTAATGTAATTTATTTTTAAATGTTCACTCTTTGTTTATTACATTAAATTTATATTCATATAATAAATGATCCACATTTTAGGGTTAGGGTTATGGTTTAGGGTTAGGGTATAGGGGTTAGGGTTAGGGTTCTAGTTTAGTTGAGCTCTTAATTTTTTAATGTGATTTATTATTTAAATGTTCAGTCTTTGTTTATTACATAAAATTTATATTCATATAATAAATGATCCAAAGATCTGTATTCTGTTGGATTATGGTTGGGTTATGGTTAGGATATAGTAATGTTAAGTAGGTCAGTGTAAACGGATGAGATGGGATGTATGAGCTTCACGTTGACGTCTTGTAACGTTCTCATCTCGAACCTTTTCTTTTTTCTTCTCTCTGATGTTTTGGAGGCTGCATTCGCCAGTTCAGCCGTAAAAGCCGCTCTCACACTCGCAGCGAGTGGCTCAGGTTTCTCTCACATCCTCCCGTCTCCAGGCCTGATTTGTCTCTTTTCCAACATCAACCTCGAACCACCTGTTTCCTGATGGCTGGGAAGCAGGCTTAGCATCCATGCTAACAGCAATGCTAAAGTCATAAATCAGGAGGCGTGTTGGTGCTGCACAGCTGTTTTCTGCTCTGACGTTTGCACTTTCAGTCCTCTGAGCCAGAGAACGTTCTCCCATCAGATCTACGATGGCGTCGCACCCTCCAACAACCAATAAACACGTCGCAGCTCAAACGGACCCTGTGGAATCAGCCGGATCGGCCCGGTTCCTTCAGAAAGCTACTTCCGCTTTGTGGTCATAAATATGTTAACCTCATGGCGCCAGCTTCATTTCCCAGAATTCCTCACTCCACAAAACTGCTCTGGCCGTTTCATTATGGGTAATCGATACCCAAATTACAGCTGCAGACTCAAAAACACATCTCCAACCTTGTCATTTCCTTTTCACCACAACAGAATAAGATGTCTGTGGTTCCTTCCATGTTTAGCTGCAAACTACAACTCCCAGCATGCACTGCTGCTTTGATTAGGTGCAGACCTTTATGAAAGCCAGCTGAGGAGTCTTCTTCATGTCAGTAACTCTATAAGCTTCAGCTCTTAACAACAGACTTCAGAATTCCAGAACGTCTTAATTAATCTGTTAACAACTCTACACTAAAATTCTATTATACCTAACGAGTCTTTATTGTCTTGTAAACCAGAAAGAACGAAGAATAAAACAAATAACTGACTTTTGCTGTAAATAATTGTATTATTAATATTATTATGTAAGTTTCTCTGAATAGAAATTAATGTGATTTTTATATTTGATTATTGTGGATTAAAGTGTGTTGTGTCCTGGATAATTATTTAGGATGCAGATGTATTATTATATTGACTCCAAGAATTCACATGATCCTAACATAGTTTTATTGTCAGTTATCGTCCTAACGTCTGGCAGATCTCTCTATTAATAAAGTACCAACTAACGCATACACCAACATAAAATCTGATCTAAACGTCAGAAGTGTTTCAGCTCAAACGTATTGGTTCCAATAGAGTTCAAGGTTCCTGATATTAACGCAGAACATCTGAAAGTTTAACTTCGACTTAACATCTGATTTTAAAATCATTATGAGAAGAACATCACGCAACTCAATTTCACGTTGTGAACGCTGAGGAACCGATTGCTGCTGAATCATTTGATATGGGGTTCAGAACATTATTTAGAAGTTCTAACATGCAGACGTCCTGCTGAGCTGTATTTTTGTTTCTGGTTTAGTGTCTGCGCTGTTCTGCTCTCAGCCCTGTTTGTTTTTGCTCGATTAATTATCATGTTCATGCCACAGTGACTCCTCGGAGGACGTTATCCGATACCGGTGAGATGCTGGACCTTGGAGATCCTCCAAGAACCACTTCAGTCAGATTCGGAGGATTTCAGCACACTCCGTCACTCCAAAACGAGCCTGTGTTCTTCAAAAGAGCTTCTTCCTTTTGAAGTGAACTTCTGGGATCGTTGCGGGTCGTCACTAGCCTCTCTCTGAACTTCGGCAGTCTAATTGATTAAGTGTGTAAGGGAAGAGTTGAGGATTGCAAATGAAGTGTCAGTCAAAGAGTCAAAGAGACTGACACTACAGTAGCTCGGTGGAACCAGCACCACGACCGGCAGCACCGACGTCCTCACAGAGTGTTGATTAGGACGCTGGATAAATCCATCTGATCAGTTTTAGTCCAAAACTAGAGTTTAGAAGATTTAGAACATTTGTGGTTTGTAGAAAAGTTGACGTACAGCCTGCAAAGAAAAACAACCAAACAGATCTGACTGAACGGCGATGTGATGATGCTCGGTTGCAGACTCGTTTACTCTGTATGTCTGTTTGGTTTGGTTTTGAAGCTGATGTGTGATTTTTTAACGTTCTCATCGAGCCTCAAAATTACAACAGATTCAAAATTCTAAATCAAAAATGAAGCTGCAATTAAAACCGCCCTGTTAAAAGAGTTCATGTCTAAATACTTAACTTTTATTTTTAAAACATTCATATTACAGACAACATTTTCAAAGAGTTCTGGTTCTAAACCTCTGTATTCTATATCAGAACTTTTTACACAAAACTGTGTATCGGTTTCAAAGACGTCATGCTCGTTCTGTCAGATTGGAGAAAGCAGCTTCCAAAAGGACACTGATATTTAAATAGAAGAAAATCTAAACCTAACTCAGTGACTCTGAGCAGAATGAGTCTGTCTTCATGTCAGCAAAGCAATTTTGTTTTAAAGGAAAAACAGCAGAATTATTGTTTTATTCACTACGATGGATGGATTTTAAAAATGTGTTTAATTTTTATACAATTTTGAATGTAAATAAAAACCTTAAAATAATTTTAAAAAGACTTTAATTTAAGTTTAATTTAATTTAAGTAAGAGTGAGAGGTTCAGAGTGCAAATAATTGGTTTAGAAGAGTAAATTAGTTTTGTCAGATCTCAGATTGGTCAGTGACGTTAATTAATATTGAGATTTTATTCTTTCTTTTTTTTATTCTTTTCTTTATTATAATATTAATATTTTTTTCTGTTTAATGACAAGGTTGAATTAAGACACAGTTATCCTAAAATTCATTTGCTGATAAGAATGAAACTCCTGAATTCAGTTGTTTAGAGGGTGTGTCCTAAAACTTTTGATGTACATTTTACCCAAACCATGTTAATTTCTTAATGCTTTTGTAGACCAATAAATAAATAAGTATTATTGATACACTTATGAAATTGCTTCAGTCCGTATGAAGACAGAGATGGATCCAGTTTGCGTGAATGAACATCAGGACTGAATGATGTGATTCCTCTGCAAAATGCAGAACCCTGGCCATTATGGTTCAGAAGGAAACATTTCTGCGAGCTGAGCTTCAGTTGTGTGTATTGATTTCCTCCTCCGTTACCCATTTATTCTGCGAGTCTGATTGACAGTGCAGAATTGGTAACGTTAAGCATGTCATATGTTATAGAGGCTGACATTTGCTTGCCCGCTCACTGTGTCAATATTGTCTGAGAGATCGTCAGCTTTATGAGAAGACATTATACACTGGCTGCGGCTTTGGTGTCGTGTCCGAATCTTTTTCAGACAGAATTTGGGATGTATTAAAAAAAGAAAAAGATTTCCTCCTGTCTGAATGTTTTTTTACCGTTTGGTCTTTAATGCCGATGGTATTGTCTTCCGGCGGGGATCATGTACGCTCATGAATCAGACTCCTCTCGTTCTCACTGAGCTCATGTTTAGGCATGAGCAGGCCGATGACTGTAAAATTGAGCTGCTGGGATTGATTTTAGTCGTTGCTCGCCCCTCGACCCTCTCTTTGCTGTGCTGTGAGTGACCCTGGCGCATCACTGAGGTGTGTGTGATTAGGGGATGATGATGATGTAATCTGTGGAACATTAACACTGGCATTTCATTGTTTCGCATCATCAGAACGGCTCGACCCTCTGGGTAACCTGATGGGAGCATGCAGCGCCCACTTTATTGCCCTACACGATTCTTATTAAGGATTTTGTAATTACATGAGGAAACTGGACCCCTTCCCCCGTCTCCTCGTGATTGACAGCAGGGATTTGCGGCTCGCGCAGCCTGCATGGCTGATGCAGATACACACTCTTAGCATGCTGCTGCCTCACCTCCTCGCGTGGGAGGATTTATGCTGCCACATTCAGCAACAGTACAGTCTGCCTACTAAACCTCTTCTTAAAGCTGACAGACAAACGTACGATGTGCTCCAGCGTTATCAGAGTAATCATCCTCAACGGCGGCCAGTAAAAACACCAGAAAGAAAACTGTCTGATTTTTATTTAGTAAACTGCTTTGAATTGTTAACATATTAAATCTTTATTTTGAATGCCTAATGAATGTGTTTCACTGATGATAGCTCAGAGGACCTGGCACACAATCTCTGTTCTAATTCATCCCACAGCTGTTGGATGGAATTAAAACTGAGTGTCTGTGTGGGTCAGTCGTCACATCAAACTGACCCGACCCAGACTTAATGAATCTGACACTCACAATTGAACAGAACAGAGCCTTCCCCAAAGTGTTTCCACACAGTTTAAACTACACTGCACATCAATCCAGCAGGTGCGCTCGTTACCTCTAATTAATACCCCCCATAGTGTCACTGCGCTCCTGTCACACCCTCCATGTTTAAATCACAGTTATCATCTGAAATCAGTGTCTACATACTTTTGTTCATTGATTCGGGTTCATTGATTCAGGTTGGTTGATTTGGATTGGTTGATTCTGGTTGGTTGATTCGGGTTGGTTGATTTGAGTTGGTTTATTTAGGTTGGTTGATTCAGGTTCATTGGTTCGGGTTGGTTCGTGTTCATTGATTTGGATTGGTTGATTCAGGTTGGTTGCTTCAGGTTCATTGGTTCAGGTTGGTTGATTCGGGTTCATTGATTCAGGTTCATTGATTCAGGTTCATTGATTCGGGTTGGTTGATTTGGGTTCATTGATTCGGGGTGGTTGATTCGGGTTGGTTGATTCGGGTTCATTGATTCGGGTTGGTTGAATCGGGTTGGTTGATTCAGGTTGGTTGATTCAGGTTGATTGATTTGGGGTGGTTGATTCGGGTTCATTGATTTGGGATGGTTGATTCGGGTTGGTTGATTCAGGTTCATTTATTCGGGTTGGTTGATTCAGGTTGGTTGATTCGGGGTGGTTGATACGGGTTGGTTGATTCCGGTTCATTGATTCGGGTTGGTTGATTCTGGTTGGTTGATTCGGGGTGGTTGATTCGGGTTGGTTGGGTGGTTCTACTGTTCTGACTCCGGATCAGCGATGCTTTCGGCTCAGCCTCCTCTCGTCCTGCCCTCTGTTGGGCACCTGGCTTGTTTGTGCAGATAGTTGTGTAAATGTTTGTTCCTGAGCCTCAGCGCAGCGCTTGGCTCAGTGCGGCGGGTGAGAGGCCTGTGATCATGTGGAGTCCTCCTCCGTCCATCTGTCTCCCTCTTTTTAGAGTCTTTATCGTGTCCTTATGTCTGCAGTGATGTCCACGTTCTCAAATCTTTTCTTTCAGTCTGATGTCGTGTCTTATCTCAGGGACGTCCATGAGGCCGGGATAAGCTTGTGTAAGCTACAGCCCTCTGTTATCCACTTCAGCTGCTCCGCCCTCTCAAAAAAAAGGATTTATTAATGTGATGGTTGTTTAAATATGAGCAGCTCATAATGTATAATGAATCCAAATGAATATTTCATCTTGTCTTTTATGTTAAACATCAGATCTCTGTGGAACACAGAAATGGGGTGGAACAGAAGTGTCTCACACAGTGCTTAACGTGGAGCGCATCCACCCTGTCCGTTCTGACAGTTATGATGGTTCTGACAGTTCTGATGGGGTGTAAAGTTCAGATGTGAGGGTCTGTGGACCTGCAAGAGAATGTAATAGCACTGTGGTTAGTCAGCAAGAGGGTCCTGGGTTCAACGCCTGGGCAGGTGGTTTAGGGTTCTTCCTGTGAGGAGTCTGCATGTCCTCCTCATGACTGTTTCCTGCAGGGGCTCTGGTTTCCTCCCGCATTCCAACGACATGCTGATGTGTATATTGGAGATATTTTATTGTCCCTCTGACTGTATCACTTCATTCTGTTTCTGTCCAGATGTTAAACTCCTAAATAACTAAACAAACATGTGGCCTTCATAAATCAGTTTGTCTCCAGTGAAAGATGTCCACAGACACGGTTCCTCGTCCAGAAACCAAGAACCAGGAATGAAAAAAAAAATTACAATCAAATGTTGAAAGACGTTCCGTTTGCTATCGTTAAATAAAAATTACTATTATGATATGAAGATCTGTTCTCATGGTTCCTAGGTTCCATGTGATGATTTGATTAGTTCAGTTTTAGGGACGAGGTCCTTCAACGTCCTCTGATTGTTTTTGTTTTTCAAACGTTACGATGGAGTGCATACTGTATATTTAAAAAACACACTGTGTTCTAATAATAATTATATATACACATCCCTCCACACACACACACACACAAACACACACACACACACACACACACACACACACGTGTTTTATTACAGGTCTCTTCATCTTCTAGTCCCACTTTATTTCCCACACTTTGTCTTCCTGTCTTGGCGCTTACATCTTCTTTTATATTTCATGTTAGCATTATCTCTGAAGCTCACAGACCACAATAAAGGTCACTGTCTGTATCTTAATTATTATTTAGGTCTTGTGGGTTTATTACCCTAAACTGCTTTGATCTTCTCAAACCTGATGCTCTGAGTGTTGAATTTCAACCAACGTCAGATTTGATTCTGATCTCTCTAATGCCCGTCTGATGCAAAGCACTGCATAGATCTGATTCTCACAATGAAGAATGAGCTGCATTCAGTCGCACCAGACGCCTGATAAACACACGAGAAACGCCTGAGAAACACACGCGAAACACCTGAGAAACGCCCGAGAAACACCTGAGAAATGCCTGAGAAACACACGAGAAACACATAGGAAACACCTGAGAAGCGCCTAAGGAACACCTGAGAAACACCTGAGCACCACACCATCTGCAGAAAGTACCAGCTCATCATTTACAATAAATAATCAAAATAAAATGTAAATTAATCTAATAGTTAATGTTTTGAACTGTATTAATCTTTGTGATGTCATTTGTAAAACAGAATTCTGAAGGTTAATTACGGAGCCGCTGTGCTGGTTGATGGTGCGATTGGTCGTCAGTTCGGAGGTGTGACTGATGTTTGTGGGGCGGATTCGGACGGGGGTTTCCGTTTCAGACGGTATTAAAGATTCATGCGCAGCTCTGATGGAGTTGTCTTGTGGTCAGTAATCTTGGCTTTCAGAGAGTCAGAGATGCTATCTCAGGTAATCCGTGGATTAAGCATGAACCCAACTAATGGCACCTACCAGGCACAGACGCTTTTTAACCAAAATCCCAAAGCCAAAGCGCTCAATAGTCCGCGTGCATTTAGCGTCGGGGAGGTCCGGGGTTCTCGGCTTTCAGCTTGTAGCATTTAAAAAGCTTTTGTTGAATGTGCCACCGTGTTAAAATGACAGCGCGAGTCCGCACATGTTTTCATCTTTGTTGTGACAGATAAGGACTTGTCGAACTTCATGTCTGTGTAAAGTCTCCAGATTCTGATAATCCTTCAGCTGCTTTGTAACTTTTGTTTTCTTTCTTCGGTCCAAGTGATGAGCTCTCTGTTACTGATTATTTAGGATCTGTACGTCATTTTGGTAAAATGTACGATTAGCGCGGTGTACGACATCGTTACTGACGCGGAGAGACGCTTTGAAACTTTTACTGAATTCATCATTAATAATAATCTCAGGTCCACGGTGAAGCAATCTAAGAAATGATGCAGTGGATGTAGAGGTTGGGCACCGATACAGTACGGATCTAAAGTAAACCTCCCAGAAACCAGCAGTCACTCTGAATTACACCTGAATTGGTGAGGTGAAAAAATGGCATAAACCACTCCCTTAAAACCCGTTTAAACATTATGTAATGGAACAGAGAATGTGCTTCTGAATGGACTTCCCTCTGTTTTGTTTGTTGCCAGCGACGGTGAAGAGTAAACTATGGATTTAGGCCAAATTCTTACATCACACAGCGAGTATTCGGCTTGCTTTGTGCCAGAACTCGGTGTTGTTGCACTTAAAGCGGGGTGCAGGTGAGGCCTGAAGCATTCTCTGTTCTGTGAGCATGCATCGCATAACCTGAAATCACTAGCAGGAGAAAAAAATCTAATAAAACTGCATTGTAATTTATTGTGGCGTCTGGTGGCGAGACTCCATGACTGCAATTTAATTAGCATTTATTTGGGTTGCAATCAGTCACTAGCTCTCCATGGTAGGTGCAGCCTTTGCAGCGTAGCGTCTGGTCTTAAATAAACTGTTACACTCGGGTTGAAGCGCATTGAGCGAGACGTGTTTGTCTTGGAAGCGCTGGGCGTAACATGCATCTCCCACCCTGGAAAAAGAAAGAGCTCTGATGATGAATAACTCTACCTGTCCAGTTCCGGGACAGCGCAGGAACAAAGTGGGAGACATTTGGGAGACTTGATGAATCACATCAGATGGGTGTCGGGTTTCAGCGCCGCATCGTTAATGAATAACTGAACGAGTTTAGATCGGACTGCGGGACGAAATTCAGCGACATGGCAGAACTCTAATTAGATTAGTGTGACTGAAGCGGTGCACGAACGAAGCCCCTCGTTCTCTCCCCCGTGTAAATAAGAAGCATCACGAGCTTTTTCACATCCTGCAGACTCACATGAATAACTGCTCTTCATTTTCTAATCGGGAGGATTACGCTGAGGGCTTTTTGTGGAATATAGTGGCTTATATTAAGGGTCTTTCAGAGACCAGTAAGCCAGAATAAAAGCACTTCGGAAGCAGAGAGGATTGAAGGCTCTGTGTTAGCGTTGACATTAGCAGGGTGTAGGATGCTGGTCACCTGGGGAAGAAGCTGCTGTATCGGGAAACTCGAGCGTATAAAAGCTGATAATGTCAAAGTTGGATTCGATCCAATTCCCATGACGGAGAAGTATTTTCCGTTCGAGTGCAACGCTGCCTCGTGATTGTAAATGATTGAATATGTGCTGCTGCTGCAGAGAGAGAGGGGTCTGCAGTTCCTGCTTTAGATTTATAATTATAATAACGACACAAACTCACGTTTCATCATCCACCTTTAAACATCACACTCTCCATATGACCTTTATTCTATCAATCACACTGTTTTTATTTAGCTTTGTTGAGTGGGGGTCATCTATCACATCACACACATCACACCGATTCCCTCAACCAGGATGAACGTCAGCACAACGTTCCCTCAGGTCCTGTAATACCATCTTCAGAACTGCTCACACCTCCAACAATAATAATGAGGTTTCAAACGGGAGCGCACTAACCTCAGGATTCAATCCAACAACCTTCAGATTAAAGAGAGAACTCAGTCAAATCTATTAATGAATGTAACTAACACGGTGTTAATGAGCTGCTGCCTCTCAGCTGGGCAGAGCAGTTACAGAGGTGAACACGGGGTGGAATTAGGACTCACATTCAGTTTATATGAAGTTTCCCCTTCAATCTCTTAATCTCTTAAAATCCTACAATCTCTGCAAATTAAAATGAATTCATCTGCAGTGGAGGCTGCGTGGATTAGAACATCTGTAATATCTAACAGCTCTGACGTTCCAGAAATCACCCTTCTGTGTGTGTGTGGCTTTTCAGTAAACATCAGTATCTGATTTCACAAATGCTTCTTTTTTTTATTGAAAAATTAAAAACAGAAAGCTGTGATGAGCAGCTCGTCCTGTAAACACATCAAAAACCTGCTCTCTGTTTTCATTCTCCTAATAGAACGTTTAAATGCTGTTTCTTGGTTCTGTCTCCAAAGAAAGTGAAAAACTACACACACACACACACACACACACACACACACACACACATACACATACGCGCATTAACACGGAAACACTCGTTCCTTCATTCCGACACTGAGTCTCTAATCTAGCGATCGGTTTTACCTTATCACCAAACTTAAAGGAGTGTATTCCTCTAAGCTGGAGGATTGAACCCCCGTTCAATACAGGTTTGCAAAACTGAATCTGTTGAGCCGTGAAGATTTGATACGGGTATTTAAAGCCCTGCATGGTATTAACCAACATCACAACAAATAGCCTTCCTTAACATGGCCAGTCAGGATGCAAATGAAACTGAGCCTGCTGTGGATTGAGCTGAGAGATGAGGGTGTTATCATCTGCGTGTGTGTGTGTGTGTGTGTGTGTGTGTGTGTGTGTGTAATGACAGATTAAACCACCATGATTTTATCACCATGTGTTTTTAAGCCTTGCTAAATTACAGTTTTAATGTCATAATCTTTCATTAATTTAATGTTAACATACAGTTCAGCTGCTCAGGTGAGCATTCACCTCTGTAATCAATCAACAAACTGATCACCACTACACTCTTGGAATGGGATAAATGGTACAAAAAAATCAGTGTGTGTGTGTGTGTGTGTGTGTGTGTTTAAGACAGTGATATATGACATTAGAGTGACATTCTTTGTGAAATTTGACATGAAATCTTAAATCCTTGTGGCAGAGAACAGATTTCAGACGGCTGAATTGAAATGCCATGAAAGGATGTTGGCAGATGAAAAAAAAAAACTTAGTGAGAAACACAAGAACACAACAACGTGAAGAAGAGAGCGAGAGAGCAAGAGAGAGAGAGAGAAAAGAAAAAGAGAGAGAGCCTCGATCTGTCAGATAATGAGAGATGATAATGAAAACCAGTCGTCAGTGTCCTCTGGTCTCTCTCTCTCTCTCTCTCTCTCTTCACTGTGTGTGTATGTGTGTGTGTGTGTGTGTGTATGCATGCTTGTAATCGCTGCAATGTCATGGTGCTTGCCACGATGCACGCCAGTGCGTATGCAGTGAAGAGAGATCTGATAATTCCATGTGTGTGTGTGTGTGTGTGTGTGTGTGTGTGTTAGTGTGTGTATGTGTGTGTGTGTGTGTGTGTGGACATGTGTCTGCTCTTCATCCTTCCAAATCGCAGCTCCATCTTCAAACTTCAGCTCTTACAAACATATTTCACACTCTCTTAATCAGACGCAAAGCCTGACTTTTTTTTTTCTCTTTCTCTCTCTCTTTCTCAACACACACACACACACACACACACACACACATACACACACACGGTAAGCACAGTCCAGCCTATATATTTGTATGTGCTTTTGTTGAGTCCTGATGTTGATGCTGCTGCAGTGTGAACATTAAAACTAAAGTCACACCATCACACTTCACATTCCCATCATTAAAGAATTATAATTTACATTATAAACTATATCATTTCGATTTAAAATAATGGCATCTGGAAGAAAAGAAGCAGTGTGTGTGTGTGTGTGTGTGTGTGTGTGTGTGTGTGTGTGTGTGTGTGCATTGGGAAGCAGCAGGGTAGCTCTTCTCTCCTGGGTGTGGTGGGCTTTATGGCTTTGGCATAGGACTTTAAAGACTCTGGAGCTTTAAATACACACACACACATACACACACACACACACACACACACACACAGAGTGACTCCACCGGTGAGGTGTGGAGGTGTGTTAATGGACAGGTCTGGGTGGTTCTGTTTGTAAACAGTGGTCTGTCTCCTCATTGTGGTGGATTTGTTTGGTTCTCAGGTCTGTCGGGTGGAGCAGCTGATGGAGGTATTGCATGGTGCAGCAGTGCTGCCGTCAAACACTGATCAGTTGATCTGTCCTGCTGCTGCACAAACGTACATCATCACTGTATCCTCCAGCAACAAACCTGATTCATTATTTAATAATCAAATGTAACTTTACTGTGTTATAAATAAATATTATAATAGCGATATTAAACCTAATTATATATATATAAAATAACAATTATGGAGATTTAACTAAGAAAGATGCTCAGTCTGTGGGAGTATGTGTGTGTGTCTGTACATGTGGAAAAGCTGATTATCCCTTGTGTGAATGGCTGAGGTGACGTCATGGTCCTTATTTTGCTGCATGAGCAGAACCGTCCCTGCTGTTTAAACTGAGATCTCCTCATTAATCCATCAGCAGGTCCTGCTTCATGAAAATCAGAGACAACACAGACAGACAGACAGAAAGAATACGTGGATTAAAATCTGCACATTAGTTCATTTGAATAATACTCTATATCATTTAAACGTACAAAGTAAACAGAAGATTTATTTTTATGTTTCTTGTCTGAGGAATCATTTGGTTAGGTATCATCGTTAACCACACTATGACAAAGCAGAACAAAATGATGAATTAAATAATAATGCTTATAAAAACAGTTCATTCAGTTTGTTTAGTTTACAGACAGTATTTTCATTCCCAAAAACATTTAAATAAAATTAACTAAATTCAAAGCATGGTGTTTTATTTTAAAGTTATACAGAAAACAGAGCTGAAAACATTTTTGTATTTCTATAAAGATTTATTGGAAACATTTTGTCATGAAATACAATAAATACAATTTAGAAGATTTTAAATGTGAATAAAATAATCCAGTAATCCAATGAATAATTATTTTTTTGTCTGCTATCTTTTTGGTTTCTATTTATTTGATATTCAAAAAAAAAAACTGAAATAAATGCACTGCATTTACAATTATTATTATTACTAGTAGTAGTATTAATAGTATTAGTATTATTATTATTATTGCTATTATTATTATTATTAGTAGTAGTAGTAGTAGTAGTAGTAGTAGTAAAAATAATAATTGCAGAAAAAAATAAACATAAAATTGAATAAATGTCAATGAAATCTTTAATGAATTAATTTCTATAATTTTGTTGCAGACACAATAAAAATAAAACATCATCATCATAAAAGATGAAAGTGTCTGATTTAGAGTGTGTTATTAATGTAGTGTTGGGTGTGCAGTTGTTGGGTGTGCAGACTGTACCGTCGCTCTGTGGGAGTGTTGCGGTTCGTTATTAAACCTTTTTTTAAGACTTTGTTTTTTTCGTTTACAGAATCAGTCATTACATCTGCATTCAGTATGATGATGAAAATTTATATTCAACATCATACTTTATTAAACCTTTTATAGTTCATCACCACATGGAACCATGGATTCATGTTTTCAACCAGGACCCCAATGTTGGGGCCCCGTATTAATACAAATAAAATAACAACATATGATGATTAGAAAAAAAAACACCTAAAAATCAGGACTGCTGGTGATCATAAACTGAATTGAAGTGTGTGTGTGTGTGTGTGTGTGTGTGTGTGTGTGTGTACAGCAATAAATTCCCTCATAAGGTCCTTGTCTGATAGTAAATCATGTGTTTGTAATATGTGGCGGCTGCTTCTATAGCGTATCTGAACTGCAGGAACACGGGAAGTTGCATCCTATATATTGAGGTGGATTAGTGTGGGATAGGTTGGGTTCGACATACTGATCCCAAACACACACAGGCACCTTCTTTATATTATATTGTACCTGTATATTACGGTTCAATCTTTAATCTACAGCTCACATTTTCATTTTGTTCTGAGGCAGAGTGAAAATCACAGGATTAATATAAGATGATTTTCTTTTAGTTCTGAATTAAATTCAGAGAAACCAGCTGAACGTTTGATGCACTGCGTATTGTTTAAGTGCAGATGTAAAACTAATGGATTTGTAGCTGATGTTAGAGTTACACAAAGGCCACACACTCTGTACATAAATAATTTATCATGTTTGCATTTTGTGTCAGAGAACAAGTCTACAAATATTTATACCTAACTAACAATGAATAGATCCAACCTGTTTAACCAGAACCTTACAGACAGTGAGTTTTCCTACGGTTCTGCTCATGTTCTTTATTTGTCCAACGTTCTGCAGTTTGCTTTAAATTCAGCTATATCATAATTACACAGCCCTTTGATACTAATGTCATTATAATATTTTAATTAAATTACATATAAGAATAAAAGACCATTAAATATAATGTTATTGTTTCTTGATGCTACATTTTAAATAAAATGTGTAAAGTAATTTGTTAAATGACTAAAAGTAAATGACTGAATTAAAGATGAACACATTATTTAATGTTTTTAAATTAAAATTAAATTTAATGTTATTAATGTTATTTCACTCTTTTATTTTATTTTATTTGTATTACTTTTTTATTTTTATTTTTATCCCCATCTGGGTGGAGTTTCCATATTCTCCCCGTGTCTGCGTGGGTTTCCTCCAGGTTCTCCGGTTTCATCCTACAGTACAAAAACATGGATCAAGTCAATTGAGTTATCCAAATTGCCCCATATAGAGTGTGTATGCGTGCGTGTCTGTGTGAGTGAGTGTTTGCCCAGCGATAGATTGGCGCCCTGTCCTGGGTGTATCTGCCCAGCGCCCGAAACCTTCTCCCCTGGATGGGCATGGGGAACCCCCCTGCGACCCTAATATAGGATAAAGCGGAAGATAATGAATGAATGAAAAAAAAGTAAAAGGAGTAAATTTAATATGTAGTTATTTAACAGACTACGTTACTTCAAATAAAAGAAAACTGTTAAAACACTTACTTTACAAAAGAAACACAATATTATAACAGAACATATGTGTTAAAAAGATCTGAGATCCGTGATCTGTTATGAAGTCTCCCTGGTTGGTCCACTCGTTAGGGAAGATAAGACGTTTTAAAATAAATGGATGAAACTGGATCATATACTTGTTAGTGGTGCTTTACTTCCAGTGGATAACTGGTTTGTGGCTAATTGAGCTGACCCTAAAGGTCTCTAATCTGGTCTTGTTCTGATTTGTCCTGGTTCCCCCCTCATCACTCCTGATTAAGCCTAATGGAGCGCCGGGCCCTCAGCAAACTCAGCCAGCCTTCTGATAAGCTGCTTTTGGGCGTAGTGGCCACGAGGGTTTTACTTCATGGGTGGCCATTGTTTGGGCCCTCTGTGTGTGTGTGTGTGTGTGTGTGTGTGTGTGTGTGTGTGTGTGTGTTTGTATTTCAGCATGCTTGTAATTTTTTTTAAATAAATAATAATTAAATAAAAATAAAATTAAATAAAGTAAAATAATAATAATTATTATTAGTAGTGTATATATATATACACACACATATATATATATATATATATATATATATATATATATATATATATATATATATATATATATATAGTATTATTACAGATGTTGTTATTTTTGAATACTACTCTAATGGCTGAAAGCTACTTTTTTTTTTTTACTTATTATTATTATTATTATTATTATTACTATTATTATTATTATTATTATTATTTTGTTGTTGTTGTTATTATTGTTGTTGTTATAATTGTGTATATAATAGGGTCTATATTTCATTATTTTGTTCATTGTCATTTCTTTGATCTCAGTTAAAGGTGAAACTGTGAAGCCGCTGAAAGATCTGAGACTTTGAAAGGTAACAAGCGCCATCTGCTGGAGGACATGTGCATTTCTCATCTGTCCCGTCAGCTGCAGAGGGACTCTGTGTTGTTCTCACTGTGTGTGTTTACAGAGTTAAAGCCGAATATGGTGTGTGAGAGCACAACACACACTATGAACGAGCTCACCTTTACATCCCCATCTAACAGCTAAAGCAGGGAGAACATAGTGATGGGTTTAGGTTTAGGGTTTGGTTTAGGGTTTAGGGTTGGGTTAGCGTTCGGGTTTAGGGTTAGTGATGGGGTTAGGTTTAGTGTTAGGTTTAGGGTTAGGGTTTAGTGTTAGGGTTAGGGTTAGGTTTAGTGATGGGGTTAGGGTTAGTGATGGGATTAGGGTTATGGTTATTTAGTTATGGGGTTAGTGATGTGGTGGTTAAACTCACCCTGAGTCTGAGACACTGACAGAAAATGTGATTTTGTAAATGAGATAATGATGTTTAATTGTAAAACTTGTATGTTGTTCGTCAGTGTATTATAATTAAACCGGTGCAGTCGTTAGTGAAGTGTGCAGATTCCCATCACCTGCTGCTGTCATTTCATTTTTGTTGGGGTGTTAGTCCTCTGAACTTCCTCTCGGTGTCAGAGCTCCTGATGGAGTCGGAGTTTTCTCTGGCTTTGTTCTTAAACACAGACCACTGGACTAATCTAAGCTTCACGGCTGATCACAGCGTTTATCTGGGATTATTGGAGTGAATTTACTTCTCGCTTGCTTTCCAGCACTCAAATGTCAAGTCCAAAGTCATGTGTGCAGTAGCTTTAGCAGCAAGATCCCCCCGAAAGCTGGTAGCAGTTGATCTTTGGATAGAGCACGAAATAAATAAATCCACTTTAGTAGATCAATATTCATCCTCCTTAATGCCGGAAGTGAAACTAGTGAGAGATTCTGATAACAGACAATCACCGGGACACAAGCTGCTTCACGATCAGGAGATCTGAATGTGAGAGTAGAGGTTCTAATGAAGAACAATACCAGATATGGGGTTCAATCTTTCTCTGACTCCAGAACCTCCAGGAAGACCTCAATGAAGACAGGCGGCTGCTCCAGCTGTGATGAGGGCTCTTTACGGTGTAGCCTTCATTAAAGTCTAATCTAGAACTTCTTTTTCCAGAATCCTTTTCTTAAATAGTTAATTAAACAAACATCAGACCATGCAGTGTGGTCTCCATGAACAGAGCGTTTCAATTAAAAGGTTCTGTAATGAGTCTGACGTGACCCCACCCCATCAACTACCCTGCACACCTGAGATCAACCTGCTGACTGTCCTTTATCTTCATCATCACCTTCCGTAGACAATTAGCATTAGAATTTCAGCGTCTCACTTCTACATCATGTGAACAGCCTTAACATCGATGAGTGATGATTTCATGGAGCACCAGTTCAACTGGAAGATCCAGAATGTCCTCAGCGTTCTGCTGCGTGGACAGACTGGATTTGATCGTGCGATGGTAAGAAAAGGTGAACAGGTTTGCAGACATAGTTTAAAGGAGGCTCTACCCAGTTCTTTACATCTGATTTTCCTCTTAGACAAAACATGTTGAGTTGCTGCTGCGGGACTATTTATAAAGTCGACTTAAAGAAGACGACGGAACAACAGCTGGCATTGTGTTTCTGTGGACATGGAGCTCACAATGTTAGAGGTTTCCTTCTCGGTTTCCTTCTCGACCCTCTTCTTTGAGTTCTTCAGATTTGCAGCACCTCTCCTCCTGTGGTTCTAAACAGAAGGTCTACACAATAAGAGTCCCAGGCGGATGATGGAGCTCAGCAGTGCTGCTGAAGAACTAAGTTTAAACTGAGCATCATCTCATAACACCACCTTACACTCCATCAGAACCCACATGAAGATCATAAAAAAACGACATGTCCCCATAAAGAGAACAACTACACACATTTTATCCTCCATGACCCACTCCCTTTAACCACATGCATGTACACACACACACACACACACACACACACACACACACACACACACACACACACACACACACTTTATCTTAACACATTGGACCAATCGCAGAAGATTTTAGTGCCGAAGCACCTGCAACCCAATTCAACACCAACAGAAGCAAACACACACACACACACACACACACACACACACACACACACACACACACACACGGTCCCAGCTGCTGGAGGACATGGTGGTTTGGGTCTTTTGGCCAGTAAATTCCCCTCTGTAAGCCTTTGAGATGTCTGTACTCACTCTTAATCTGTGAATGAGCTTGCCCAGAGTGTGTGGACGGCTTTGTGTGGCTACTTGCAGGGAAAAGTCACCAACTCATAAACTGCACAGAAAGCACACACACTGAGAGAGAGAGAGAGAGAGAGAGAGAGAGAGAGAGAGAGAGAGAGAGAGAGCCAGGCTATAGGTTTGAGATGTCTGCTGAAGCATAGCTCTGTGATTGGTTTATTGTGGAGAGAAAAGGAAGTAAGAAATAAAGAGAGCTGTATTTATTTTTCCTCTTAGTTTCTTTTCCTAATTTTGCTTTAGTTTAATTTAACACCTTCAGCACTGTCTCACCGTGTCTGGGTCTCAGTGCATCTCACTGATCTCCTCCTCATGACCTCCTTCTTTCCTCCAGCCTCCTGAAGGCCTCGGCTGCTCTGTCACAGAGTGACCACAAGAGGGAATCAGAACATGAGGTCAAATTAAAAACAAGATCTTAAAACAGAACCTCTACCAAAAACTTTAATGTACTAATTCTGTTCACACAAGTTCCTTACACCAGGGTTATAGAGCCAGAAAATAAAGAACCAATATTATAGAAATTAATTATTTTAAACAATCCAATTTTTGAACAATAATAAATCTATATCTGTATAATAATAGCCTGAAAATATAATAATAATAATAATAATAATAATAATAATAATAATAATAATAAAATATAATACCTATATTTATAATAGCATTAATATATATCATATGAAATATAGTAAAAGTGTAAATGATGATGATGATAATTCAACTCTTAGTTCAGACACATTCTAGATGTTTGATAATTCAAGAATTAGTAAAATAAAGTAATGAGCAGTAATGTCCTTTTATAAAGCTTTACAGCTTATTATTATCATTATTATCGTTATTATTATTATTATTATTAATAATAATAATAATAATAATAATAATAATAATATTTGTGGTAGTATTGATTGATCAATTGATTGATTGATTGGTTGATTGATTGATTGATTGATTGATTGAGGAATGGTAGTGCAGTGGTTGGGTGTGAGTATCAAACTATCACTGTGGGCCCCTGAGCGAGGCCCTTAAGCTCCAGAGGTGACTGTATTTATACCTGTTGCTGTGGACAAAGGCGTCTGCACACGGAGCCCCTGACTGATCAGTGGTCAGCTGTATAGAGCTAAACTGACCACTAGAGACTGAACTAAGTCCACTTTACAACATTTGCTTTTAAAACATTAGGAATTAAGTCATTCACATGAGTCGACATTTTAAAATACTAAAAACTATTTAATCTTCATAATTTTTGTTGTAGAACAAAATGTAACCCTGGACCTTCTTACTGAGTCACCAATAATTCTATTTCATTAATGAGGGCCATAATAATTAAAAATAAACTGCATGAAAAATAAAACCAACTAAATAAATAAATAATAATAATAATAATAAATAAATCAGACAATTCTCAATTAAAGATTATTAAACCTATAAAAGTTTCTAAAATTTGACAAATCAAAAGAGTGAAATCCAAATGATCAGGACTGAAGTCCAAAGCCTTTTCTAACACAGTCCTGATGTCACAGACTCATTAACGACCTTCATTCCTGTTTGGTTTTTGGTGCCTGCTCTGTGCGAGCCTCATTTGATGTTGATGAGTATGAAGGTGTTCAAAGTTCTACTGACTAACTTTCAGCATTTCAGAGGATCTTGAGCTGCAGAGATGTTCTGGATATTATTAATCACTGGCAGCACTTACTGCTAAAGCCACACTTTGTCCATCCTGAACTCGTGGTGTCTCATGTTAATCTTATCTCCGCTCGTCATGCCTGCAGAGGTCAACAGCAGCTTGTTCGACACGATGTCCTTCAGCATGGGCTCTACACGTTTTATCAAATCAGCTCGCCAGACGGATCCCAAATAAAGCAGACACATCTGAGGATTTAGTGATGAATACATGAGGAGTTTCTACACTGATCTGAGGTCTGGTCCCGTGTTATCTCTGCTTTGGCAACAAAAACAACAGGAGAACATGAGTGTTTACCTCATTATTACATTACGCATTTACAACATCATCACAACACAGTGTCATCTGTACTGCACAACATCCACCGTGACACTTCTAAAATCATACACTTCACCTGAATAAATAAAACTGCTTTGACTTATTAATTATCAAATAAATCAAAGTCTTCAGCCCTTCAGCAGAGTGATGTGCTGGGTTTAAAGAAACGTGTAAATCTGTTGTTGTTGATTCATTAAAGTCTAAAATGAGAAGCAGCAACACGCCGCACTGTAAACCCTCAGAAACCCAAACTCTGAGAGAGGTTTATCCACCTTATATTAAACCTTAAAAAAGAACAAAATAAAACAGAAATACAGAACTGAAGTAAAGGATCCAGGCTGGCTTCAGAATCACCACAAGATAAAAAAAACAACAACTCAGATATAATAATATATATATAATAATAATATAATCATCTAAAATTATCATCCAACAGAAGATCAACTTCAATTCTGATGTTATAAAAGCTCCTCTATGTGTAATGTGGAGGTGTCTTCATTTTTCACACACACACACACACACACACACACACACACACACACACACACACACACACACACACACACACACACACATTTATAGTATACTTGCTGTAAGTCAGTTATGCAGACGTACACATGAGGAGGAGGAGAGGGCGAGGTCAGTGAAACAGACAGATTAATGAGAGTTGGGGCTCCGTGTGGTATGTGTGTGTGTGTGTGTGTGTGTGTGTGTGTGTGTGTGTGTGTGTGTGTGTGTGTTCATGGCAGATAATTGGCATGATTTACATTTGCACATGACCATCCAGCATTCTTTCAATGTTGTGTTCGAAACTTAGAAAGCTTTTTAAGCTTTTTAACTTTTTAATTATCATATTTGATGACATGCCACTCCACTCATCACGGCCCGATCGCTAAGGAAGCAATGTGCTGAATCATCACTTATTCAGATCTGCAGATGTTTATATTAATTATAATCAGGAAATAATAAATACATATAAATTTAATGTTCATTTCTGAAAATATTACACAAGTGTAAAAACAGATTAAGTAAGCTTAAACAGTGTGTGTGTGTGTGTGTGTGTGTGTGTGTGTGTGTGTGTGTGTGTGGTAAGTTAATCCATGTCACTGGCATATTTGGTAAACAGATCTGCAGGCTGTCAGTTGCAGCGCCACACACCCGGTCCTGACGGTGATTCCTGCTGGCCGGTGATGTTCATGTCATCATCCCGTCGGTTCTCGTGCCTCGAGTGTGTGTTTAGTCAGGATGACATGAAGCATCTGTGTTTTTATCGAGGTCTGTCCACATGTGGAGCAGCAGTACCTGGTGCATGCCGACGGCACTCAGAGCTGCAGGTGCCACTCCAATCAGGAATCCGAACCATCTGTGTATCTGAGAAATGCCGCGGTGGTGCAACACTTATAAAACCTTCTTTAAATTAGAGAACTACACTGAACTGAACTGAACTCTCATAAAATGAATCAACTTTCCAAACTGAATTTTTACAGCTATGCAGCGGAAAGAATTCAATCAGTGAGGGCTTCATATAAAACTGTCACACATCAATCCCGTAAAACCCAGAGGAATGAAAACAGGCCGAACATCCTGCAAATCAAAACAGAGTTGGACTAAACTAACGATCTGTGCAAAGTGTTAATCAGTCATTTAATGACCATCTCAAACGATGAAAAACATTTATAATAGCACATAATAACCTGATTAAGATCCCTGACAATAAAAGAGTAAATTCATTGTTTTCATGTTTAATCTGATTTAATCATTTAATCATTTTAGATTTGTTTATGTAAATGTGGCCTTTTTTAAGCTTTAATGATAATTTTAGCTAAATGTTAATGATAAAGTTCAGTGAGTAAGTGAGAAAATCTGTTTAATGTCCGTCCTTATCTTTTATGATTAGTACGTTAGTAGTGAGGCAAGTCTGTGTGTGTGTGTGTGTGTGTGTGTGTGTGTGTGTGTGTGTGTGTGTGTGTGTGTGTGTGTGTGTGTGTGTATTCCGGCGCTGGATAGTGTTGGATGGGGTCAGGACTTGGAATGTGGCCCTTGTTATCAGTGGAAAAGCGGCAGAGAGACAGAAGGAGTTGAGATGTTAGTACATTTCACACTCAGCATCGTCCTCTGTGATTCATTACTTCATTATTAAACACTGATACCAACATTTCCTCATTTATAAATGATAAAGAACTGAAAAAAAAAACAAGAATCTAAATGTAATAAACTGAAGTTTAATATTTAATGTCTTAATATTTTAATTGAAAGAACAAAAACAATATTCACATTTAATATAATAATAATATAATGTATTATTATTTTAACATTATATATTTTAATACATTCATTCATTATCTTCCGCTTTATCCTATATTAGGGTAGCAGTGGGGTTCCCCATGCCCATCCAGGGGAGAACGTTTCGGGTGCTGGGCAGATACATCCAGGACAGGGCGCCAATCTATCCCTGGGCATACACTCCCTTACACAGACAGACTCTATAAGGGACAATTTGGAGAACTCAATTGACTTGATCCATGTTTTTGGATTGTGGGAGGAAACCGGAGAACCCAGAGGAAACCCACGTCGACACGGGGAGAACATGGAAACTCCACCCAGATGGGGATTCGAACCGGGAATCTCTAGTGCTGAGAGGCAAACGTGCTAACCACTAAGCCACCCATATTTTAATACATAATATTATAATACATAAACAAAGCATTTTTTTATTTAATACATTTAGAGTAATCAGAAAATAAATCTAATAAAATCATTTATTGTAACATTTATTCTATTTATCAGAAGCTTTGTAAACAGTTTTATTTCTCAGGTTAAATCAAATAAATCTTAAACAAGTAAAAATAATTCATCTGAATGTCTGCAGACAAATTATTTTTACTTCATTTAAGATTTATTTCATTTTTAATTCATAAGTGTATGTCTTAAAGCCAGTTTTCACACTGAACCAATATTCTGTATCTCTAATTTACACTAAACCGCCTGAATTTAGAGTTTATTTCAGAAACAGTTTTATTAGTTTTCATTAAAACCTTTTAAAAGAGTTTAATTATTAATGCTGCTTCTGTTCTTACTTAAACGGATCAATGTTACCATGGTAACAGCTTCCACTGTGTGATTATTGTATAAAGACATTAAATCTAAACTATAATGAATAGTTTTTATTGTATTAAAGACAGGGCGGCACGGTGACTTAGTGGTTAGCACGTTTGCCACTCAGCGCTAGGGATTCCCGGTTCGAATCCCCATCTGGGTGGAGTTTCCATGTTCTCCCCGTGTCCGCATGGGTTTCCTCCGGGTTCTCCGGTTTCCTCCCACAATCCAAAAACATGGATCAAGTTAATTGAGTTCTCTAAATTGCCCCATATAGAGTGTGTTTGAGTGTGTGAGTGTGTACCCAGCGATGGATTGACGTCCTGTCCTGGGTGTATCTGCCCAGCGCCCGAGATGTTCTCCCTTGGATGGGCATGGGGAACCCCACCGCGACCCTAATAGAGGATGAAGCGGGAGATAATGAATGAATGAATTAATGTATTAAAGACAGTATAGTCGTGCTCTGTTTTGCACCACAGGCTCTGTTTTTTTCAGGATCTGCAGCTGTAAAAGAAGTGATGTATGATTTTGGGACGTAATAACTTTTAAGCTTCTTTAAATGAAAAATTATGCATGAGCATGAGGTGTGAGGGATCGACTGCTGATCCTCTCATTAATGTCATGTGGAGGAAAAATATCAGCAGAGGAGCCGCAATCAAATTCCAAATGTCCAATGAAGTCATAATGATGTCATAATGATGTCATGTAAATTGTCATACTGTAATATAAATGGCCTCAGCTATACGTGTGTGTGTGGGTGTTTGGGTGTGTGTGTTTAAATGAATATATAGATATTGTATATCTAATCTCATCTGTTGCTTTGTGTTGTTCTCTTATCCGTCATCAGTGATCGATCACATGATCTTTTTAAATACACACTGAAAACAATGCTTCAGTAATTTAATTTTACTGATACTTCAGTTCAAATAATGAGAAGGGGGCACGCCACAAACCTTGATTCTGTAGCCACGCGGTAAGTTCCTCTATAAAGCACATTGTATAATGACATAAAGATTTTTTGTGTATTATTGTGAGTAAATCACGGGAAAGAGGTGGAACTGTACTCCACTACACATTGGGACTAATAACACCTCAGAGCCCTGACATGAATCCCACACCAACCCTGTAAACTCCAACAGTTATATCAGCCATATCAACTCAGATGTATTAATATTCAGTTCAAACAATAAAAAACATATAGATGGAGCTGCAGGAGCTGAAGGAGACGATGACAGCCTTGTGGGAGGTCTGTGGTTAACGGAGCAGAGTTAATAAATCAAGAACAAACCACAGCCAGAGCAAACTGGCATGAACATGGGAACCCTGATTATGGACACAGTGTGTGTGTGTGTGTGTGTGTTTGTGTGTGTGTGTATGATTGAACATACTGTAGCATGTCATAAGATTGTCCTTTTCTGATGTTAATGCATCACACAGACTTACACACAACATTAATTCAATAACGCTGATTCAGCAGCATGGCCTCTGAATTAGTTACACTGTGACTCAAGGTTCATCATTATGCACATAACAAAAAACACATTTATAAAGAATCACAGCGCAGAAACAAAATGAAGATTCATTCATTCATTCATTATCTCCCGCTTTATCCTCTATTAGGGTTGCGGTGGGGTTCCCCATGCCCATCCAGGGGAGAACGTTTCGGGCGCTGGGCAGATAGACCCAGGACAGGGCGCCAATCCATCGCTGGGCACACACTCACTCACACAGACACACACTATATGGGGCAATTTTGAGAATTCAATTGACTTGATCCATGTTTTTGGACTGTGGGAGGAAACCGGAGAACCCGGAGGAAACCCACGCAGACACGGGGAGAACATGGAAACTCCACCCAGATGGGGATTCGAACCGGGAATCCCTAGCGCTGAGAGGCGAACGTGCTAACCACTAAGCCACCGTGCCGCCCAAAATGAAGATTTTAAACATAATGAAGGAGGATTCAGCAGGTGAACAGAAAAGAACTCTGTTAATTACACAATCAACCAATGACATCATCATTCATACATTTAATTCACATAAAATGTACAAATTATGAAATCACAAAATATTTTAGAAATGTTGATCCTTCGGCCTCAGAGGAGCTGAGGAGATTTAATCTGAAGCGTTTAAATCTGCTGATGAAAGAATCTCTGTGTTTCAGAGGATCATGTAAGTGAATTTCACTGCTTCAGTTTTTTATTTATGTTTTTTATATATCAGTGATGAGCAGCACACTCTGACCCCTCCATCTGCAGGATGATCAGGATCACCTGATAAACCTCAATCACGGATGGAGTGATGAATCTGAAGGAAGGTTCATATTTTAATAGATTTATTTGGGACCTAATGGGATGGATGTTGATTATAAAACTGAATCTATGAACTCCTGCTGACAGGACCAGGCAACTTCATCCTTCCTTGATTCCTTGATGTTGTGACCATATGTTAATTATAATAAAAATCATTTCAAGTTGATCAGGTGTGGAATTTTAGGGTGTTGTTCATAATGCTTGTCCATCAGCTGCAGGGTTTTTAATGGATTGTCTGAATTCCTCAGGTCTCCCCCCTCCACTCAGACCCTTCACATCATCATCGTTCTGAACCGAGGCGCTGACCTCACTGATGGGAAGCACCTCACCTCCTCACACTCACACTTAATGAGCGCCCCCATCAGACTGATGTTTATCATACATCTCCACAAGAGAAAGATGAGAATACGCATGCTGCTGCTTTCACAGATTTACAGTTCTGTTCTGAGCAGCTTGCAGATTTTTAGATCAGATTTTTAGATTTTTTTTGCAGCACTGTTATTATTCTTTTATTTATTATCACTGAGGATAACAGGGACTTTAATGATTAAAAGAGGGTCTGCAGCCCTGCCATGATGCTACAGATCTCTGAAGACTTTAGACTTGACTTCCATCAATCAATCTATAGTAGCTTTAATAAACTGAACACATGAATATAAATATATACAATCTGTACATTATTAGTGTTTACCCTGTTCACACTGCCCACTGAGCCTCGGTCCTCACAAGGTTGCATTTAGCATGTTCTTTCCAGGGTTCAGATGTAGAACTCTGTAAAGCTGCTTTAAGACGATGTTGTATTCTATAAGCTATAAGCTCTACAGAGACAAAAAAAATTAATAATTTGTTAAATCAACATAAAATAAAAAATTATTCAGGTTTATCCTTAACACCTCATTCACATCAACATGACTTAAAAAAGGAGTTTAAGTTTAAATAAAAAAACTTTAGTCATCTTCAAAGAAAGTCTGAAACGCTGTGCTTATGTTCTCATGTTCTGACGTGAAGGTGAAGACGGGATAGGACCAATCCTATTACATCAGAGTTCTCCTGATGACATCATATTGTTAATCAGAATTGACCTCAGCATTGGCGTGATGTGCAGATGGCGCTGTATTTTAATTGTATATTTAATCAGAGACTTTAAAAGTGAAATAACAGAATGTGTTTTTAAACAGTTCTGTCAGACGGGATGGTAATGAATGATGCGCGGCTGCTTTTACGGAGTTAAATCGTGTCAAACGGAGATAAAAGCTCTTCACAAAATGTTGCTCTCAGTTGTTTTAGCGTTCCACTCTGCAGGCGGACACGACGTTAACGTAAACACTGCAGCACTGAACCCGTTCATTCAACACCCCATTTACAACTCTGACATGTTCTCTAAATCTGTTCACACTTTAGCCTCACTACAGTCAACTGTCCAATCCCCTCTGAGTGCAGCGGCTGGGTTCCCATTACGGAACGCTCTCAGAACCACGCATCCATTAGGACACGGCCAAAAACATGGAGCCCGCATTCATATTTACTTGTTAATTCTGTTTTCAGAAAATAAAATAAAAACACCATGAAAAAGAAACGAGTCTGATCTGAACATTCCAAAGACCTTCTCAGATCTGATAGAACCCATCTATTTTAATGCTGCTGTGATACAGGAGTCACATCATAAACCTGGGTAACCTGTATGAATGATCCCACATCCATCTCCAGAGATCTGAAGGTCCTGAGTCTACAGTGTACACTGTCATTAGTGAGGTGATGCTCCATGGTTCTGTAGACGTCGATGGATGCTGGGTCTCCATAATTCAACTTCCAGCCATGACCCAAAGTCAGACCGAGCTGAGGGAGTTCTATTCCAGATCAGAATCCTATAAATGGATCTTAGAACATCAGCTGAGAACACAAGCCTTCAGATGGAGCAGGAATGTTCCAGTTCCAGCATGAGAACCTTCCCTCTCTAAACAGCGCTGGTGTAACAGGATTATATCATCACTTACAGAAATAACTGCTCTCTTAAAAATACTTAATCATGAAATTCAGAACATTAACTTTTAACTTTCAACTTTAAATTTTTAACAAAGAATTTCATACGTTCATCAACAGAGTGAAGAGGTCACACAGCTCCAGATCAACTGCTCAATTCAGAGCATGTTAAAGTCTATGAGGTTCTGTTTCTGACTCTCTCTGACCCAAACACCATCCATCACACACACACACACACACACACACACACACACACACACACACACACATGCTGTAACATACACATTTTCTGTAGTGTGTTTTTAAAAAGGTCATAAGCTCAAACACACACACACACACACACACACACACACACACACACACACACTTACTCACACACTCTCACACACAGAATTTTCAGTAGAATAAACAGCTCTCCCATTAGCGCGCTGCTCATGTGTGCGGTTCTATGTGGTTGGTGGTTGGAATGGTGGGGTGGGATTTTGTCTCTCAATTAAAAACCTGTTTCTCAGAAACGTTACTGGATGTTGAACATGTTCTCTCAGATTGAGGATCAATAAGAATTGTTTTCATGTTAAATCATAACGCTGTGTTCAGTTTAGATGAATTTTAATGAATATGTCATTTCCAGGGGCGGCACGGTGGTTTAGTGGTTAGCACGTTCGTCTCTCAGCGCTAGGGATTCCCGGTTCGAATCCCCATCTGGGTGGAGTTTCCATGTTCTCCCCGTGTCTGCGTGGGTTTCCTCCGGGTTTTCCGGTTTCCTCCCAAAGTCTAAAAACATGGATCAAGTCAATTGAATTCTCCAAATTGCCCCATATAGAGTGCAACTGTGTGAGTGAGTGTGTGCCCAGCGAGAGATTGGCACCCTGTCCTGGGTGTATCTACCCAGCGCCCGAGATGTTCTCCCCTGGATGGGCATGGGGAACCCCACCGCGACCCTAATAGAGGATAAAGCGGGAGATAATGAATGAATGAATGTCATTTCCACACAATAAACTCACTTCTGATAAAAATATTACCAAATAGAAAGTTGTTTAATCATCTCTCTCTCTCTCTCTTTTGCTCTCTCGCTCATTCCCATCCCACTGTAGAGATGGAAGTTGGCCTGTGGCATTATGGGGCATTATGGTCCATATTTAGAACCCTGGTGGTTCCACAGCTGTTACGAAACACAAATTGTCAGATAATCCGAGTGAGCCCTGGACGTCGGAGCGCAGCACTGCCCGGTGTGGGAACACTCGTAAATTACAACTGCAAGACGGAGCAAATGGCATTGTGCTCTTCTATTTATATTTAGACATGAAAGGAGCTGAGCCTTTAACAAAATAACTGCAGGAGGCGCTAAGCTGCGGCATGGAGGTCGATATTGTTGATGCCAAGTGAAGATTGAGCGGCGAGAAGATGAGCATCTGTCAATCTTGATTTTACTCTCACGGGATCCATCATTCACTGCGAGACTACAAACGACCGCCATTCAGAGGCACAGCAACAACTGTGCACTGTGCCTATCCCGGTTACCCACCGGTTCCAGAGCAACACAGTGGAACATTGTTTTCTTATCTGTTCACCTCTGTGATTATCAATATCAACAATACTGATGGAGACAGAGCCTCAGACTCCCAACAGGCCTGAGAGAGAGAGAGAGAGATAGAGAGAGAGACAGAGAGAAAGACAGAGAGAGAGAGAAAGAGAGAGAGAGCGAGAGACTTGACTTTTAAATTACATTTATTTTACCACATAAGGATATCCCTTATTCTTTAAAAATTACAGAATTCATTCTGTTTAAAAGAAATGTTTCCCATTTTTAAATAAATAAGGTATCCTAAAAAATAAATAGATAAAATAAATATATAGATAAATAAATAAATAAATAAATACCAGTATAATTTACATTAAAAGAGTTAAATTTCACACTTTACATTAAAAATGTAAAATGAGTTCTCCGTCATCTACGCGACATAAAACACCATTAAACGCCCACAGCTTTGAAAACTCCTCGAGTCTGTTCGTCATTTTATAAAAAGCAAACTCGACTCGGATTCTGGCTCTAATAAGTGCAGCGCACGTGTGCAGAGGGTCCAGGGACCCGGACCCCAGACGTTTGTGTTTTCTCGTGAGCCAGATCGCGAGCTTTGCTTGACCCTGCAGATAATTAAAAATACAGACCATCTGTCGCTGTGAGGCTTTGTACTCAGGTCCAATGATAAAAACACCCTCAGACCATGGTCTTTTAAAAGCATGGGCCCAGTCTCTCAGAGTGGCGAGGAGCGCCGTGAGCCTGTCACACCTGAGGAACAGGTGTTCCACGTCCTCCTCCTGTTCGCAGAAGGAACACCTGCTCTCCGTCTGTCAGGTTGGGAGGGCTGGGCCCTGTCAGGTTGGGAGGGCTGTCTCCCGTGTGTCGGGTTTGGCTGTTCAGGGCTCCCGTAGGTAGGGCCCATCCCCTTGAGCTGGGATTGGGTCTTACCTGATCACGTGTGGCCTGCTGACTGAACTTGAGGCGCGCAGGCGCCCTGAGCCAGGAGGCCAGCATTTCTGGGCGTATGCTTCGGTGTACGGACGCTCTATTGCTACGTCGGGTGTTCGGTTCGGTGTGGTTTATTATTTTGTTTATGTGTTTTGCTCCCGGTACGTCTTGCTGTGCCGTCAGCGGCGTTCCCGCTGTTTTGGTTATTTTGTTCGTGGTTTGCTCCCGGCACGTCTCGCCGTGCCTTCAGCGGCGTTCCCGCTGTTAAAGCAAATAGAATTCCTCTGTGTTTGCTTACCTGGTCGCCTGGCTCGCTTCTTAGGATCACACCGCAGTGAGCCGCCATCGAACGGACAGCACCGCCCGATTGTGACACCGTCTCTGGATCGATATGTGCCACGTGTCTGTTCGTGGCCACAGCCCTGTGTACCACCCTCCACTGCAGGTCGGCGGTTCTCTTTTCTATGGGAGGTTTGCACAGGGACCTCCAGCTGCCCAGTGGAGAGGAGCCCAGTGCCAGTAGCTCCTGCCATTTGGTCTCCCTTAGTCCAGTTAGTGATCTGATGCTGGAGACCTTTACACAGACTCCATACAGAACTTTCTTTGATGTTTTTGCGAAGGATGTTTTAGTTCTGTTGATCCTCAGGAGCCCTCCCTCCTCATCGTGGTCTTCTTCCACTGCCGGTGAGATGGACAGGGACGGGTAGGTGTTACAGGTCCCTCCGAGTCCTTGTCCCAGGATCTCCCTGAAGCGGGAGGGCAGGGCTGAGACCACCTCATTGACGAGGGCATGCAGGAACCTGGTGGACTGAATGCCGGTTTCAGCGCTAAGGTCTTCGGTGCTCTTCCAGGTTCCATTCACCCTCAGATCTCCGACTCTGGTGATTCCGGCATGTTTGAAGTGGTGTTGTAGGCTTCTCGAGGTCAGCCTTGGAGCCTGGATCATCGGGTTGCAGAACAGCGATTCCTCGTCCACGCAGAAGCATGGCTCCACGTCTGTTCTGCTGATGTTGAATGTTGAGCTCCAGGCTCTCAGCACGGACTGGTAGAATGGAGTTGTCCTGGACCAGTCCATCTCCCTCAGGTTCAGGAAGAACAGGTGTTCATCATAGTCCAGGTTCTCCGTTCTATGCAGCAGTAGACAGGCAGTACCAGCCCATGCTGGGTCGTCTCCGTAGAGAAGCCTTTGTGCCGTCTGGAGTCTGAAGGTGGTTATCCGGCTGTTGAGGTCGATCAGCCCCTGCCCCTCCTCGTGCACCGGCAGGTACAGGACTGCAGCGCGGGTCCAGTGCTGTCCAGACCAGAAAAAGTCCACGATCCACCTCTGCAGCTCCCTGATCAGTGAAGCTGGAGGGTTGAGGACCGTGAGTCTGTGCCACAGCATTGAGGCTACCAGGTTGTTAACTACCAGGACTCTCCCCCTGTAGGACAACTGGGGCAGGATCCATGTCCATTGAGACAACTTGACACATACCTTCTCCATGACGCCGTCCCAGTTCTTGTCTTGATATTCAGTCTTTCCTAAAAACACACCGAGGTACTTTAACCCCGCGGACCCCCACTGGAGATTTGCAGGTAAAACAGGGGGTCTATTATCTGTCCATTGTCCTAAAATCAAGGTCTCGCACTTATTCCAGTTGACCCGAGCAGACGATGCTCCCTCGTAGATGTTTAAACTGTCTGTAAGTGCGAGAACGTCCTGCTGATCTTTAATTAAAACGGAGTTCATCAGCGTAGGCGGACAGTGTGAGGCTGTTCTGCAGTCCTCTGATGGACAGTCCTTGCAGCTTGGTCCTCAGTCTGTTCAACAGGGGTTCAATCATTAGACTGTAAAGCTGTCCAGAGAGGGGACAACCCTGTCTGATCCCCCTGTTCATCGTCATCTGGCAGGCCGTCGATTCCGGGGGCTCGTCTGGGTGAGAGCTGTGAGACTGCGGTGGTCAGCTCCCATAGGTGCAGGTCGGCGTCCAGGGCATCAGCGTGAGAAGTTCTGAGCTTCGGGAGATCCCTGAGCAGTTCTCCTGTGCAGGATGGATCACAGGCGTCGGCGCTGTACAGTTCAGTATAAAAGTCCACAGCCATTCGTCTCCTCTCGCGGGGGTCCGCGGTCACGGTTCCATCATCACGCTTTAAAAACAGCATCCTGTTTGGTGGTCTCTTAGTCCGCTGTAAATTAAAAAAATACGCAGTGGGAGCGTCCATGTCCCTGATGCTGGTGAATTGCGCTCTCAGCAGTGCCCCCTTTGCCTGTTCGTACATAAAAGAATTTAAAACCTTTTTCTGTCCGTGCAGTCTGTTCCTCAGGTCCTCGCTGTTGTTGAGGAGTACCTCGGTGTGTAGGTGTGACTCCTCTCGAGTTGCTGAACTGTCCTGCTGATGGCGCCGCTGGTGTGGCGGGTGAACTGCTGGCAGAACAGTTTAATCTGTACTTTGCGCATCTCCCATCAGGAGATCAGGTCCTCGTATTCACCTCGCCTCAGCTGCCATAAAACTTTAAAAGCAGAGCAGAACAGTTCATTTTGTAAAAGCTTCACATTAAAACGCCAATAAAAACAGCTTTTCATTAAAATGAAGCATTACGTCCACCACGATAAGATGATGATCGGAGAACCCAGTCGGAGAGTTAAAAACCGAACGCACTTTGTTTCTGTCTGAATATTTAAAATAAAACTGAGTGAAGTCTACAGTACAGTTCCAGTCCCCACCTAGAACCATCAGTGAGTCGGGGTGGAACTGCTGTAGACCCTGGTGTAGTTTTTTGAACGTGTTGGTTCTCTGTGCCTCATTGTTTGGGGCGTACACGTTTACGAACAGGAACTCTGTGTCTTTGATCTCAGCCTGGAGGATTAAAACTCTACCTGGTTCTACTTCTTTAAAACGAGTGTTAGTGAACGTAACTCTTAGGACTGAGGAAGCAGTCCCCATCCTCCCATCACCTCCTCCATTCTGTCTCATTAGCCCGGTCACTGTGAGTTCCTTGTAAAAACAAAATATCTAAGTTTTTACCTTTAAAAAGCTGCTTTATCAGTGTTCTCCCTTTTCTATCTCTACCTCCATTTATATTAAAAGATCCTATTTTTAAAATCACGTTCAATATAAAAGGGGAAGAGTAAAACAAATAAAATAATAAAACAGAACAGATTTTTTGTTGAGGCCTGTTCCTTTCTAGTTAACAATTTTTTTAACCGAAATCTTGTCTGTTTGCTGAGTTCTTCATAATTTGCCATTTTACTTATTTTCATCACTGATTTTATAAATTTATTAATGTCAGGGAAGAAATCCGTGACCTCAATGCTTTTTCCAAATGTTTCATCCAAGAACTCGCTGATCTCTTGAGAGAGTAGAGATGGTCTTCCCCGACCTGTGATCCGATTTCAGAGACATCTGACATCGTGTCATCGTCTCTGTCCTGTTTCATCTCTTGTGTTGGTGCATTGCCACTTTCAGGTCCCCCTGGTTGAGCGCTCTGAGTGTCTCCATTTTCCAACACAGAGGAGACCTGAGATGGTGTTCCAGCAGCTTCTGCACCAACATCTCCACTCTGAGCACCCTGGCTCGGAGCATCACCGTAAATGCTCTCAGTGCTCTCATTCTTTTCTTTAGGTTGGCCCTCCTCCATACATTTTTCAACAATTTCAGGCTGTTCCTCAGCCACATCTTTTTTTTCGGAGGTCGCCGTTCCCTCCTCGCTGGGGCCCTTTTGGTGTTCCTCCTCGCCCCGGGTGTTGTTCTCACTCTGAGGGCGGGACGGGACAAGGCGGCTCCTCTTGGCCAAGTTGCCCTGCTGTGTGACCTGGGCGTATGAAGCCACCAGCTCAGGACCTGAGCATTTGGGCTTCACCTGCTCAGGTCCGGTTTTCTGAGCAGCAGCACCATCTTCGCTTCGTTCGGGGGTATGACACTCAGGTTCACCAGGCTCCTGGAGGTCACCCCCCCGCTGCTCCTCCTCCCCACCTTCACTACATTGTTGCGCTTTCGGACACACAGCCTTTTTGTGTCCGAGCTCCCCACACGAGAAGCACCGCAGGATCCCCGAGCTTGCGAATATGAGGAAGCTCTGTCCCTCGTGGGTGACCCTGAAGGAGATCTCCAGCGTGGGTTCCTTCAGGACCATCAGCGTGGTGCGGCGGAATGCGAGCACGTGATTCGGCACCTCGCGTTTGCTTTTAAAGTTAACTTTTTTAATCTCGCCGACCAGCTTCCCATACTGCTGCAGTTTGCGCTCCAGCTTCTCGTTGGGGATATTCGGGGGCACGTTGTCGATGACCATCCGACTCGAGACCGAAACCAGCGGCATCACGGAGAAAAAATCCCCACTTACCGTGATCCCGGTCTCGGCTAACCACTCCACAAAGTGCCGCTCCTTTAGGAACACCACGACGGCTTTGTTCATGCGGGATGCCGCCGTGATGTTCTCACAGCCCACCACCTCCCCCATCTCCCACAGGACATCTTCAACTGCGATTGAGGGGCTCGACAGGCACCGGACGGCGTGGCAGAGCGTCACCGGCTCACCGCCACCATCGTGGGGTGTAGCCATGTCGCTCCACCGCGCGGGATTAAACTCCCAGCGACGGAGTTTTAACGATGTTTTAAATCGCTTTTAAATTATATTTATGTTTTTAAACTAACAGTGCTTTACCATGTGAAAATGAATAAAGAACTGTGTAGAAAAAAAACAAAGTTTGCTCTCACACACACGCCCTCCACCTCCACATGCTGCTCCCACAAACTCCCAGAATGCACAGCGAGAGAGAGAGAGACAGAGAGAGAGAGCGAGAGAGACAGAGAGAGAGAGAGAAAGAGAGAGGGAGGGGGGTAAACAGTTACCATTTTTATCTTTAGCTCTGTATTTTTTAAACTCAGTTGTCGATCACATTTTCAGGACGTCTTTTAATCTTTACATCTTTAAGTTTGTATTAAAACTCTGGCGTGCTTTACTCTCGTCGCAGAGCCACAGGTGTTTTGTACTTTAATGAAACAGAAAGCAGATATTTTAACTTTTTTATTTTGATGGCATGACTTTTCTTTAGTTCTGGTTGCTGATGGACTGATCACTCTTCAGACGTCTGACAGTCGCTGGTGTGTTTACTGCAGAGGCAGTCCATCAAACCTGAAAGCTCAGCGTCAGCTGGTCCTCAAACTATAAACTACATCACCAGCAGCGTTAGGTTTTGTTTTGAACGCTCATTAAAATGTAGAGATTAAATTTCAGATCCTGCACACGTTCCACCGGAACCACGCCTTCAGGAAACAGGAGCTGGGACTCGCACGGAGCATGAGCTGAATGGGTTCCTCTGGTCACTTAAAGCCTCTCACAAACGAACATCCTCAACCCATCCTCAACCACAACTCTGCTCTTCATGGCATTGTGTTAGAAGGTCTGTCGAGCTGCTGTGTAAAAGATTAAAGGGTTAATGAACCTTATTCTGGAAAAAAAGGTCAGGATTTGTCTGAAAAACCTTAAAAATATAGAGGACATATGATATTTGTATGACTTTGTTTCAATGATTTCTTTTCATTTTGAGGATGTTATGCTGAAAACTCTGGAGTCAGTGAAACGGGTGAGTGGTGCAGTTTTCTGGATGATAATACATCAGCTTTACCGAAGAGGTTTCCTGAACACTGGGATAAAGTTAAGTGCCTTCTGAGGTCTCCCCAATCCTCAGATTTAAACCTCAAGTACACTGAGTGAAGTAACAATCTGTCCCTCGTTCCTCAGAACTCCAGCTTCATAAAATCAAATCTCACACAGGCTGAAGAACGCTTACTCTGATGTTCTGCACTGTGGAACCCGTCTCAGTGGGCCGTTAGAGTGCTAAACGTGTTCTGCACCATCATGGTCCGGTCTCCAGGACATGCAGCACACCGTGGTTCTGGATAAAGCTCTGCACATTTTGGTAAGGAACCAGCGTTTAACCACAGGGTACAAACATGGCGTGATGATCCTCGACCTTCTGCAGGTCATTGGTTCTCAGTGATTTGAGCCATGTTCTGATGATCCATCAGTTCCACCAGCGGCTCTGCGTCCTTCCTCTTCTGTTATCTCTGCAGCTGAAGTGGAGAACATATCTCCCTGGATTTTCCCACAGCCAGACGGGATCAGAGAGCCAAGGAGCTGCAGCTTCACACAAACCAGACGACCACGCTCACCAAGAACAAGATCAGCCTCACCTTCACAGTGCAGAGACCCCCCCCCCAACACCTCCGCTGTGATCTCACACACCCATGAACATCAGCAACTGAATGAATCAATAAATAATTACATTTAATCTGATGTTACACATGTAAAACATGCTTCAGAAATTATAATTATAATAATAATAATATGTAAATGTGCCACTTTTATTCATATTAAAATTATCATTGTTTATTTTGTCAGTTCCACTGCACCATACAGAGGACATTCTGTGGTCCATCTGATCCTCTCACACTGTGTTCGTTTGGTATGTTAATAATTAAATCATTAAATATTCAAACAACTGCATTAAATAAACTTTTGTTGAGTGAGGTTTCAATCAATGCATTTACATTTTATTATATGATCTAATTGAATTACATTTCTGTATTTAATTCAGAGATTTTGTGTCTTTAATTGCTCGCTGTGCTGGTTGGTTTGTCAGCTCTGTAGACAACATCCTCTGACTGAGTGCAGATCCATCACCCAGCATAAATAAAGCAGATGTTATCAGGAGAGCCAAGGGGTGAGCAGATACCCCCCCCCCCCCCATTGGCGAAAGGAAATCAAAAAGCCCAACTGAAACGTGACCTGTCCTGTTTGTGGGAGGCTGCTCAGCTAATCTCTGAAATAGGAGGGACTGCACTCGTAAAACTGAAGGAATCAGATGAAGTGTTAAACTCTAACAGCAGTATTTAAACCGGGTGACCCGAGCGGCTAGAGTTCAGACTCACGGCTTTAAATTCAAATCAATTAAGATTTAATTAAATAATACAACTCCAGATGTATATGTTCACAGATTACAGAGATGGTGCTTCATTCAGAATTCAGTGTAATCTGTCAGCTGTAAACATCATTAGATTAGGTTAGATTAGGTTAGATTAAACCTTGTTTTCAGGTTCAGGTTCAGGAGCTTTCATTTGACTCAGTGATGAACATCGGTGGTGAGTCTTTAAACACAGAGGTTGAAATGTTGAATGTTGTGAATGTTAATTTTTTCGGAACTTCTAAAGTTCTGCTTATCGTAATCTGTTAATTTAAGAGATTATTCTGACATGTAGCTACACCTATTAAGACTGAACCCGTATCTTTGATTTTTAAATCCAGGTTTAAGATTAATCTTAAAGTTGATCCTTTAATGTCATTTCAGTGAGCTTCTCCAGCATCCTGGTCTCGGTCAGGTCAGAGGTCATCTGTCTGTCTTCATTCATTTTAATGTAGGTGTGTCCTCTAACGTCGTCCGTCCTCAACCGACAGGTCAGCAGCAAAGCCACCCGAGAGCACGCATGTGTTACAGGTGGATCATGGGAGGAGATCAACCACGACATCACCATCACTCCATGAGAGACCTCACAGGAGGACGTGGACGTCTGTATGAAGGGACAGCCGGGTTAGTCCTGCTAAGTCAAACTCCGCTCTTAGTGTGGATTATCTGCTATCAGAGCCTCTATGTCCCCGTCTTCTAAAGCACGTCCATTTTTACAACCGTGTGAGCGACAAATAGCTGCTGCGCTAAACTCGATTAGCCTGCGTCTGCGGACTGACCGCGCCAGGTCCACACTGGATTATTGTAAAGGACAAAGGGGTTAAGGCCGCTGGGCTCAGCGCCTGGAAAGAGGAGGGCGTCGTCATGCCCATCTGCGTGTGCAAGTGTGTATGCAACTGGCATCTTCCCGGCGGCGTGCGTCTGCCCGTGAGCTTTTGATTGACAGGTAGCGGGATTTAGCGAGCCACTTTTTGCATGAGAGCCAACAAGGGAAAGTGAGCAGGGCGGATTATCTGGGATTATGCTGTCAGAGGGAGGTTTGATGGACAAACTGCAGAGGAATAAATTGCGAATCTGTTGGAGATTGCCGCGTCTCTCCCGTCCTCGTCTCCACCGCCCTGTCCAGAACGAGGACAGAAAAATCATTAATAATTCATAAACAAAGCTGGCGCATCACCTATAGGCTGACGGCGAGCCAAACGGCCGCCTGCCCGCCCGCCCGCGCTCCTGTACGCTGCATAATGTTATTTATTTAACGCTCTGACAGACGAGTAATGGAGATCGCGCCGGTTTGACCCGCCCACGCACCGTCTCGCAGCATTAGATCCTGTCCCGTCAGCCCGGGTTGAAAAGCCTGCTCGGCTGTGAGGGCTGTGCGTCTGTACGCTTCCTCTCTGTTTATAGGTTCAGAACGGAGGTGGTGAGTATACAGCATGCTAACAACGCGCAGGTAGCTTTTAGCGACATGCTAAAAAGGGTTTAAGTGAGTGTCGGCGCGGCCCGTAAATGCACCGCCGTGTTTACCACCACCTCCATTAATTGTGAGGAGGCTCTTGGACGCTGAAGCTCTAACAGTAAATCTTCAGCTCTCGAGATGAACTGGGCTTCTGTTTTCTGTTCTGCACTGACTCAACTCACACACTCACACACACACACACACACACACACTCTGCTTGCCCGGCTCTTGAGAGCTGTCTCTTCTGTTTGCTTTAAAGGTGGAATGAAGCCAGCGGAGTCACGGTGTGTTTATAATGAATACTCAGTGCTTATGATGAGATGATTTTTATGCATATTTGAGTTTAGAATTAGATACATCAAGTGTTTGGGGTGAGGGTCATCAAACGAGCTAAATGTTCTAATAAACCAACATCTGGGTCCTGTTCTCCATGATGCGGTGGCTTCAGACTTCCTGAATTCCCTCAGCATGGAAACCACGGCTTGTTTTACTAAAACACAAAGAACTTTACCTTCTATTTTAATTTAGATTAATTGCTGTAGCCTATCCCTGTTCTTAAAGGAAGAAAGGCAGAGTCTACGACATTTAGGGTGATGTCTCTCAACACATCTAATAACAGTTTACAGTTATTAAAACCCTGGTGATGCTGGAGTTTAGCCCAAAAATCACTCAATCACTGCTGGGTCGCTTTGGATAATGAACAGAAAACCTAGCATCTGAAGAAAACCCTAATGGACACAGGAAGAACATACAAAACTTCAGAAAAAGACCTTTCCATTATGTTCAGGAATGCTTTTCTTCTTTTTAATTGTATTGATTGATTGAATTCAGGGACAGATCAGTAACTCCCGCTCTCATCATTTGCATGCACACAAGTTTCTGAGCTTCTGTTTAACTGAATGAATGTCATGTCACTCTGTTCCCAGCGGAGACGTGTTAATTAGAATCACACGCACACCGCCTTCACAAACGTGCCTCACAATATCAATGAGCCTCGCACAGGGCCTCGCTGCTGTGCATCATTAAGCATGCACGTCTGTACATTAAACATATGAATATGCATGAGCATCCAAAAATCTGCTCTGAGAATCAGCACGGCGCCTGAGCTGTGAGCAGAATAATAACACACACACACACACACACACACACACACACACACACACACACATAGAACGACTGCTAAGAACCCAAACAGAACCGTCAGAATCATTACGGTGATACAGACATGGAACACATTATTACACATAATAAACTTTAAATATACATCTGAAATTAGTCATTAAAAAAGCTTGTACTGAATTAGAATACACACACACACACACACACACCTCTACAGACAGATTGTTATCTTCAGTTCATATCTCTTTGGATTGTACAAACGGAACCTGAATGCCCACACATAAGCACAGGGAGAACATGCAAACTCTCCATAGAGAGCACATGGTTCATCCATCCAGCAATCTAATCACAGTATTAAAATGCTTCTGGTCTTCTTGCCATGAGACGACATTGGTTCTGAACTCATTAACACCCTGATCATAAGTGAAGCTGGCCCCTGCAGGTTGGTATTGATTATTCGTTTATTGATTATTGATCAGGTGATGCATTCAAATAGAAAACAGAAAGTATGACACCCTGTTAGAGTAAACATTGTTATTCAGAACAAATGATGTGCTTTTTAAAAATACATAAATTTATAAATGCCTCACAACAAGAAGGTCCTGGGTTTGATTCCTTTCTTTATGAAGTTGGCATGTTCTCCTTGCCTATGTGAACCCCTCTTTAATTTAATGACTAAAGGTTAATAATAATCAGCGGGATGAGACCGGATGCAGAATGAGGGTTGGGTGTGTGTTCTTCTGATCGGTCCTGCAGACAGCCGTGCAGATGAATCAGAGCCGCTGCTTTTGAAGTCCAGATTATTTTTTTAAATTTATAAGTGTGTTTACACTCTGATGATGTGATGTGAGTGTGTGCTGGCTGTGAACACACACCGCTATCCTCGCCGACATGTCCACATATCCGTCAGAACAACAGTGTAGCTAAGTTTCATTCACTATTTAACTGAGCATCAGTCACTTTTATCTCAATAAGCTCTCATTCTGGATCTGCAGCCGTCGAGGCCTTAACCAAAGTGGCTGTGAAAAGCGCTAATCGCTGCCATTACTGTTTATCCTCTGCTTTAATCACCTCTGGCGACAAGCTAACAAATATTAGCTCCTTCTGCTAAAGCCACTCATGGCGGAGTGTGAGCACGAGTTTACCTCAGGATTTACTCGGCTTAAGACCATTCCTTAATCTACACGCCAAGCTCGGGATTAGCCCTATGAGCCATGTGACCTCTGCGGCCTGCATCTGATTGGCCACCGAGGACCAAAGGCTCTGAGTCGACGGGTTCTGAAAGTTTGGACAAATGGCACTGATTTCAGCCGAACGGTTCCATCTCTGAATCTCAATTTAATATCATTTAATATGATCCATGTACCGAGGGTTTGTAATCTGTAAACACACAGTACCACTGAGCTTCACACACACACACACACACACGTTTGGATTGGTCATCAGGAGAGGCAGGACTTTGCTGGGCTGCAAAACCTAAGACTCAAAATATCAACATTTATAAACTAACTAAACTAATATGTTATTATTTTTCATTCTCAGGATACTTTGATCTTGATTTGATTTTCATTCCATCACACGACCTGAACCCGAGTGTAAAATCAGACAGCTTTACAAATACACAATTAGTACAACAAACTGACATGAGCTTCACAGAACAGCATCCTCACTGATCCTCACCAACATGAGAGAGGAGACTGCAAGCTTTCAAAAGAATGAACATTCACAACCTCACCGAAAAAAAACAATAAATCTGATACATGTTTCCACAATCAATATTATTGAAACACTCAAAAACCAGGGATTCCTTTATTTAACTTTACAAGAAAGAACAGCTATTTAAGAAATATACACACACACACACACACACACAGAGAGAGAGAGAGAGAGAGAGAGAGAGATGAGGTAAGCTTTGGCTGATGTCTTTTAATCTTATCAGTAAGAAATAATTTGTCTTAACTGAACACACACACACACACACAGTCATCCCTCAGTTCCTCCCACACACACACACACACACACACACACACACACACACACTTCAGTGTGCACTAATAACGCCACTGATTTTAACACTTCGCTAAACGTCCAAGTTACAGATAAAAACAAGAACATTAACATATTAAGATGTCTTTTATACACATACACACACCCTTTGATCTTTCATATTGATTATGATAATGTTTCCATTTCTCTAAGAGTTAGTGCAGTTCGTAACTGCAGGGCTTTCTAACAGGTCCGACAGTGAGAACATGCAAATTATCAAAAAAAAAAAATTCAAGATTTAACGAAGCAACAGGTTTCATTTTAGTAAGATTTATGTTAGGACATAATTAGGACTATTATATATTACATATAATAATAAATATAATTAAAGACAATAAACATCCTTCAAATCTGATCTGTTCATTTTAATAAAACTTAATTGTTTAATGAAGCTTAATGAAGGAACGCTGTTTTTTTTAAGTTTATGAAACAGTTTCAGATTATTTTACTGTTTAACTTCTGAATGTGATTTCATAATTATTTGTTTTTTAGTAAAGAGTCAGTATTTATTAAAAAGCACTCGATATAAAATCTCCATGTTTAATTTTATTTTAAAGATCTTTAGTTTGTGGAACTTTATCTTTTAATTAATGCTGTCAAAATCATTTCAAATATAATGCTAATAAAATATTTCATCAAAATGTGATGTACAAAAAAAATGTACTGCAGCCTATCCCAGCACTTATAAGAAAAAATGCTCAGAATTTTAAGTAACCAACCAAAATTATTTAGACAAAATGGCTGTGTGTTCGACAGAATAAAAAAATTAAATAATGAATAAAAAGACCAAACAATCAGGAGTTTAACGATGCTGTGTTTCTCTTCATCATGTTATTTTAATTTATTAAAGAAACTCCAGAAAATTAAATGTAATCATTTATAATTCATCAGTTTCTAATCACGGCATGGCAATAGAGAACCTGCCTTACACTTTAATTGAATTTAGAAACGTTTATTCAGCACTACCTTCACTCTCTCAGAGACAGATGAACAGACGAGGTTCCAACCCTCAGCCCTGGGTTTGGATCTGACCCGGTGGGCCTGACTCCGTGTTGTTGGTCACATGGTTATCTGTCAGTTTAGGAATGCTGTTGTTTCCGTGGTGATTCATGACCCTGTCCTGTTTCGGGTTATATAAATAGAACACAGGACGAATGTCCTCGGTCATAAAACAGAATAAGAACAGGAATGAAATGAGACAGAACTGTGCTGCTGACTTTCATCAGGAGACACCGTTTATAAATAAAAGTGTCAGGTAATTATTTAAAGGAAAGCTATTTGATGGAGTAATGAATCCGCCCGACGCAGAACCTTAACCACCTCAAAGTCAGAGTCAGAGTCAGACTCAGGGAGATGGTTAAAGAAAGAGATCTTCAGCTGAGACATTAATGGGAACTTACTTCCTGTTGTTTTTGAAAGTACGCCAAAGTCCACCTTCAGTTTTTTCTTTTTTCCCCTTATGGTGCCATCTGGTGCCCAATGCGGCCATGACGGCTCTGCCAACTTTCATCTTCAAACAGCACATGAATAAACAGAGTCATCAGGAAGGCCCCTCTCTCTGTCTATGTCTCTGTCTCGCTCACTGATAGTCCACGAAACAAGGTCCAACTGAACTGTAATCTGGCCCTCATCAATTAAACTCATAATGAAATTAATTAATCAGGAGAAAACTGGTTCAGCCACACAGGCTGAGAGAGAGAGAGACAAGAAGACAGACAGGGACAGAATGTGAGACAGATGGACAGAAGGAGTAAGACAGCACAGCTGCATGTATGGAGTTCCACCATGAGAACAAAATGTTATTACAATGCTAAGACTTTGCTGATTAGATCTGTGAGTGTGTGTGTGTGTGTGTGGGGGGGGGGGGGGGGGGGGGGGCAACCTGACCCAAGTTATTTGATCCTGATTTAAACAGCATCGCTAAATAAAGCTGTGATTGAACAACTGGCATCTCAGAAGCTTCCTCCTGCTGCACATCCTTCACACTGTGAGGAGTACCGCATTGAGACTCACCTCATGGATTTTGGGAAATTGTTTACTTTTGTAAAAACAGTTTGGGGAAGGCTCTTTTCAGTTCTAGGACTTCTGAAGTCCATGATTGGTGTAAAACAACTTGATTGGTCCACACAAGTCCTGACCTTAACCCCATACAACACCCTTGAGATGAATTAGAACTTGCTGACGTTGCAGAATCTCAACATCACCCATTAAAGAGAAGCCAAGAACACTGGAGTGAGAGGCAGGAACCCGTGGGGGTCATATAAATACTCAAATAAATTAAATTATGGATTTTAATTTCTGCTCCTGAAAAGTCCTGAAACGCTGGCAGCTGTTTATGGTCAGTGTACATGAGCGTCACCAGATTCCATACAAATGAATGAATAATGAGTCCACTAAATAAAATAAAAAGAATCTCTGATGGGTTTTATCATTTCAACTCTTTTAAATATATAAAGTCACCCGTTTTTAATGGAACTGTAATAATACAGATAATAATAATAATACAAAACAGTACCATAACCAAATACCCAATCAGTACTCATCACTATGAATGAAATCATCACTCAAAATGTAGGCTTTAAAATGTATTTGGGGGTTTGATTTTTTTTGTGGGCTCCTAACAGAACCCTCACTGAATGGGTTCTAACACAAGAACCGGAAATAGAGAAAGAAAGAAAAAAACACTTGTAAAATCAGACGAGCGAGCTCTGATGTGACACAACAACTTGTTTTCCTAAAATGTGTTTTGTCTCATTTCAGGCATCATTTCTGCCATGAAGGCAAAAGGTCAAGAGTTTGAGGCCTCGGATGCATTAGGGTGTCTCCGGCTCTGTCCTAATCCCTCTCGAGTGTGTTTAGAGTCCCCAGTCAGCAGACTTTGCTGGAAGCCCTGTTCAAATTCAGCCAGCTAGCCACACTTGACGTCTTATTTAAAGCTTACAGAGTAAGGAGACATGGTGCCAAGCAATTTCACAGTTATTTGCAAAAGATAAACCTTGGATCTGGAATCAGAGCAGCATAATCTAATGGGGATATGTTACTGAAGCTCCAGCTCAGGGTTCCTGCTCGACAAACTAAAGCTCATGTTGATCATTTACAGAAATACACTGTTGATGCTGCAGCCTTGTCCATGGGATATTTATATTACAGCAGCGCAGCTCTCACATCACATGATCAGCACGCACCATCAGCTGGAGAACCCGGAGGAAACCCACTCAGACACAGGGAGAACGCCACCCAGATCAGGAATCCCCAGTGCTGAGAGGAGAACATGCTATCCACTAAGCCTCATACAAACCAATAATGGCTAAATTATTAATAAAGCTAGATTGATCCTGATAAATTAATAAATTAGTAAATTAGTAAAAAAAATCAATCAATTAATAGTGATTGAAAAACAAATAATACAATTCAGTATTAGAGTCCATTAAAGAAAAACCTAGAGAAAGACCTTCTGAGTGAGACGTTTTATATGAAATGTTAAATCCATTAAAGTTTTTAATCGTTATGTAGGATGAGTGTAAGCGCTTTGGGTTGTTCTCTGCAGTGAGGAGCAGACAGGAGGAAGAGGAAGGACTCCGTCTTTTCTGTTCCATTTTTCTTCAGTGTAGATGATGATGGACCTGATTCATCTGGAGGTTTTTAGGAGCTGTGGGTCCTGCAGGGTGGGGGTGGGATCAGAGAGACGCTGGGATTAAAACCAACCTCACGTCTGAATTTATTAAATATCTGATCAAAACATTCACAGAATTCTGCACTCCTACATCAGTTTGTGTGGAAACAGCATCAGATTTATGAGCCTCATTAAAAAGAACATGTTTATTTAACCAGCATGATCTCTGTAATTAAAATACAATTAATATAGATTTTAAAGTAATTATATTTAAAATTTCTTTCATCCTCTCATCAAAGTGTCCTGTAATGGTGGCGTTGGTTAAGCTCAGATGATCCGGTGCTTTTGGGCTGATTGGTGCTCCTGCAGGATGGCACCTGTCAGACTCACATGGTTTCTTCTGATTTCCGAGTGCGTTTCAGATCAGGAAGCTTTGTACTCTTCGTTTGGGTTTCTCTGGAAAACCCCATGAGGAGGTGTTTATTTTGGGCTCTGTGTGCAGTTTGATTGCTCGGATCATGACTGAGCCTGTTGTTACTGTGACGTATAAACCAGACCTGCTCAGACTCATGACTCCACGTACATAAGACTCAGTTAATGATCTGAAACATCAGAGGGACTAACTCATCAACTTATTAACAAACTCAAAAGTGTCCGTGTACCTGTTGGAGCCATGGACACAGTGGTTTATATTACATGGATACAGGAAAGTTTATATTTAAATATTTAAATTAAATCTGAATATTACCTTCAAATGCTCTTAATATACGTATTATATGCAAATGAAGTCTTAAATAAACCCCTGCATTTCTGTTTTCTATGGTTCTCTATCTGAATATAAAATAATCATGAATTATTCCCTCATCTGTGTTTTTTATTCATGTTTTTACGTTGTATTTTTCATAAAACATGATTCTTTAATGCCTGAATTAAAATATCAGGATCTAAACTTTGCCCCCCCCCCCCACCCCAAAGTTATAATCATACAGTGAATCATGGATTCATCACATCAACATTCCCTTAAGAAGATTAAGATGCTCTTCTTTTAGCCATTTATGGTTATTAAACCATAAAATAAATAAAATCTTATTTAAATTTTCTCAGGTACAAATGTTCAACCACCAGATCACACGTGACACAGAGTCAGATGGATTATTTTAATGATTGAATGGTTCTTCTTTACTTTATGATGTCACATCTTTACAACCCCCCCCCCCCCCCCCTTAGGACTGAACGCAAACCCTAAATTTTTAATGGTTCAATTTAATTTTATATGGTCTCGCTCATGAAACTGAGCAAATATCTCATCTGAAGATATACCACACCTGCTGGAAGGCATGGTGGTGGTGACATTATGTAATGGTGATGTTTAGTATCAATAGGTGCTGGGAAGTTAAAGACGATAGGCAGGTGCTTTACAGCAGGATAAGAACCAGCATAAAAATATGAAATGACCCAAATGTTTACTACAGTTAAAAATAATAATTCTGTAATATTCCACCCAATAAAAACAGTCCCATGATCTTTATTATTAATATGTATATGATTTTAATAGCAATAACTCTATCAGAACCGTTGGTCCTGTTCATCTTTATACAATGAAAAAGGGCCTTTAGCGTATCCCTGTCATTAGTTATACTGTCTTCATACTAGGAAGATTAGTGCAACATAAATCAGACTGAACCAGTGAAGGGCTTTTATATTCTTTTATATTTATATTATATATTAATGTTTCATAATGAATCAAACATGTCTTAATGAAGAATTGAATCATGGGACTGAGGACTTTTAGTGTAGCTTTTGTTTATAGTTATTAAAGGGGATTTAATGGAGAAATCAGGGTTTAGTATTCAGTCAGTCAGACTGTGAGGGGTATGTGATTTTATAAAAGCAAAAAATGAAAACTTTCAACTAAAATAAAAAAAAAATCTGTTTCATTTAAATATAAAGATGGTCAGAAAATCCAGACTGTAATTCTCTCCCTCTCTCTCTCTCTCTCTCTCTCTCTCTCTCATGTGCTGGTGTGTTTGCAGTGTTACGGTCGTTTGGTTGAGGTCATGCTTCGCTCTTATAAAATTCAGTGATCTTAATTTTGAGTGTGAAGCTGTGATTCCTGCAGCCTGTAATTCACTGAGCTGTGGCAACGTTTCAGACCTTTAATCCTCTCTCCCAAAAGCACGAGGAACGAGCCAGCAGCTGCGCGAGGGGGACGACGTCTGCTCTGAGGGAGAGAGAGTGAGTGCGAATGCTGCGAGTGTTCTGGTGGAAGTGAATGTGCCGTGGGATTCAGACGGAGCCACCAGAGAATAAACACATAACCAGTGAAAGGTGGAACCAACGAGCAGAACATTAGCTTCAGCTTCATGGTTCTGCATGGAGCTTTATCGCAAAGCATTCTCCTGAGAGCAAAGCTTTAGCGCCATCAAGTGGCCAAGCTTCCAACGGTCAGAATTGTAAGGTTGTGTGAAATGAAATGATTTCCAACTCCAATATTTTTCCATCCATCCATTTATAATTCTTTACCAAATAATTTACAAACGATCTCAGTTCTGTCAGAACCCCGGTCCCGCCTCTTTTAGACCTCGCCGATGCTCTTCCACGTCCCACATTGTCGCCTCGCGCACCTAAGAACATTTATGCGTCGCTCCTGAGCAATGGCATAACAGCACGAAGCTCAGCCCTCGTTGCTCAGGTTGTTTATCTGCTACTCATCACGCCTTTTGTCATGGCAGCCTCCTGGCTTTATGGTATTCTTCATAGAGCTCCATTAGCGGCTGCGGTTAGACCTGATTCATAGGTGATTAGAGGTGTGTGGATTAGCAATGAAACTCAGGGTGGAGATCCATCAATAACGCCACACCACAGGGCAAGTTCTCAACTGGCCACCCACACACTGGCAGACTGAATGCAACAGCGCGGCAACGCCGTCGTTCTGTAGTTCTGCCAGAACACATTTTGACATCTAGCCTACAGAGGAGGTTCTGTTTCTTGCTGACTCATGTCTCAGTAGCTCAACAACGCCTTCACATGTCAATCTCCTGCACTTTAGAGCTACTGCTAGCCTTTTTTTTATTGACAAGAGCTCCGGTGGGTGTCTTTAGGCGCCGGGTCTCCTCAGGTGAGCCTCGGGTAGTCTGTGACGGAGCTAAGGGGCCTGTCAGGGCAGATTTTCGGGAGGGAACAGAGAGGCGGGGGATTAGAACCCAAATCCCCCTGAGCTCTTAACAGGATGGGTGGTAAAGTCAGAAAGCTCGGCTCTCAGAGATACAGTGCACAGTGAGAGGAGCGATGTTTACATGTCTGTGTTCTCAAATGAAGCCACTTTAAATTTGAGAAATATTACAGATTTAATTGGATTTTATATAAATGACCCAGATTAAATTGTTGAACATGATGGCGCTCTCTCTCTCTCTCTCTCTCTCTCTCTCTCTCTCATTTCTTCTCTTTTCTTTGTAGTTTGGATTCATGACTTCATCTCTTTTCACCACAGGATTATTTTGCATTAGTTATAAAATAACAAAATGCATTAACTATAAAAATAAATCTTCAGTATTATATAATACACACAATTTGTTTCTCTGAGCCCATTAAAGCTATAATAACACTAATTAAACTCACTTCATTAACTTGAGCCACTGTCGCTGGTGTTGTTTTAATGTCTGATGGCTGGATTAGAAACGATGTTAAAGACTTTTAGAGTGGGATTTATTTAATTACTAACTATTTAATATTAGCAAATGAACTGTCCCGTCAGTGGATCGCTCTCAAAACGATGTTCTCTAAAATCATGAAACGCACTGAAATTTCATTTCAATGTTTCTCTAAAAATATGTTGAAATGCTACACTTTTAACATTTCTTCTTAAGTGATTTTGTAGAAATGATTATGAACATTCAATTGAATTAATCTGCATTAGTTTCCCTTCTGTTTGAGTTTATATTAAAATATTAAAACCTTTAACAAATCAAAAGATAAAACTAAAAACTAAAGTGTTGTGTGCGAGCACAGGACGTGGACATTAATTTGAAATGAATATAGAAAACAGTAATGAAGAATTAAAATTATTATAATCCCATCAGAGCAATTACAAAGTGCAGATGAATCATTATAATCTAATAAACACAGATTACAGATTACAGACAGAGTTCATGTTTTTAACTGCATGATAGAGAGGCACAATCAAACATCTCAGACTGAAGAGTCAGATCTGAGGTGAGGATGAGGATGAGGATGAATTTTTAAAGTTTCCTAAAGTCATAACTTTATTTCTGGAGATCAGATTAAACTGGGGTTGTCATCAGTGGGTCTGAGTGCAGAGTATGATGATGAATCTGGAGTTTAATGAACCTTTAATGTGAAAACTGAACAAAACTTAAAAAAAAAACGTAAGGCCACAGACAAAACACGCAACTGTGTGTCTTAAAAGATCCAATCCAGGGAGATTAGAATAATCTGTGGTGTAAATCAGGAGAACCAGGAGCCTTGAGATGGGGGTCTAGCGAGCGTCCTTGTACGTCTCTTTGCAGGAGCGCTGAATCAGGTTCTTTCTGATAGCACAGGCATAAGCCGGGCTTTCGGCGCTGAGCTCCAGAGGACCCGCTAAAGCCGTAATCAGAGAGCGGATGTGGCTCTGTTTATCTTCGATGACACTAACCCCTGGACCACACAGATTAAACCTCCTTCACAAACACGAGCGCATCCAGAAACCTTTCATGTCCTCGTCGGCTTCCCGTTAGCGACGGGGTCCCCGGCAGTGGATTACCGCTGATCTCTCAGCCTTTGCACCACGCGCTCGCTAATAATGCGGCATATTCATGCGCAAGCCGACTCCCGTTCTGTGAATTGGATTCAGGATTAGATTTACGCCTCGTGTTCGTTATCTAAATATCTGCGTTACACGATCAATTCAGTCAGATCGAAGCGGTAAGTCATTCATTAGTTAAGAGTCGATTCGTGGGGTTAACCGAGCTTTACTGAATCAGCAGATCTGAAACCGACATGGACCTATATGATGTCCTCCCTGTGCTCCAGAGTCAGCTCAGGAATCCTGCACTGAAATGTTTCACTCATAAACAGAACAAAAAGAAAAAGCCTTCAGTCACGCAGACGAGGTTCAACTCCTGACCCCGCGGCGCTGATCCGCGGCTCACTGCTAATTTCACCGCACAAAAGTTCTGTTGTGTGGAACGACAGGTGGAGATCATCCATGAGATGGAGCCTCACAGCTCTCACTGCAGAGAGGAAGGTTGCCGGCAGGACAGAGGAGGCATTACGCCTTCTTTCTTTCTTCCTTTCTTTTAGGAGGGGGATCTAATGCAATTAAGCATGTTTGCTCAGACCATGTGCGGTCCCGTCTGCTGCTCCCTGCCACTGGCTGCCCAGGCCATGCGGCGGGATAGAAGAGATGGAAGTTGAGAGAGAGGAGGAAAGAAGAAGCCAGACCGGCTCTGTTTGTTTTCTGAGTTTAGCCAAATCTTCCCCAGCGGGACGCACAATAGGAGACCCTTGCTAATTAAAGCTGGCATCGGAGCGTTCTGGGGTGGGGAGTGGGTTGAAAGTTAAAAAGAAGTATTTGGAGATGAAATAGGACTCCGCTGGGGGGGAACGGGGGCTGATGAAATATACATAATGTATGATGTGGGAGAAAGTCGTCCTCCAGTAGGGGAGCACCAGTGACGGCATTTGTTTAAGGGATTAAGGGCGGCCGCGTTATTAACAGCCATCTGAGGAGTCCGGCTCGCCGTCGCCCATCAGCACCGGGGCCACCGCATTCACCTCGTCCTCCAGGAAACAATGTTCAGACTACAAGTCTTTAAAATACGGATTAATCTAACCTCGCAATAACAGCATCGTCCTGTGTGTGGTGGGGGGGGGTACTCATGGAACTTTACCTGCCAAACCCCCCCACCACACACACCTCACTTGTTTAACCTTTACATTCAATTTTCGACCGGACGGCGGGGCACATGACATGACCGCCTGCGTTTCAGCGAACGTGCTACCATGTTGGAACTGGGGTTCGAGTTAAATGTGTAGAGAAAGTCCTCTTCATCACCTTCAGACAAAAACAACAGTCTTCAGCTATTTAATTAACATCATCATCATCATCATCATCATCTCAGCTTCACAAAAAACAGTTCAAAACATCAAAGAAGTTAGAGCCACATCAGAATTCAACAGCAGAGAGTAGAGCAGACGATACACATCATCATCATCATCATCACACAATCAATACGAATGAGATGCTGAGAGAAGTAGGTTCTTCCAAAGTCAGGAACCCAGTACAGGAACTATTTCCTTTATGATCCTCGGACATCACTGCAGCACACGCCTCATGATATTTCATTGAGTATTTATTAAGCTGAGACCTGATTGCAGCAGAGCTGTAAACAAACATGCTGCATAACAACCACACCAACCGCGACGATAACAACCACGCCAACCACGATGGAAACCTCGCGAGCGTCTGTGGAGTAACACTCCTGCCATTGAGCAACCCAGCCTTAGGCCAGGCTTAACCGTGGGAGGTAGAGCTCATTGTCTGTGAATCCTTTACACTGTGTGTGTGTGTGTGTGTGTGTGTGTTTTCTTATTTGTGTGGGAGGCAGACGAGGTTGTTGTCCCGTCTGGGTTAATGTCATAAATCTTTTTAATTAGTTCTCATTAGGAGCATCGCTCTGTTTTAACCCCCCACAGAGCTGCACGCTTGTCTCAGGTTCGGACCGCCGGTACTGCACCTCTCGATTCATGAGGAGGTCCAACAGAGAAAACCCCGAAGAAACCAGACAGAGTGTGTTAACAACCTAATTACATAATCACCCTGAAAACACACACACACACACACACACACACACACACACACGTATGCTCTCTTTAGGTGGTGCACCGTGGGTGTGGGTGTTGTTTCTTAGGCTCAGACATATTGCTCAATCCAACCTCAAATCCACACACACACACACACACACACACACAGACACACACACACACAAAAGCAATGAAGCTAGTGTTAACAGAAGACAAACCAAAACTAAGCTCTGAGGCCTATCCCTCCTGAAAACCACACATATTACAGAGCACTTAAAGTTTGGCGAGTGATTTCAGCCCATCAGTTAAGATCGTCCATTTTTATACGGTCAGGCGATTAAGTCTTAAACCCTCTAAAGAACTGGGACTAATCCAGTGTGTGTGAATTAAGCTGCAGCACAGACGTGGGGGATTCGAGGGATGTGTTTCCCCCTCACTTTCAAAGAAATCAGATTCCACTAAACTATTTCATCCAGAAAGCAACAGAGAAACGGCTGCAGCCTTTAAATCGGCATTCAAACAATGCAAAGACTATCTGTGAAAACAGATCGTTATAAAATAAAGAATATAATATTTTTTTGATAATGGTTATTGTTCTGAAATCAAGTCCTGACCTGCACAGTGTTCAGAGTTCGGTTCCATCACAGCACACGGAGAACACAGGACCCTACTGTCAGTCTCACTGGACTTTAACGTGTCCTGCTCGTTATGTCTGAAACAGCTTTTATTTTAGCATTTAGGTGGTGGAACACGTGGTGGTGCACTGGTGCAGGGGTGCGGTGCAATCCACCTCCCAAACAAAGTTCTCCCAGTGTCTGAGTGGATTTACTCCGGGTACTCCTGGTTCCTTCAACATTCCAAATTCTGCTGAACTGGTGATGTTCCTTTCAGGGAATAGCCAGCGGTGCTGCCGCAGGTTCTAATGTCTCTTATGTCCATAATCTGTTTCAGAACCAGAGTGTGGACCTCTGTACATGTCGATCTCCCCTGATCTGGGTGAGTGGTGGTAATGTGGAGGTAATGTGGGGCTTTTCCCAATGCTCTGGATTATGTGGAGACTGCTCAAGTGGCTGGTCTTACACACAACAGAAGCTTTAGGACTGAAGGTGCAGATTTCCTGCACAAACACAGAGGGTGGTCCCTACAGCAGCCCTGCAGAACCCATGGTTCCTACCGGCGGTACTCTCAGAACTCCTCTGCTCTCTTTGGAGCCACACGTTTAATAAACACTCGTTTTACTCATTAATGTTTTCATCAAAGTCGTCTCTGCCTCGTCAGACAATTAAAACCATTTAGAGCTTTTTGTCGGTTCTTGCTTCCGAGGCTGTGTGATTATTTTGTTGACTAGACGAACATTAAAGGCACACTGTGGGAAAGTACTCCTCAAAGAAAATACAAACCACTTACGAAGTCTGGACCAGGACAGGGAAATATTTAATTGCATGATACACCTACATCTGATTTAATTGCATGATACTCCTACGTGTATTACACAATCGAGTGTTTGTAAAATGAGAGCTTATTGGTTTCCCAATACCTGTTTCCTCCACACACACACACACACACACACACACACTAATGTTATTCATAAATAATACTATTAGTTTAAAGTAAGAAAAGATTGTTGTATAAAAAGCTGATCACTACGTCAACTGTGGTGTTCCACAAGGCTCACTGCTGGGACCACTTCTATGATTCACACACTGAGCCTTGGTCCTCATGAGGTTTATTCCAACAACATCAGGGAGGCACTGTGACTTCAGGATGTTCTTGGGGGTTCAGGTGTAGAACTCTATAAAGCTGCTTTGAGATGATGTACTTAAAAAACTGTTCTATAAATAAATGACCTATTAACATTTATATTGCTTGGTTACTTTGATCTGTGAGGGGCTAGCAACCAATACTAGGTGATTCCCTGCTTTTCACTCTGAATGCTGGGATAAGCTCCAGTATCCCCCGACACTATTTAGGTTTAATGATCAGATCTGTTCAGAAAAAGAAAACAAAGTGTTTGTGAAGCTGGAGGTGAGGGTCACCTATCCATGGGGGTTTTCTTGCCCATTACCCAGGGTGCTTTAGGGCACCTGCACGTCTAATCTAAAAAGAATAGCTGAACTTTGATTTCAGAATAACTGAATGAGTATGAGAGGATGAGTGTGAGTGGATGAGTGAATGAGTGTGAGTGGATGAGTGAATGAGTGTGAGTGGATGAGTGTGAGTGGATGAGTGAATGAGTGTGAGTGTGAGTGGATGAGTGTGAGAGGATGCACACACAGAGGTTTGGACTCGAACACATGACTGAGTCAGACAATAAATCAAGGCTTTGACATTTTTATGGCCTAATGATCTAAATTACCTTTTAAACTCACTCATTCACAACAACTGGCTGTTCCATCTTTCATCTGCCCCCACCCACCCCCACGCGCAGTATATCCTGAGGGACTGAGTTGCCTAATTGGCTGAGTTACTCAAACAGACTGACAGGAAGTCTGGGTTTGGAGAGGTCTGGTACATCTGCTCCATCCACCAACGTGTCAGGAATTCTGTGATCATGTGATCACAAATACAAACAACAAGCTCCAAAACACCCAGACCGGGGTGTGTGTGTGTGTGTGACAGTCGTATTCTCAGGTTGGTAAAGTTAAAATGGAATCAAACCTTTTACGTTACGTTGACAGAAGCCTGACGTTTCTCTAACACTCTGTGATACCTTTAGAAATGGAAACAGAACAATAAATGACAATGGCATTCTGAGGTGTGTGTGTGTGTGTGTGTGTGGTTCATTGTTGTGCTGAATGAAGATGGCTGTGTTGAACTTCAGGCAGAAGGTCCTCAGCTCTTTAACTCAGATGGAGATCAGGTTTTATTCAGCAGCAATTAATGCAGCCATGCCAAGAATTCCAAAAAGTTCATGAACTATTCAACTGAAAAGGCGGCTTGACTGATAGACAGGTCAGGCAGAATACACACACACACACACACACACACACACACACACACATACACACACAAACACACACATACACACACACACACACACACACACACACACACACACAGAGTGAAGGTGATGGTCGTTCCTGAGTTCAGTTCGGCTTCGTTATGTCTGAGACATGGCTTCACGGTGCCACCATCTGGCAGTGTCTATTACTTATACATATAAACACACACATACACACACACACACTAAATATAATAATTGAAGGAGAAATCTTTTGATCCCCATCTAAATATTGTGGAAGGCACCTCGGCCCCGGTGACATTTTTTCTGCCGCAGGCTGTTTGCTCGCCTCTGTTTACCTTCGATGGCATTTTGGGTGTTTGTCAATTTTCTTTATGAGGCTGCAGTGTGTGCAGGAATGATGCTCGTTTTCCTCGGTAACCATGTGATATTTACATGGACCCAGAGAGGGAAGTGATTTCGTTGCTATTGCAGAATGCTGGGGGTGAGGTGGGGGGTGTGGGGGGGGTCATTATTTCAACTTGACAATTACAGCATCTAAAAAACTGATATAGTTTTAATATTATTTTAATATTCATTTATCATCTTCACGACAGGGTCGTGGGGGGCAGGGGGGTCCCATGCCCCTCCAGAGGAGAACGTTTCGGGCGCTGGGCAGATACACCCAGGACAGTGTGCCAATCTATCACTAAGCACACACACTCACTCACACACACACACTCTCTATAAGGGGCAATTTAGGAAACCGGAGAACCCAGAGGAAACCCATTCAGACATCGGGAGAACTTGCAAACTCCCAGATCGGGATTCGAACCTGTATCCCCAGCACTGAAAGGAGGACATGGCAACAATTACACTACCATGCCATCCCTATTTTTATACTGTACATCATGTGCATTAATTAATCCCAATAAAGGACCTACAACCTTGTCAGTATAAGTATAAAGAGCTGAGACACTCTACTGTCACATGACCACAGGTGATCCGCATCATTAATGAGGAACCTCCTCATGAACTTCAGAGAAGTGTGCAGCTCCATCTTTGTGAAAGTAGTTTGCTCCATGACATCACACAGTGAGATGAAGACGAGGGTGACCCACAGAGTCCTCGTCTCACCCTCCAACACTTCGGAGAAAAACCAAAAGAGAGAGGAGTTCTGATTTAACATCAGTGTCTGATCTCACAAATCATCTGAGGGATGAAGAATTCCCACAGACGCCCCGCCAGCCTCAGAGCAGCCTGAGATATCTGCAAACCTCATCAGCCCTCAAAACCTCACCGCAACTCTGAACATGGACTCGGTGGACGAGCTCAATCAAAACTATATTAATGAACTTAAAACAGCTTTAATGGCAATAATCTTAATACAACTGTAGACTTCTTAATAAGCTTCAGAGAGGAAACGCAGAGGTCTTCAGAGGACACCATGACCTCAGCTCTGCTGTCAGGCACCGATATGACAGAACAGCTCGATGCTTCAGCTGGTCCATTCTGAGTTTCTCAGGATTTAGAAATGAGAATGTCGAAAGAACACCTGCCTCGACTCATCTCTCTCGCTCTCTCCTGAAGGTTCTTTTTCTGAAGACAGCAGCAGGAGGACCTCAGCCCTGAGAAACCGATTAATTATAAACCCTTATGAGATAGATGTACACAGAGAGAGAGAGAGAGAGAGAGAGAGATGGTTGCAGTCGTTGTTGCTTCTCTTTCCTTTGACGATCCAAACTGATTCTGGATGGAGGTTCAGCTCTGACCGCCCACACACCCGGTCACAACTGTTACTCCACCCCCACAGACCGGATCAATATATAATATTACATAGGGCAGACCTCACATGGCCACTGTGTGAGTGTGTGTGTTTTTTCAGACTGACCCAGTGTGTACTGTAAGCTGAGACTCTGATGATGGAGGTTCATAGGTCAGGATGGAGCGGTGTGGGTGCAGTGGGCACATTTGGGTTCATATGATGTACAAAGACAGACAGACAGACAGACAGACAGACAGAGCTAATCGATCACAAGGTCATGGGCAACCAGCTTCATTGTGGGGTGGGGGGGGATGGTTACTGAGAGTCCTGACACAAACCAAAATGGATACATGTGGTGGAACCACACTGCCCCCTGCTGCTCTGAATAAGAATATTAATGAAGGCTGAGGGGTTTGTGCGTGAGAACTTTAGCAGGTTGGTTTGGATAAGATGAAGGAAGAACATGAGAACCATGTCTCTTTGTGTTACTGACTTTATTATAATAATTATTACTAATAACATTTTAACTTCCTCACTTCAGTCCCACAAACAAACGTCCTGACCAACCACACGCCCCGATCGCAGACGCAGCGCTGACACGGGCGCCATGGTGCCAACTGATGATCTCACAGTTCTGCATCCTGCATCGCCATGCATCTGCTCACATCTGTATCACTGTCCGTATACTGCAGAGAGAGAGAGACAGAGAGAGAGACAGAGGGAGAGAGAGAGAGACTTTTTTTTTTACTTTTAACGACACTTTATTTTACCATTAATAAATTATAGTTTTAGATACAAATTTTTGTATCAATAAATAAATAACTATACAATCAGGTGAAAACAGGTGCGAAGCAGAGCTCATCATCTTTAAATGAGCATACTGCTTCCCCACAGCACCATATTGATTTAAAAGTGTCTAAATCCTTCATACATTTATAAAAGTTAAAATCAATTAAAATTCTAGACTTCACCAGTCGGATGAAAATCTTGATCACATCAGCATCTGTTGCTTGTGCAGCTTTGTTTTTCCTGCTGATGTATACCGCCATTTTACTTTGTCCTAAGATAAAATTCACCAGTTGACATTTATATTTCTGTTTTTTGACATAATTAAAACCCAGGATAAAAACCTGTGGTGTAAAAATCACATTAAGAGCTTTTAAAACAGCACTTAAAATGATAAATAATGGATGCAGTCTAAAACAGTGTAAAAACGTGTGAAACACCGTTTCTCTCTGGTGACAGAAAGGACACTGGTCATTAAAATCTGAGTTTAAAACAGAAATAAAAGCATTTACCGCAATAATACCGTGGAGGATCCTCCACTGGAGGTCCCCCACCCGCTTGGTTAACGGTAGTTTGTACAGTGCCCTCCACTCTGGTCTTACGTCATTACCAATGCCTAGTGTTTCTCTCCATGGTGTGTCAGCTCTGTTCTCCAGTTTTTTCTTATTAAGAACAAGTACACTGGCTCTATAGAGGAGTTTCCCCGTGGCTGAGCTCAGGTCCATGCCTTGTTCCTTTCCGTAGTCCAGTAGGGGCCCCTGGAAATCCTCCAGCTTAGGGGTGTTGGTGGTGTTGGGGAAACGATGCTCCCCTACTGGACTGGCTCCCCCTGTTACACAGCTCTGGAGTAGTATCCTTTCTCTGGTTGTGAGTTCTGACCTCCACCGCTGTAGGAGCTGGGCGACAACACGTGTAGATCTCACCCCCATCCGTGCAGCCAGGTCCTCCGCCCGATCCAGACCAGGTCCAGCAGTATTCAGTAGGTGGCGCAGGGTGTAGATTCCGGAGGAGATCAGCGTGCTGTACAATGAAGGGGAGGCGTTGATGTCTAGCCGGGCTCCGAAGATGAGGGGTTCCTCCAAGAGCCAGTGCAAAGGCAGATCACCTTTAAAAGTCACTTTATAAAATCCTAAAATCTTAAAAAGTCCACGATAAAAAACAGGCAAGCTGGTGACGTTCAGAGCGTTAATGTTCATAAAGAACAAAGTTCTGTCCAGACCCAGTCCACTCACGGTTTGTAGGATCCTGTATGCCACTGCCCTCCATACAAGATCTTTTGGGCCAAAGAGGAGTCTTTGCAGATACTGCAGTCTGAAAGCGGCGGTCCTGCTGGCCAGGTGAACCAGTCCTTGCCCTCCATCATCTTTTGGCAGGTAGAGGACAGCCTGAGGAATCCAGTGCAGTCAGTCCCAGAAGAAATCCACCAGCATTGCCTGTATCTTGGTTAAAATGTTAGGTGGGGGATCCACACACGTTAGTTTGTTCCATAGGACAGAGGCAGCAAGGTTGTTTATGACTAGTACCCGTCCCCGGTATGACATCTGAGGTACTAGCCATGTCCATCTATTTAAACGTCCTTTTACTTTTTCAATAATGTTCTCCCAGTTCTTTTGTTCACACTCGCTGCCTCCTAAGTGTACCCGGAGATACTTAACCAGTCCTCCATGACAGTCCATCGGGAAGTGCAGGTCCCCCACCGTTCCAGTCCCCAATTAAAACTGCCTCACTTTTGACCCAGTTCACTTTGGCAGATGATAAAACGCTAAAATCCTTTAAAACATTAGTTAAAATGTTTACATCATTCTGTGAGTTTAAAAACACCACCAGGTCATCTGCATATGCTGACACACACACTGTTGCATTGGTTTGTGGTATACGAAGACCAGAGATTCGATTTCTTAAAATGCAGAGGAGGGGTTCAATAGCTAAAGTATATAGCATCCCGGACAGCGCGCAACCCTGTCTTATACCGCGCTTTAAAAGGAGCACATAAACCACCGTTAACCTTCAGTACACTCTCAGGCCTCCAGAACCTTCCACATGTACTCGTGTTCTACATTTAAAAACTGGACTCGTGTTCTTAGACCAGGAAAAAGCATTTGACAGAGTAGAAGTCTGGAGAGCTCTAAAACATCCCAGATTAAAAATATGTTGTCAAAAATGGACCTACTGGGCACACAGTAAGTCTGGTCAATGTGAACTATCTGCTCCATCACCTTCCCCAGTCTCGAGGCTAATGTTTTTGAGAGCAGCTTGCAGTCTGTGCCCAGTAATGACACGGGGTGCCAGTTCTTCAGCTCGGTTAGGTCTCCCTTCTTTGGTAGCAGTGTGAGGACGGCTCTCCGGCTGCTCACAGGGAGCTTTCCTTCCCTCACACTCTCTTTTAGGACGTCCAGCACGTCCTCAACCAAAACTGACCAGAGTGCCTTATAAAATTCGACAGGGAGACCATCAATGCCAGGAGTTCTGCCACTGTCCATCCCCTGCAGGGCCTCCTGTAACTTATCCATGGACAGTTCAGCATCGAGTGCTGTGTCAGACTCCTCGCTGATCCTGGCCTGCATCTGGAGAAAGCCCTTCTCTGTGTCCTGTGCCTCAACCCGCTCACTCTCATACAGCTTCGAGAAGAAGCTGATTATTTGCCGGCGTATCTCAGAAGGCTCAGAGATGAGATCCCCTGATTCATTTCGCACGGCATGTACCTCTTCTGTCCATTTTTACACTCAAAACCAAAGAAGAACTTAGAAGGAGCATCTAATTCATTCATGTTTTGAAAACGTGAGCGGACCTGCGCCCCCCGTGCTGTGACACCCAGCAGGTCATTAAAGGAGATAGTTTTTAGTGTTTTGATATGTTCTTGATCTCCTGTGGTCTCTGCTAGAGTCTGGAGTTTAGTGATCTCAGACTCTAGCTCTTTTAGAGACCTGGTTATTTCACTAGTGACATTTCGAGTGTACTGCTGGCAGAACATTTTAATTTGTATTTCTGCAATGTCCCACCACTGCTGTAATGATTTAAAAGCCGACTTCTGAGTCTTAAAAACCATCCAAAAATAACTAAAACACTCTTTAAAATGAACATAATTTAAAAGCGCTGTATTAAAATGCCAGTATGCACTCTGGGGCTTTACCTGTGCTTTTCTGATCGTGCATTGACTATACAATGTGTATAGTCAATGTGCTATATAACCTGTGCTATATTCTGATCGACTATACAATGATCTGTTAAACCAACTGGAGATATAAAACAGTGTATAAAAGTGGATAAATGATGTTTAAAACAATAAAATCAATCAAGTCTGGCTAAAGAGAGCGTATTATCTATAGAATGAGCCCATGTATACTGTCTCTGATTACCGCTTATGTCACGCCATACGTCACACAGATCATGGGTCTCAGTGAACTCACACAGCCGCCTGCGGGAAGCGTTGTGTGGTTCCATGTGGTTTCTGTCCAGATCGTCAGCAGTGCAGTTAAAATCATCACCCAGTACTAAAATGTCATTAAAATCACAGTTAGAAATCACAGTGCTCAGAGAGTTTAAAAACATTATCCTCTCTGCTGCTGCAGTCGGGGCATAAACACAGATAAAAACAAAAGTGTGCTCTTCAAAGCAGGCTTTCATTAGTCTCTCGGGTAAAACCTCCTCCACCGTGTAAGAGCATGGGATAAAATAATTGGTAAAAAGAACACCTACCCCACCACTTGTGTAGAGAGGTGACCTAAAACCGTGAGCCCCTTCCACTCTTTTGCCCAATCTACAGCATTATTAAAATCACTGTGTGTCTCCTGGACAAAAACCACATCCGCTCTCTTCTGTTTTAAAAGTTCATAAAACATAGCTCTCTTCTTACAGTCTCTTGCCCCATTTAAGTTTAAAGTTCTTATCTTTATATCACTCATGTTTAAAAAAAGATAGAGAACTATGACTAAGACTGTAAAAAACATTTTTAAAATAAAGGGGGTTAACCCGAGTCATCGGTGTGGACTTTATTCAGTTTGGTCAGAATCTTTTTTAATCTAAAAACCTCATGTACGGTTTTTAAATTAACCTCAAGCCCCCTTTCTTCTAAAATACTTTACATCATGCACAAACTGCTGTGTGTTTTTAAAAGACTCCTCTACCCGTACCCCTTTCTGACCTTTTGTGACTATCAGGAACTTTTTAATATCTTCAGCAGTGTACTGAACTGGGAGTTTCTCGTCCTGAGAGCACACAGACCATCACTGTCTGAATCTCCATCTTTACACATGGGAACCTCTCTTTTGGCCTGTTTGGTCTCATTTACGCACCCCCGCTTCTTCCTTTTACCGGGGACTTTAAAAACGAGTTCCTCCACCATTTCGATATCCTCTGTGTCTAAGAAACTAGGCATAACAGCATTTATCTTTGTTTCTTTAGCTTGCCCCGGTTCTACCACCTCATGCCTTTCCACCCCTGGCTACACACTGGGCTCCTCTACTTGTGGTGCAGGTACAGAGCACTCCTCATGTGCCTGTTCACATCACCTGCAGTGGACACACCTGCCTTGTCCACCTCACACTCTGGGGCAGGAGCCATTTCCTCCACCACTGAACAAGCAGCAGCCGCAGGGGGAACGACTACTGCAGGTCCAGCAGTGTCAGATCCGGGCATCTGTTCAGGGTTTTCTGGTTCTCTGGGGTTGGGTTCTGCACTTTTTGGACAATCTCGAATGAGATGTCCAATCTGTCCACACCTGAAGCACTTCATCTCGGTGTTTGAGCTCACATATATATAGTAATCAAAACCATCTACTTTGAACTTTATAGAAAGTTCGAGCTCCTCCCTGTCCTTCAACACCATGTACACCACTCTCCTGTATGAGATCTTGTGCTTCATCTTTTGACTCATAACAAACTTTTTAATCGGGGACACTACTTTTCCGAACCGGGAGAGTTCCTGGATAATAAGTTTATAATCGGTTCACCGATCGGTTCACCCGGGACGCCGCGAGCAGATTGCCACGTCCCACCACCTCCTCCGCCGTCAGACAACAATCCTCTACACCCGCTCTGCAATCCACTTTAATCGCATGTCTGCGGGTGAGTGCCTCGTACACGGCATTGCTGTATGGAGACGCCATGCTTCAGCCCACACGCTGAAAGCAGACACTCCACAGCTTTAAACACTCCTTACTACTCCACAACACACAAAAACACACTAATACACACGAACACACACACTCACAGCGTAAATCGCTTTAAACGCAACAAACACTAAGAAAAACTCAGCTGAAAACGCTGAGCGCTCTCGCACCACGCTCCGCTCTACCGCTCAATGCCGCTCATGCGCAAAGAGAGAGAGAGAGAGAGAGAGAGAGAGCGAGAGCGAGAGAATGTATAATTTGTCATGCAAATAAAGCTTTTAAATTGTAAAAAAAAAATTGAGAGACAGAGGGAGAGAGAGAGAGAGAATGAGTTCTGTTGCTTTGTTCCGTTTCGTTTTTAAACCTTACAGACCTTTTCCCAGCAGCCAGAAGATCAAAGGCCTGATTGATGTCCTCCAGAGGGAGTGAGTGAGTCACAAACTCATCCAGCAGCAACCGGCCACGCATGTAGTCCTCCACCAGCAGGGGCACTCCATCCACACTCTTCCATCCTGTTAACAGGTTCACAGAAAACCATCAGATTACTGTTCTACAAAAAAAAAAAAAAAAAAACAGTACACTGTGTGTGTGTGTGTGTGTGTGTGTGTGTGTGTGTCTGTGTGTGTGTGTGTGTGTGTGTGTGTGTGTGTGTGTGTGATTCTTAATTTAATTTAAAGAATGATGAAACCTTTGGAATTAATTAGATTTGAGTTAATTAGTCTAATTAATTAAGACTCATTAAAACACTCAGAGACACATCTGAAGACGGGCTGTTTACAGAAATAAAGATTATTCCAGCAGAACCACATACCTCCAAAAACCCTATACCTCCAACAACCTCATACCTCCAACAACCTCATACCTCCAAAATAGGTTCCTTTAAGTGTCCGTCCCATTAAGATGTCCATAGGACAGAGAGCAAGATCATCAGACTCTGTCCATCCCACGATCACACAGGTTCCCCAGCCTGATCTACAGCTCTCCAGTGCTGCCCTCTAGTGGGGAGAAAATATATAGTTTAAAATGACGTTACATTTACATTTACATTTACATTTAGTCATTTAGCAGACGCTTTTATCCAAAGCGACTTACAAATGAGAACACCACAAGTCAGAAGCCATGGAGAAAACCAACTATACTGTAAGTTCATCAAACCTGATTGTTATTCGAAGCTGCGCCCCCCCCCCCCCTTTTTTTTTTTTTTTTTTTATAACAGGTATTTGTTAAATAGATGCGTCTTAAGTAGTTTCTTAAAACTGTTTAGAGATTCTGCCTTACGGACAGAGTTGGGAATATCGTTCCACCATTTTGCAGTGGTGAACGCCACAGAGTGAGAATTAGCTCCTCGGTGAGGTGGAATCGCCAGGCGGCAATCATCACTGGAGCGAAGTGTACGAGTCGGAGTGTATTTTGAAAAGATAGAGTGAAGGTAAGAGGGGGAAGATCCAGAAATGGTTCTGTATGCCAGAGTCAGCGACTTGTACTGAATGCGAGCAGCTACAGGAAGCCAATGGAGGGAAGTGAGTAATGGAGTGACATGAGTTCGCTTGGGCTGGTTAAACACGAGTCGGGCTGCAGAGTTTTGAATTAGTTGAAGAGGTCTGATGGTGGAAGTTGGGATACCGGCAAGAAGTGCATTACAATAATCAAGCCGGGATAAGACTAGGGCTTGAACAAGCAGTTGGGTAGCATGTTCAGTCAGAAAGGGTCTGATCTTCCTTATGTTATAAAGAAGGAATCTACAAGAACGGGCGGTTTTGATCACATGATCAGAGAGTTTAAGGTGGGAGTCTATTGTGAACCCAAGGTTCCGGACCGAATCAGTTGGGGCCGAATCAGTTATGATCAGATTGCTGTTAGTTTTGTAGTTTAACAAAACAAAACAAAAAAAAATATATATATATATATATATTTTTTTTTTTTTTTTTTTTTTTTTTTTTCCAAAGCACCCAGACGGATTAAAATGTGATGCACAACATCAGTGAACCAAAACTAATTACAGTAACGAATGAAATGCAGACCCACAGCAGGGCAGCGGGGTGGTGCAGTGGGGTGGGGCAGTGGGTTGGCGCAGCATGGTGGTGCAGCGGGGTGGGGCAGCGGGATTGATGCAGCATGGTTGTGCAGCGGGGTTCAGGGTTTGATTCCTGAGCTGATGGATCAGTGATTCTCAGATATAAATCAAATCAGTATTTTATATCTGAATGTTAGTGTAACAGATATTAAATAAACTTTATAGAATTATAATCCTTTACATTCATATCAATAACATGATACATTACATTACAGATTAATAAACAGAGATCAGCACCAAACCCGTTACACTGTTTAATAAACTGTTCTGTAATTCAGCCACTAGATGGCAGCGTGTCTTAGAGAAACTGGAATCCTGTTCACTAGGTTTATTAAGATCAGATTATTAATGATTTAATTTTTAATAAACGTATTTCTGTTCAAAGAAAAAGCTTGTTTTTTTATTATAGTGTTTCTGTAAGTGTTTTACTAAAGCAATCAGACATTCGAGGTTGTGTATTATTGTGAATAAATCCCTTAAAGAGGTGGAGCTGTACTCCACTACACACTTGTCAGCGTGTAGATTAATACACAACTTTGAGTCTTATTGCATTATTAAAGCTTTCATGAATAAATTCTAACTGCTCTTCATAAAACTCATTCAGACTGAAACACTGCGGTCTGTGTGTGTGTGTGTGTGTGTTGGTCTGTCCTGTGATGGACTGTAGAGCACTGGGATAGGCCTCAGCACCTTTCACCCCCTGATAAGTTCAAAATAAGTTTATGAACTCTCACCATGACCTTGACGTCCCCCACACACTCGAAGCTGTAGTCCACTCCACCGTGGGTCTTCTCCTGCAGCACCTTCTGCACGTTGCCGCGGTGCTCTGAGGGCCTCACACACTCAGTGGCACCAAAGCGCTTAGCCATTTCAAATTTCTCTGGGTTCACGTCCACACCGATGATCCTGGAGGCCCCGCTGTTCTTACAGCCCATGACCACAGCAAGACCCACGGCCCCCAGACCAAACACAGCGCATACTGAGCCGGGCTCCACCTGCAGAGGGAGAATATGCAAAACTACAACCACACAGCCAGTCGAATGCATGAGGTACTCCATCAGAGCATCATTTACACCAAGTCAAACATGTGGGGAACGTGATGGACCCCCTGAAACACACACACACACACACACACACACCTTAGCTGTGTTGAGTGCAGCTCCGTATCCAGTGGACACCCCGCAGCCGAGCAGACAGACTCTGTTAAGCGGAGCATCCTGATGGATTTTGGCGACATTGTGCACCGGAACCACAGTGTAGTCACAGAACGTGCTCACGCCAATAAACTGATTCACCTGCTGCCCCCTACAGGTGATCCGACTCATCCCGTCAGCCAACACACCCTGCTGGGTTTCCTCCCTGAGTCTCACACACACACACACACACACCGGTTGTACACTGGTTCCAGGAACTGATGGAGTGTTGGATGTGTTTGGCGTGTTGGATGTTCTCACCAGTTCTTTTTGCAGAGGTTGGTCTTTGGGTTCCTGCAGCACTCACACTCACCACACTGAGGCAGGAACAGAGGGATCACCTGATCTCCTGTTAAATCCACCAACAGGTCCATCAGAACCTTATGATTCACCCCAATCAATCAATCAGAAGTGTGTGTTTGGTCTGTACCCGCACACACAGACGTGACCCCAGGTCCCACGCTCTCCACCACGCCCGCCCCCTCGTGGCCCAGGATCAGAGGGAACGGGCGACCTTTCACCCCTTTATCACAATCATACAGGTACGACCAGTCAGTGTGACACACCCCGCTCGCTGCCACCTGAAAACACAGCAGGAACCAACACAACATCCACAGAGTGAGAACACCAAACACAAACACCGCACATAAACACCACACACAAACACCACACATAAACACCACACACAAACACCACACATAGACACCGCACATAAACACTGCACATAAATACCGCACACAAACACCGCACACAAACACCGCACATAAACACCGCACATAAACACCACATATAAACACTGCACATAAACACCACACATAACACCGCAAACAAACACCACACATAAACACTGCACATAAACACCACACACAGACACCACAGAAACACCGCACATAAACACCACACAAACACCGCACATAAAAACCGCACATTAAAACCGCACATAAACACCACACACAAACATCACACACAAACATCACACACACAAACACCACACATAAACACTGCACACAAACACCACACATAAACACCGCACATAAACACCACACACAAACACCACAGAAACAAACCGGTTCCAACCGGAAGTACGGACTTTAATTCGAACTTCATGGTGTTTCGGTGGTGAGACCTCCACCTCTTCAACGCTCAGGGGTTTCCCAGGTTCCCACGCTACAGCGGCTCTACACCTAATAACCTAAACACACACACACACACACACACACAGTGATTCTGTGATTACAGCTGTAGTTAAATCACAGGTTGAATAATTCAACAGGAACAGATAATAGGTGTTGGTTCTGGTGTTGGTACCTGATGCTCCATCTCCTGGATCAGTCTGTAAGAACAGAGCAGAAATAAAGACCGGTCAGAGATCAGAGAGGCAGGGAGTTCCACATGTTCTGATTGTTGTGGAACCTTCTGTTCTTCAGAATCATTTTTAATATTATTATAAAATGCCACATCAAAGAGATTCATATGAATAATAATACACAGAAATCACAAAACATTTACAACAATCACAAAACGTTACCTGAAAACATTTCATTATATTATTAATAAAGTTATTAGTGCAGTGTGTGTGTTACAATGAACCTTTATTAATGCTGACGTCACTCTCCCTATGGTTCGGTTGGTTCTGATCCTGACGGTAAACACAACTTCTTCTCTTCTGAACGTTTCTAGTTTTTCCAGCACCATGCTGCCACCTGGTGTACAGCACCGACACCACCACCCTGCCCCGTTTTCTAAACGCTTTAGCCACCGACCACTTTACCACAAACACTTCATTATGAAGCTAATCGATGGAGGTGAATGTTCGTCATGTGATCTGTGTTGATGGTGCAGGGTGGTTCTCGGCTCTTTCTTCATCCATTCTTCTCTCTGATTAACTTCTCTGATTGTCAGACTGATGTGTAAATCTTGAGGATTCATAATGAGTTTGATTCCACTCTGTGACACTGACCATGACACTGACACTGACCCTGACAGGTGAGTAACAGTCTCAGTGCAGAGGGGCATGTTGTGAGAGTGACGTGTAGAAGGGGCGGGGTCTCAGACAGGTAATTAAATGAGGCTCAGGTGTGCAGTGCTCTGCACAGTGATGGCTGCTTGAAGCATTAGTAACGCATCAGGGTCTGGAGTTTTTTTTCACCACAGAGATGAAGCCTTCTGGTGGGGCTTTAATGACTTTAAGTGTTTGGATGTGGCTGGTTGGATTTGGATGTGCCATACTCAGGGGTGATGAAGGTGGAGGTGTGTATTGTAGTTACATGATGATGAAGGTGGTCCAACTGGCCCATTATTTTTGATGTAGTGTTTTGTATAAGTTTACATTTTTTTCTGTATGATGTTCAGAACCCTTTCCTTCAGTTCCAGTCCAGCATGGTGGTGGAGTAGGAGGAGGAGCAGGAGGTCCTGCTCAGTCCTCTGATCTGGATAAAGTCTATGGTTTGGTGAGCTGCATGGCCGCTGTGCTGCTGTATGGCAGTAACTCCGTCTCCATTAAAAGAGTGGACACTGGAGATGGTGAGATCCACAGACACCTGCATAAAGGATTCTAATAAAGTATTTTAGTTTCATCAATTATGTTTTAAAGAAAACTGTATAAATGTCATCTGGGGTGGTGCAGTGTTTAGTGTTCTCACATCAGGAGGGTCCTGGGTTGGGTTCCAGAGCAGAGCAGGGTGGAGTTCAGCAAACTCTGTGGTTCCCATAGGGATGTTCTTTCAGTGGATCTCCTGTTCTGCCATCTGGGCCGTTGCCCTGATCGGGAACATGTTGCTCGACTCCTCCGATGCTCCCCCAGCGGCCATGCTCGGGGGAATCCTCTGGGCCACTGGTAAGACTGAGATGGTCGTTGTGCTCATGATTTAAATAATAATATAATAAACATTCACATGCAGAATTATTAATGAAACATTAACATCTGAAACTTTGAGACCAACCTGTGACTGATAGCATCAGCACATTCACTGAGCCTGATGTTCTGTAGGAAACGTTCTTTGTGTTCCCGTCATTAAGTCCATCGGGTTGGGACTTGGGACGCTGTTCTGGGGAGCCAGTGGCTTTCTGATTGGCTGGGCCAGTTCCAGGTACCACGCTTTATTATTCTGTTTCTGAATAAAGACGACAGGGTTTTGACTTTTTAAGGCCTGAAGGTTGAGGCGCTGTGTTCTCAGGTTTGGTGTCTTCAGTGTGGAACCTGAGGACGTTTGGCAGCCGCGGCTGAATGACTGTGGTGCAGGTCTCTGTCTGCTGAGGTCAGAACAACAATGTTTTCATTCAGATGAGCTCCTCACACACTTCCTGACATGACACAACCGAACACCGCACCGCTCAGAACCACCTCCTGCTTCAGATCATCTCAGAGATAGAAACGATGGACATCGCGTCCTCCAGAATGTACAGAACCTGTACCGTCCTGAAGGAGGGCACCTCCATGAGGGGGCATGACCTTATAAAACCCTTAAAGCCTGAAGTCTCAAAACGTTTTTAAAATCAAACATGGAATTGATTAAAATAACAGAGCACATAGAGTATCAGTCTGTCTGTCTGTGTCTCTCAGTGCTGTTCTCTTCTTCTTTGTGAGGACCGATGTGCAAAAATCTTCTTCTTTTGAAAGAACCCCAATTTTAATAGAGGAGGTGAGTGTGTCCTCAGTATCTGCTCTGTGTTATGCTGTGACCTTCTGATGAACTTGTTCTGTTTGATTTCTTTATATAATTTTATTTTTTTGAGCTGCTGCTGGTCGAGGTCTCAGAATTCTGTTCATCAGCATTTTATGATCTTTTTTAAAAAAAAAAATTAAATCTCTCTCTCTCTGGATGTTCAGAGGTCGTTTTCAGATGCCCCACGTTCCACTGACTCCTGGGTGGACATGATGTCACCAAAAACCAGACGACCTCTGTGAGTGAGACACACACGTGCACACACACCTGGGACAGTTTCCTGTAATCAGCAGTTCTTATGTTCTGGGTTGGGAGCACAAGGTAAACTCCTCGTATACATTGAGAGAACATACCAATGCCACACAGGAAGGCCCTTTTCTTTGCAGTGGCTGTGTGTTGGGCCTCCTCTCAGGCCTGTTGTTTGGCTCGTCTCTTCTGCTGCTGATTTATATGAAGCACCATGCGAGATGTAACGAGAGTGTGTTTACAGGGTCCAGTGAGAACGGTGAGAACCTGCGAGTGATGTCACAGTTACTCAACTGGAACTCTTTATTTCATATTCATCAGATTATAATTCTGTGTACATGTCTGTCATCACTGCTCTACTGTTTGTGGTTCCAGATGTGGACTACTGGTTCCCTCAGAGCAGTTCTATGTTCCTCACCAGCACTGTGTACTTTATAGTTTATAGTGCTGTGATGAAGAACCGTCCTCGTGTTTATCCCAGAGCCGTTTTATCAGGTGAGGTTCTGATTACACCTCATTACAGGTGGTCAGTCCTGATCATGGATGTGAGATGTTGATGGTGGGGGGTGTGTGTGTGATGTAGGGATTCTGGCAGGAGGAATGTGGGCCGTTGCCTCGTACTGCTTATTGTTTGCGAACCAGCTCCTCGGTCCTGTGGTCACTTTTCCAACCGTGATGTCAGTAAGTGAGGATCAGTTCATACAGACGTGAAATCAGTGACCTGTGTGTGATGTCCTAAAGTTATGACTCATACATTCATCCTGCTGTTTTAACTTTAAACCTCTTTATTTTTTATTGTGATTTAATTTATTCTTTGATTTAATTTATTCAAATCTGAGTTCTCTCTTTGTGTTGTGTGTTCTGTGATGTTTGTAGGGTTGTGGTTTAGTGGCTGCTCTTTGGGGAAGTCTTGTCTTTAAGGAGGTTAATGTAAGTGGTTCATATTTATGTGATCTACTAAAGTAAACTGTCCTTAAAATTAAAAATTCAGATTTATATTAAATTTACATTCATGAATATATTCGTATTAAAATGTCCTAATTGAAATCATTGTTTTATTATAATTTGCTTTGTGATCATAATGGGGACCTGTCTGTAATTCTGTTTACTCTCTGTTCTGAGTTCTGCTGTGTTCTCTGAGCAGGGTCTGGGGAACGTGTTGCTCTTTGCTCTGGCCTCATGTGTGATGCTGGCTGGCATCCTCCTCATCATCTTCTCCACATTATGAGCGTTTCCTGGGAGTACTGGCAGAGTGCAGCACTTAATCACAGTTCCGCTGATTGATCACTTGTTTATTTATTCAAATGTAAACCATTATTATTCATTTATTGATTGTCTGGAATGGTATTTTTTACGTAGGAACCTTTTGATATGTCTTTTCTGTCTCATGTCCAGATAATTAAAATGTTTTCTTATTTTTATTTATTCATGTTTTTTTTTCTAAGATTTTCTGTAGCTCGAATTTTTTTCCCAGCAGTTTAGAAAAAAAAGATAATATAAAAAAAGTAAACCCTCTGTTTTGTGCCATGTTCCTTTATTGGAAGTGTAAGATTCTGGAATAGAATAGACAAGGTTCTTTGCATGCATCCTTGCAAAAGGGGATTTGAATGTTCTCCTTACGTCTTTTTGTGTTTCTTGTTTTTTTTATATTTATTCTAAGTGTGAAAGTGTTTGTCCGACGTTCAGATTTCTCAGCTTTTAAGAAGTAACTGAGGATCAAAGAGCTAATCATTCAGAGATCATTAAATCAATTAATATAAGGTCGACTTTTTCTGTAAATGTATAATCAGTAATTAATGTGTATAAACCTGAGAACCTTGAGTTTGGCCTTTCCCACAGTCCGTCTGAGGGACATGGGTGCTGCACAGCTGGAGGACAGCCGGTTCGGTCCGGGCACCAGCAGATGGCACAGTGACGAGTTCCGCCCTCAGCCTTGCCCTCTCTCCTGTCTCCTATCCCTGCACAGAGGGCGTGTGTTCCAGGACTCTGGACAAATGGCTGTGAGGGTTATTAAAAAAGTTCTTTAGAACGCGCTGCGGGTTTGGAGACGAACTCATCCGGTACCGAGACTAGATAAGATGACTGTTCTGTACGGTCTGCCGTTGGGGTGGTGTTCTGTATTTCCGAGATCGGGGTGGTGTTCTGCTCTGTGAACATGAGGCAGGAGCGCGCTTCATCTGGATCTGATGACCTGTGAGAGATGGAGCTGCGGGTGCGTCCGCCGCGCGCTGCGCTTTGGGTTCTCATGGTTTTGAACAGGGGTTGAATCAGAAACACGATCCCGGACGCACTCGCTCTCTAACCATGTGTAGCTGCGCGTCCTGATGGAGACATACCGGATCCGTGGGAAGGGACGCTCTCTGATCCGTCTGTCCTGTCTGAGGTTCCGCAGGACCTGTTGGAGATCCTTCACCTCCAAGACTGCTTTATTTTTAGGAATTGTCTACTTCCTTTACCTTTTCTGCTATGAAACCTGGAGAAGTGATGAAGCTGTCCCTCTGCATGTCCGAAAAGTGGATGAGCAAAGGAGGGTTTTGGAGAGGACACTGGGTTCTCCATCACCGACCCGCTCCAACGTGGTCTACATCACTCTCAGATCCAAAAGACACAAGCCTGCTGTCCTCAGAGCTACTCTGCGTCCCAAATCCCACAGGAGGAAAGAGAGAAAGACACACCGACATCACGCAGATCCACAGGCGCCGGGACGCTCCGGACCAGAGGAGACATGGAGGCAGGTTCTCAGTCGAGCACATTTACCTTTAAATCCAGAGCAGACCAATGATGGAGGTCTTATCCGCATCTACAACCAAAAAACTCCCCCCTGGTTCAGTGGAGCAGATATCAATCATATGCACCTTCTCTCCAAGTGTGAAATCACACACATAGAGACTGTAGATCTTCCAAATTCTGCTTCTGGTGTGATGTTTAAGAGTTTAAAGGGGATCAATCAGAGCGCAGACCGATGCTCCGGTCTGTCTGGAGTCATCAGCAGACCTGAGGACATAAACCTGGTGTTTGCCTTCCATCTGGACCGGGTTTTAGGACTGAACCGGAGTTTACCGGCCATCAGCAGGAGATTCAGAGCTCTGGGTACGAAGAGCTTTCCATGTTTGTTCTCATATCAGCACGTCATGTTTATTCATTCATTTACATCAAGTGTTCCTGAAATATAAAACTCCATTAAACAGAAGATCAGCACTTCATTTTCAACTGCACATCAGAGGGATCATCATCATCATCATCATATAGAAATAAATTTTAAACTGTGATAATGACTGATTTCAAATTAATCAAATTCTTAATTAATTAAAATTAATTAAAGATTAATCAGGGGTTCATCCATACCCCTGACCCTAGTAGAGGATTAAGCTGAAGATGATGAAGGAATTGATTTAGTTTTTATAAATAAAGGATCATGACCTGTAACCCTGCCGTATGGAGCACTGTGAGGGTTGTATACACATGTCCTGCTACATCTGTGTTGTACAGACAGCTACACTGCGGAGGTCCAAACCAACATTAATGAAAGGACCCTCACGTCCCGTGGACGTTCTCTAATAACATTTCGGTTTCCTGTGTTGGTATTTTCTCGCAGACCGTCGGCTGTACCCTCTGACCCTGTACGACCCGTCGGCTGTTCTCATCCCTGAGGTGGAATCTGGTTCTCTGAGCTGGCGTTCATATCAGAATTCATTAAAACACAGATGCTGGCAGCGCGGCCCCCCGAGTCCAGAATGGAGCTGCAGCAGTGTTCATCATTACGAGTGGAGCAAGCTGGCGCTGTTTGATTTCCTTCTGCAGGTAACCGAATGAAGGCTTCCATTCTGGGTCCTCTCTTAGTGTGTGTACATTTATTAAATCTAAATGTAAATCTAAATCTAAATGTAAATGTAATGCAGGAAAGCATGATGAGAGCATGGGTTATTGATCTGTTTCACATACTCACCATGTTCTTATGAATTTATTTGATTATATTATATTAATAAATATGGGGCAGTGTGAATGTGCACCTCATCTGTTCCAGCAGAACTTTTAGTGTTAAATGAGGCATTGTGTGAGAGCTGCGTGGGCTTTTGGTTTCAGATTCACCAGAGGCTGGACAGAAGCTGCTGTGGATTTAGGCCACGCCCCCAGGACAGCTGTGTTCAACTGGGATTTCACACACAATGCAGCAACCTGGATGATACTCAGCTCCTACACATCGTCCACCGCAGGACGGATCCCAGACGCCTCGTTTACACCGACAACAAAGGGTTTTTTGACCGAGATGAAGAAAACCTTGACTTAAGACTACTTGAAGGAATCAAGGAGTAAGTGTTTTTATTAAAGTCTTATGGATGCAGAACATTCCAATAATACATCCTCATGTTGTGGGGGGCACGGTGGGTCGTGCCTTCACCTCACAGCGGCGGGTCCTTTAGGGACGGACCAGGGAGTCTTTTAGAAACTCTGGGTTTCCTTCCACAGTCCACATTGTGGATTTAATGTGTAAAGAATGATCTGCAGCTCCTCAGGGTGATGAGAGAGACCTCAGGGTGATGAGGGAGACCTCAGAGTGATGAAAGAGACCTCAGGGTGATGAGAGAGACCTCAGGGCGATGAGAGAGACCTCAGGGGGATGATGGAGACCTCAGGGGGATGATGGAGACCTCAGGGGGATGATGGAGACCTCAGGGGGATGAGGGAGACCTCAGGGTGATGAGAGAGACCTCACGGTGATGAGCGAGACCTCACGGTGTTGAGAGAGACCTCAGGGTGATGAGAGAGAAGTCCAAATGATTTATTTTTACACAGAGACGAATTAACCACATCAGGTTTTGTTTGATGTTTAAATAAAGTCTGGAGTAGATGGCGTTGATTTTATGTTATAATTAAAGACCCTCTCAGTTCTTTTGTTCTTTACTGAATTTAGTATTGAACCTCATCCATCTGAGCTCACAGAGCACGTTCAGCTTTAAGTGTTGTGGTTTGTTTTTCAGACTTCCTGAAGCTGCGGTGAGAGTCCTGCACTCGCGACATCTGAGAGAGAAGCTTCTGCAGTCTCTGTTTTTAGACGAGCTCTACTGGGAGAGTCAGGGAGGACGGCAGGGCATCGAGAAACTCATCGACGTCATAGAGAGACGCGCTAACGTCTTACTGAGATACATCAACGCGCACGACATTAAAGTCATCCGCATGAACCCATGACCTCCACCCGGCTTCACTCCAACAAAAACCAACAGAGCATCTTCAGAAAGTCTTCAGCCAAAAATGAAGAACTTTCATCATCATCATCATCATCTGAATGCAGGTCTGAGAGCCATGTAAGAGCCATCACGGCCGTCGGATTCCTCGCAGACACTCTTCTGTTCTTTGTGATGATGGAGGCGCAGGACGATGATGACCTCCTCTGCACTTAGTTGGTTATTTCTCAGCAGATTTAAACGAGGAACAAATCAGAGAAAGATTATTTTAAATAACACCATGACTGATTTCATTAATAATAATCTGTCGTCATTCTGGAAATCAGGTTCAACTTGAAAGTTTACAAAATGGTTCCTGCAGCACTGCGGGTTCTTAAAAACACCAGAACCCACCTCATAACGGAGGTGATGAGATTCCACATGAGAACAGGACGTGTGCAGAACCTTCTCTGATGAGTATGTGGTGGAATCAGGTACACAGGACTTTTATTTTGTAATGCAGATGGTAATGTTAAATAAATAAGGTGTCTAAACATAAAATAAGTGAAAATCTTAAATGGACATTTTAGTTGAAATGAGACAGACTCATTGTGTAAGAACGTCTGTGACGGTTCAGTAGCACGGAATATATTTATTATTCAAAACTAAACTGTAAGTTGTGTTTAATTCAGAGGAGCTCTATGTGAAGATCCTGTGAATGGAGGTCAGACCTGCAGCCACACTGACATGGTGCAGTTCAGAGGTTCTGTCATTGATGTGGAGTCTGTAATGTTGATTATGAGGGGAGTCTGATGGCTGTGATTGTTTGATCTTACTGAATTATTACATCATAAACTTCAGAACCCAGAAACCCACTTTGAGAACACACAGAACATCAGAACCTCAGAACATCAGAACCTCAGTCTCTGCACGTCAGCATCGAATGTAAACTGAGCTCCTGCTCTGATAAACCTCGGGTTCATACGTCACATTCAGCTCTGTAAATCTTCTGCTTTATTTATTTTAATGCATCTCTGAGTCATGACCTCAAAATATGTATTCCATTCTCATCTCCTGCCCCTCCCCACCCCGCCCTGCCCCACCCACACCAGCAACTTTTTAAATCAGAACAGACGCAGCTTTATGCTGCAGCACTCGCTCCATAATCGCTTCTTTTCATAAGTTTGACTGCATGGTTCCATACGTCTGCCAGTTGTTCTGGAGCCCAATACCCACGTTTACATACTGCAGACCCCCCCCCCCACTCCTCTTTAGAACCCTTATGATATTCAACAGATAACAAAGAACACTTTCAGAGCTTTGGTAATTAACTTAATTATAGTTTATGAATATAAGCTTTTAGAATGTGATGTTGTAAATTACTCTAGTACCATGGTTCCAGTTCTGAAAGTTTCCACATCAAATCGTTTCATGGATGAGTTTATTAAAAAGAGAATGCTTGGTGTTTAACAGTTCGGTGCAGAAACATCGTATGGATGAAGCATCATTAAGAGAGATTGACCTCGGACCGGTGATCAGATCAGATCAGAAAACGTTCCACCCACAGAACCGTAACATTCAGCTCATTACTATTAATCACCCCTGATTACATAGTCACATTTAACTTTGAGGATACAGTAAGGTACACATGAACCTGTGTGTGAGAGAGAGAGAGAGAGAGAGAGAGCGAGAGAGATGGAAGGAAAAGAAAGTGAAAGGGAAATATGAAGATATCCAGATATTTTTGGTCATGCAGTTCTACCAAAATGGTTGGTCAGGGTTTTTTCAGTGTGAATTTGCATGTTCTCCCTGTGCCTTGGTGGTTTTTCTTTGTATGTGCAGATGGTAGAGTTGTGTGGTATGAGTTCCCGTCACACAGACCGGGTTCTCGAACAGCTCCACAGGAATGCACACAGAACAAAGGGAGGGTTCTGAACTTCCTGTGGAGCTCCGTGGGTCAGAGAGGCTCTGTGTAAAGCGCCAGGCCAAAGGTTAACCCCACATCAGAGTATTAGATTAGGAAAGCCAACACTCTCACTGTCCCACGGCAGCTGGGAGCCAATCCAGACAGAAACAGAGGTCATGTGACCGAGTAAGGTGTTTAATAAGTGGAAGAGTGGTCACCCGTCCATCACTGTACAGACGGACAGACCCCGCAGACGTCCTGTGTAAATCTGTAATACATTCAGACTTTATCTCTTAAAAGAGGAATCCTGGTTTAATAAACTGAAGCACAGGACTCAGGCTGGACGTTCATCAGTGCACGAGCTGTTCCACAGACACCTTCAGATGATTTACAGATCAATCACAGCAGCTGATGGAGAACATGCTAAATATAAACGGTCACAGGGCGTCATTATATTTCAGGGAGTCTTATTTAACGATTCTCCCCATGATCAAATCAAACAGGTCTGATTTAGCCGAGAGGACGCTGTGTGGAAGTTCGGACAGGAAGGAAGAAGGACGGAGGACGAGGGCCAGCCAAGGAAAAAACATCATTCCTTCCATCTGCAGTCAGACTGGGACTCTCCAGAACTGACACACACACACACACACACACACACTCACACTGTTTCTGTAAGTGAAACATGGACAGACCCCACGTCTACGTCATCTGTGGTTAAGTCCTTCAGTTCAGTTGGAGTCACTCAGCTCACATCCCTTTGAGCCGACGCCTCACATCCGTTTGGTGTATGAAAAAAAGTGAAAGTTTAAATATCATGTCACTGCTGTGGTGGTGGTGGTGGGGGGGGTGTAATCACAGGGACAGCATCCCCCCCAGAGGCATCACATCCCCAACCTCTGAATTAATATATCACTTCTTTATTGATCCCAAATTTAGGAAATGTAGGGCTCTTTCAGGGCTGACGAGCGAGGCAGGCGTTCCAGCAGCTGTCTCTACACATCTGAATAAAAGAGACACACCACTTAATTAAACCTAATAAAATTTGAATCATTCAGTATTTGGGGAGGCTGTCCCTGCACAGCAGATAAACGTGTTGGTGGGATTATTCTGTAAAGCCTGTTAAAACAACACAACTCTCCGGCCTCCTGGAATGTCTCCTCTGAACGGGCGTGTCATCAGACCGTCCTCGTCCTGTTTCTGTCTTTGCAGCTGTCTGTTATAAAGACAACAGGAAAACAACGAGCACTACACACTGTGTGGAACTCCCCATCAGATTTACATGTGCTGCTGTTTACACCACGGTCCCTCCAAAAGAACCATCACATCTGAATGTACCAATCTGTGAAGTTCCACATGTTAATGCTGAAGAAAAACAGTGTACACACACACACACACACACACATACACTTTTATTCTTTTATACTTTGATATTTATTTATACAGACTTTTTTACAGAAACCCGATGGTGTGAGATCATGTTGCACCGCCATCTGGTGGTAACATACTCACAGTGCAACTGAACCGACTGTATGACATTATGAATCTTTTGATTCTTTGCTGTGGCGTCGAAGCCCCGCCCACCAGCGAGCGTCAGGAGCTGATGGTGCGCATGCGCATTTTTTTTAAAATGACTTGGCGGTTTCTTTCTTTTGAAGCGTAGAGTTTAACTTTCTGTCTTTATCTATTTATTCTGCTAAACGTTCTGTTTTTAATCTTTATTCTGCTGAACGTTCTGTTCTCTCTTTATTCTACTGATGATGGTGGAGGGTCCGGGCTGCAGGCTGAACGCTGAGAACATCCGCTCCCGCGTTCAGACAGGACAGAAGGTTAGAGCTGCGAGGATGGTGAGTTCAGGAGGAAGCAGCTCACTATCTCATCTCATTGTCTAATAGGGTCGGGGGGGGGGGGGGGGCAGATACACCACGGACTAGTAATGGCAAAACGAAGCCTCATGAACCAATGGGGCTTTCCAGTCCAAAGATTCATTACTCGAAGCCTCATGAACTGTTCTCATTAGTGACACCTGCTGTTAAAAGAGAAATATGACAATCTACAGTAATCTGTGTAATTGAATGTCTACAGTATATAGGAAATAAACCATCTTTGCCACTTTGTATCAATGAAAAGTTTTTTTGATAGGAAATTTTATTAGGTATATTATTAGTGATGATAAACACTTAAAGTAAATACAACAATGATGACACTGAATGTTAATGTGCTTATTAAACTGGGAGTGCAAGAGTGTGTTATGAATGATGTCAACTTTAAGTGAAGAACAGTAAACTACGACAAAGAAGTATGGAGAAGGGACAAATTCAACTTATTGATTTTTATTTAAAAACAATCTTTTTAACAGTGTTGGGGTTTAGGAGATTCCTTTTTTTTGGATACAATTTCCCCAGCCTCAGAGAATACCATTTAACATGCCACTGAGGACACTGGAATGCATAAAAACATTTGTGCCACCTTATATAAATGTGGATATATATATATATATATATATATATATATATATATATATATATATATATATATATTTTTTTTTTTTTTTTTTTTTTTTTTTTTTTTGTTTGCTCCAGTACATTAGTTGATTTTCTTGTCTGGGCAGATTTACTTCAGATAAGTCTGGTCACCTATAAGTCTACAAGGGTACAAAAACAGCAATCAGTGATTGATATTACATTTTATATATATATATATATATATATATATATATATATATATACACACACACAGTGCATCCGGAAAGTATTCACAGCGCTTCACTTTTTCCACATTTTGTTACGTTACAGCCTTATTTCAAATTGTATTGCATTAATCTCTTTCCTCAAAATTCTACACAAAATACCCCATTATGACCATGTGAAAAGTTTCTCTTGAGTTTTGAAAATTTATTAAAATTAAACAAAAATCATATTTACATAAGTATTCACAGCCTTTGCTTAATACTTTGTAGAACCACCTTTGGCAGCAACTACAGCCTCAAGTCTTTTTGAATATGATGCCACAAGCTTAGCACACCTATCTTTAGGCAGTTTTGCCCGTTTTTCTTTGCGGTACCTTTGAAGCTCCATCAGGTTGGATGGGAGACGTCTGTGCACACAGCCATTTTCAGATCTCTCCAGAGATGTTCAATCGGATTCAAGTCTGGGCTCTGGATGGGCCACTACAGAACATTCACAGAGTGGTCCTGAAGCCACTCCTTTGAGATCTTGGCTGTGTGCTTCGGGTCGTTGTCCTGCTGAAAAATAAACCGTCGCCCCAGCCTGATGTCAAGAGCGCTCTGGAGCAAGTTTTCATCCAGGATGTTTGAAATTTTTCTGTATCCTTCCCCAGATTTGTGCCTCGAGACAATTTTTTTTTTTCTTGGCAGTCTACAGACTTTGACTTCCTGCTTCATGTTTGCCCTCTGACATGCAGTCAACTGTGCGACCTTATATAGACAGGTGTGTGCCTTTCCAAATCATGTCCAATCAATTGGATTTACCACAGGTGGACTCCATTTAAGCTGTAGAAACATCTCAAGGATGATCAGTGGAAACAGGATGCACCTGAGCTCAAATTTGAGCTTCATGGCGAAGGCTGTGAATACTTATGTAAATGTGATTTCTTAGTTTTTTATTTTTAATAAATTTTCAAAACTCTCAAGAAAACTTTTTTCACATGGTCATAATGGGGTATTTTATGTAGAATTTTGAGGAAAGAGATTAATGTAATACAATTTGGAATAAGGCTGCAACATAAGAAAATGTGGAAAAAGTGAAGCGCTGTGAATACTTTCCGGATGCACTGTATATACAGTGGGTTGCAAAAGTATTCATACCCCTTGAACTTTTCCATATTTTGTCACATTACAACCACAAACATAAATATATTTCACTGGAATTTAATGTGAAAGACCAACACAAAGTGGTATACAATTGTGAAGTGGAAGGAAAATTATACATGAATCAACATTTTTTTTTACAAATAAAAAACTGAAAAGTGCGACGTGCAAAAGTATTCAGCCCCCTTTTCCCTGAGTGCAACCAATTGCATTCAGAAGTTGCCTGATGAGTGCTAATGACTCAAAAGGGTCCACCTGTGTGTAATCTAATCTCAGTACAAATACAGCTGCTCCGTGACGGCCTCAGATGTTGGTTAAGAGAATATTGGGGAGCAAACAGCATCATGAAGTCCAGAGAACACACCAGACAGGTTAGGAATATGGTTTTGGAGAAGTTTAAAGCAGGCTTAGGTTATAAAAAGATTTCCAAAGCTTTGAACATCTCACGGAGCACTGTTCAATCCATCATCCGGAAATGGGAAGAGTATGGCACCACAGTAAACCTGCCAAGACAAGGCCGTCCACCTAAACTTACAGGCCGAACAAGGAGATCACTGATCAGAGAGGCAGCCAAGAGGCCCATGGTGACTCTGGATGAAATGCAGAGAGCCACAGCTCAGGTGGGGGAAACTGTCCACAGGACAACAATTAGTCGTGCACTACACAAATGTGGTCTTTATGGAAGAGTGGCAAGGAGAAAGCCATTGTTAAAAGAAAACCATAAGAAGTCCCGTTTGCAGTTTGCCAGAAGCCATGTTGAGGACACAGCAAACATGTGGAAGAAGGTGCTTTGGTCAGACGAGACCAAAATTGAACTTTTTGGCCACAATGCAAAACGCTATGTGTGGCGGAGAAATAACACTGCACATCACTCTGAAAACACCATCCCCACTGTCAAATATGGTGGTGGCAGCATCATGCTCTGGGGGTGCTTCTCTTCAGCAGGGACCGGGAAGTTGGTCAAAGTTGATGGGAAGATGGATGGAGCCAAATACAGGGCAATCTTGGAAGAAAACCTGTTGGAGTCAGCAAAAGATTTGAGACTGGGGCGGAGGTTCACCTTCCAGCAGGACAACGACCCTAAACATAAAGCCAGAGCTACAATGGAGTGGTTTAAAAAAAAGAATATTCATGTGTTAGAATGGCCCAGTCAAAGTCCAGACCTAAACCCAATTGAGAATTTGTGGCAAGATCTCAAAACTGCTGTTCACAAAACGCTCTCCATCCAATCTGACTGAGCTTGAGCTGTTTTGCAAGGAGGAATGGGCAAGAATTTCAGTCACTAGATGTGCAAAGCTGGTGGAGACATACCCTAAAAGACTTGCAGCTGTAATTGCAGCAAAAGGTGGCTCCACAAAGTATTGACTCAGGGGGGCTGAATACTTTTGCACGTCGCACTTTTCAGTTTTTTATTTGTAAAAAAAATGTTGATTCATGTATAATTTTCCTTCCACTTCACAATTGTATACCACTTTGTGTTGGTCTTTCACATTAAATTCCAGTGAAATATATTTATGTTTGTGGTTGTAATGTGACAAAATATGGAAAAGTTCAAGGGGTATGAATACTTTTGCAACGCACTGTATATATATATATATATAGTCAGCCTAACCTATATATAAAGTTAGCCTAACCTAATAATATAAATATTTGATATAATTATATTAATAACTGATAATTTTACTATAATATATATTATATATAATTATAATTATATAATAATTATATATAGTCTATAATGTCATTACTAAACTTTACAAACTAACTGTAACGCACACTTCAATCGCCTTGCATCCACACCAAACAACGGCAACTCAAAACCCACAAAGTGCCTTGCGGTTCAAACCCTCTTTATGCGGCTGCGCGCCGCTACCGTAGAGGCACGCAAAATGAAACGATGACGAAACCCACTGAATCCGAGGCCTCGTTTGTCATCAGTCACGTGATTTTTTTTACGTCCGATACACGCCTCGAAACGGGGCTTCATTTGACACGCCCCTTTTTGCTCGACATAGGCTCCAAAGCCTCGCTTTAAATGTCACATCACTACCACGGACAGAACATCAACCTATCACTGGACACACACATACACACTCACAGAAACACACTCACACTCAGTCTCACACACAACACTCAATTTACCTTGAATCCATCTTTTTGGACTGTGAGAGGACCCCAAAGAAAACCCATGCAGACACGGGGAGAACATACAAACTCCACCCAGACTGGGATTGGAATCGGGATCCCCAGTGCAGAGAGGAGAATGTGTTTAATGTGGATGGTGTATTTTCAGAGCGCTGGGGGGTCCTCTCTGCGGTGTTTGGAAGGTCAGCGGTTCTGTGGTGTTCAGGCGCTGGGTAAAGAACTGTTCCTGTACTTCGGTGTCCGAGCTTTAAGGTAAAACTCTTTCTCCTGATGACCTCCGAACTTTGGTCTCAGTATCAGATGTACCTCACCTGTGTGTGTGTGGGGGGGTTAATCTGTAGATTCTTTATCTCCAGGTTTTATTAAATAAGGTGTTTATAGAGTAGTGTTTGTAAGTGTAATCCTGTGGAATGTGTGAGTGAGTGAGTGAGCAAGGTGTCTGTTCTCTGCAGACTTCACTTTGGGATGAATGGCTCGGTCAGATTAAATCCATCTGAGAGGACAGATTACAGAGGGACCACATCACTGCACCTCCAACTAACCAACGACACACTCTGCTTCTACAACACCACCCTACAGCTACAGTACCACCACCCTCTGATCATACACCACCTCCACCTCATCTCTTAAACAACATTCGTTAATGTGTGTGTGTGTGTGTGTGTGTGTGTGTGTGTGTAAAGGCTCTCCGAGGACTGTAAGCGGAAGGTGGAGGTGATGATGCATCTGGATGTTTGTTCTCCGAGCTTCAGTGGAGCTCGTGCAGTGGAGGCGGTGTGTAAGGAGGGAACCCGGTGTGTGTGTGATGTTCTCCTGGATCAGTCGGTTCTACCCGGAGTTGGAAACATCATTAAAAATGAAGCCCTGCTCCTCAGCACTCTGAACCCTGCAGTGAAGGTTCCTGAGCTTCAGATGAATTGGTTTATAAAATGAGCACAGGATCATTACCTCAAGAATTATTCATAATTAATCACTTTAATGCAGTAATGAAACAGATCTGTTTCAACCAGCAACTAAACCAGAACGAATGATCTGGAATTAAAATGTATTTATGATGTAACCAATAAGTAATCTTGTAGAGATTAACTTAAGTAACCTGTAGATCCCGGACGTGTGGTACCGAGGTCGGGCTGAGCTGTGATTATTTTTTTAGGTGAATCAGCTGAACCAGGAACTGGTCCGCCACTTGGTGAAGATGACGCGGGACTTTACGCTGCTCTTTTATCAGGTTCCACTGTTTGAACCCCTAACCCTGAATAATCAGTGTGCAGTATTTAACAGGTTCTTTAGATCGGATCATAGATATTCTGTTGAAATCGATCTGTGTGTGTGTGTGTGTGTGTCAGTGTCGTAAGCGTGGATCATCTCTGAATAAACACTGTAGGATCTATAAGCGCTCCAGCTGTGGTTGCTGTGGTGGTCCGGTCACCGTCTGTCGTTTGGGGGAGGATTGCAGGATGACGTACTTCTGTCCACGCTGCCAAACTGAAGATCCAACTGAAATCCAGATCAGGTACAGATGAACTGGAACTCTATGGTTCCTCTCTTTTTACTTACGGTTCCCCCTCTTCATATCTCCATGCTGAATTCCTAAATTAGTGATTATAGCTGATACTCATTTGGTGATGGTACACTTCACCTGATGAAATTACATTCATCATATAAGATGTCCCAGTACCCAACCTTATGGAACGCCATACCTCAGTGTGATACTAATGACCTGTTCTATAATCTGTTGTAACAGTAAACTCCACGGGGCCGCGGCGTTCCTGAGGGGGACCCATCAGAACCCCGTCACCAGTACGGACCACACTGCTACCACAGAGGAGGAGGAGGAGTGGTCCTGTGAACTTTGTACTCTGATAAATCAACCAATCAGGAAGTTCTGTGAGGCGTGTATGAGCCCTCGACCCCAGGGTGAGAACAGGGTTCTTGAGGGCGATGTAGCAGCATTCTGTTGCATGAACATCAGTGTGAACCACGTAATCCATGCTCCAGTTTCCTGTACTCACATGGTGAACCCCAGTAGAGTTCAGGTTCACCCTCTCACCACAGGAGCCTGAGACAGTCCATGTGTGTGCAGGTTCTGCAGAGGCAGCGAGGAACCCGACACCTGGAGGTGACCTGATCAAGTTCCACCACAACAGTTTCTCCAAACCACAGGGGGAGCAGAAGATCCACTGCACCGCTGCGTTTGGGAACACCACCCTGGTTCTAACAGACCTGAGCAGGAAGGAGAACACTCTAAACTCAGTTAAGATGAACCCAGATAAACGAGCTTCTCCTGGGCCTCTGACCAACACCAGCAAGAGAAGGAGAACTGAACCGGACCGGCTTGCTGACGGAACCACACAGAACCAATCATGGTTAAGGTGAGACCCTGCCGTATTGGTTACTGAGACCGTTTCATCACCTCAGTGCTCTGTAACTCTGGAACCTGTGATCCAGGAAGGAAGTGATGTCATCACCCTGGACCCCACGCTGCCCGACCCATCGGTGTCCTAGCACTCTTAAGGTGGTTAACAAGGAGGGTTCTAACAGAGGGAGGTGCTTCTACACATGCTCGTTACCACGGAGACAGCAATGCAACTTCTTTGAGGTGAAGCTCTTTATTTGATTCTGTAATGTGAGCATTAACATGTTCTCCAGCTGTGTGACCCTGGATGATCTTAGTTCCAGTAAACGTTTCTGTTTCAGTGGGCTGATCTCCACTTCCCCCTGTGTCATCACGCCAAACGCACACTCAGAAGAACGGTTCTCAAACTGGGACCCAATAACGGCCGCTGTTTTTACGTTTGTCCTTTAGAACCCACTAAACAGTGTGACTTCTTCCAGTGGGTGGAGCAGGGAGCCCTCAGTGGAGGTCCGCTCTCCATCGGCATCTCTAAATAAAACCTTCATACATCAGCGCAGAGTTCTAGATCACAGTAACGTTCTATCTGTCAGGTCCTTAAAGACGTTCCCTGCAGTTCAGAGTCCTGAGGCCTCACAGCAGATCCAGCTTCAACATCTCGAAGTGACTGCTTAGGTGTTGCTTGTGGCATTTGCATGTTCTCCCTGTGTCTGTTTTAAAAATATGAATCACACTGAGTGTGCAGAACCAGGGCCGTGCCGTGGAACTGCTTTAGACCAACGTTCTGTTACATTAATTAAAATTAGTTTTTATTTTGGTTTATCTGTTATTCTGTTCGATACTGAACCTCCATCCACTGGGGGGCAGCGTGAGGGATTAGATACACTCCACCTTCTGCAGAATGGGTTTGTTGGTTTTTGGATTTGACACCATGAAGGAGAACGTGTGGAACCCTGAGATTCTGTTACAGGCAGCTCCTGAGGACGAAGAACATGAAAACATAATCAGATCTGATCAATACAGTTCATTGGACCTCACACTCACGGGTTTGCATTTCTGATCTCTCTCTCTTTCTCTCTCAAGGAACTGTAAGTGGAACCCAGTGAACCTCTCTGATCAATAACTGTTCTGTGAAACTGATTTAATCAGAGTGATCAAAGTCATTAATAAAAAAATTTGATTTTAAACGTCTAATGACTTCATTCACAGGTTTGGTTCACGGTGGATTTGAAATCTTTGATCTTCTTTCATGGACCTTGGTTGTGATCAGAGGTTCTGTGGGTTCTTTATAATTAGAGGCGTTCCCGCGCTCGTACCGTAGCTCCCCGTCCTGTTGGCACAGATGATGGCTCCAAAGAAATCTGGGTGATGCTTCTTGATCCTGTAGATGGCGCTGTTACAGGCGGAGGACGGATCTGCTCCGGACCTCATCAGTTCAACTGCCAGAAAACTACAAACATTCTGAATGAACTTCAGTCTGACGAACAAACAGCACCAACCATAGGCTAATCTATTCATTACAGTTCATTCAACACCAATTAATAGATACATCATTAAGTAAAAAACTAAACTCACTAATGAGGATGTGAGAGTTAAAGAATTAACATTATTTGAAGGTTAAACACTTAATGGATTATTATAACAGATTAAAACATTTTGAATCTAGAGCTCGGTCCTGCCCCCATGAGGCGCTGCAAGTTTAAATGTAAGGGTTCCTCTGTAACATTTCCCTTTAATTCAGCTTCATTAATTTATTTTGTTTTTCACTGATTTTTAATTTTAATCTACAGATTAACGGTGGGCTTCACCTGGGCAGAAAACGCATCATGATGTCTCCATCTCCTGTAGCTGCTGCACCCCCTACTAAACTGTCTGCGTAAGCACCTGCTCCAGGTATCGGAGAATCTCCAACGCGTCTGACACACACACAAATAACATGTTCAACCACAATATAATTATTATTTACAGGAGCTTAATGAGTATTTATTGCTTTGATCTTTTACTTCAATTCTTTTTCTAAAGTGCATTTCAGATATAAATATAGATATAATGTGATCATGTGTGAATCTGGCAGCTGATTAAACACTCGTGAATGTACTGCAGCGGACATGAGAATTATAATGACTGGTTCTAATGAATTAAAGATCAAAGAGATAATTACAGAACTTATTTAAATTAAATCATTGCAGATGTAAAACTCACCCAGGAACTTTATGATCTGCTCCATTTGTTGAAGTCGCAGCTACCACCTGACCATTCGGTCCAATCACAACCATTCCTAATGACAACAAACGTTACAGTGATCTATACAGAAACGCTCTGTCCTGTCTGTGCTCTGTAAGTGTTTGAATCAGAATACTTTACAATTAGAATACCTAAAAGAAAAAAGATCAAAGACTAGAGTATTAACCAGTTAATATAATCCATCAGCATTCATCAGAACAAACCTGTTACTCATACCCAATAAAAATCCCTTAAAACAGGAGGTTCTGCTAAAGGTTCTATAAAATAACAGAGCAGTTCTGTCTCATGAACACATCTGGATGTTAATAATTGTACCGATGGTATCGTGGGAGTGAGGATCAATCAATCTGCGATGTCGCTGTGAGTTCAGGTGCATGCTGGGTTTGTACGGGCCGCATGACGCGCTCGGATCCGGAGAAACGTTCTATAAAGAACACATTCCTGTCATTATTAATGAAATCATTTCAGGTTCAGTTTTTTATGAAAGTGGGTATTATTAATTTAATTTAAATCAGTTTAAAATGATTCAGATTCTGGACATTTAATTCTTTATTTCAGATTTTAGTTATTTTGTGTCTGAACGTTACAGCACGCACCTCTGAGACTTTAATCTTCTCTGAGAATCAAAGACACTGATGATTGAGCTCATTTAACAGACTTACATACAGTATGCATGTTACACAGTGTCCTAAAAGTTATTCCTTAATTTGGGAATTATCTGTGAGATTATGTCTCCTGTTCCTCATTGAGACTTTAGTTCACGTTTTATAAATGATGAGAACCTGAAGGTTCCAGTATGTGTGCTGCGTCACTGATCACTCCGTTGATCTTCAGTAGAACCCTGTTATTGTTACACACTGATGCATTGTTCTGGAGTGTGGACAGTCGGTCCTGTGTATTGTGGTGGTGGTGGTGGTGGTGGGGTAGGTATGTGTGGTAAACTGTTGTGAGGTGGTCCTGCTCACCTGTCTGTAGTTTGGTTGACATTTCTGCTGTAGCCACTGTGCGTATCCCTGCACTGAGTCCTGATGGGATAAGCTCTCAGATTTAAAGCCCATGTCTTCAGCAAACTTGGAGGCTGCACGAGAGAACCTGCTTTAATTATTTAATCAATCAGCAGCTTAATGGATAATGTCCTTCAACAGACAGAGAAACCATGTGAATTTGATGGTGGCATGGTTGTTGGTACCAGACTGGCTGATTGGCTGAGACTGAGGGGTTCTGATCACACCGTCTCAACCACCCAAAATTCCTAATAAAATAATAATAATCATTACAGATGATCAAACATTACCAGATTCTCCCACTAATAATGTGTGTTGTGTGTGTTCCATCACAGCCCGAGCCACGCCCACTGCGTTCTTTATCCTCCTCAAGTTCCCCACCGCTCCCACCTCCATCGTATCACTGCAACCAATCACACGCTTCATGACATAATCTTCATCAGAGCTGACTCAGCAGTTAACCCCTCGTTGAGGTCAAACGTACCCGTTCATGATGAGGGCATCCAGCGTAGTCTCCCCGGACTCATCAGGATGCCCGCCGTACCCCACGCTGCCGTCGCACCGCTCCACCTCACAAACTGAACACCCGCTCTGCACCGCGTCCAGAGGAGACCGCCCCGCCAGCAGGGAGCGCCACGCTGTGAGGGAGCCAAGACATCAGACTGTGAGGTAACCAGGCCTTTAGATCTGAATTAAAACTTCAAAGCAATCTGAAAGTTTATGTGAAACACTCATTCTGACTGAGAACTCTGTTTAAGTTCCTGCATGACACGTTTACAAGTTTTATAAAGTTTTATTTCTGATCTGATTCATGTGTCATTTACTGTAAGAATGATTCAATTGAACACACTGAAGATCAAATGAATCAAACGTGCCGTGGTTCTGTGGCTTTAACAGAGTTAAGAGAGGAGGTTCCAGCAGGTTCTGTGGTTCCTGTTCCCTCTCTGTGTATTTAGTACATTGATTCAGGTCACATTAGGTCACATGGTTCTGGTGTGTTTTCTGATGAGCCTGTGGGTTGTGAGAACATTCAGAGATACAGAACCTCTGACAGATGGTGGAGCCGCCGCAATGTGACCAGTATAGAACCATATCAGCACATCTGCTCTGATTCTCACACACTCTGTGTGGCTGCATTAGTGTCATACACTAACATTGAGGACTGCTCTGCTTTTGTTTTTTGTAAAATTGTTCAATTTTAATACAATTCTATAGAAAATGTCTTGATTTTCCTCCTTCAGTCGAACAACATCCTTAACATCAAAACTACTGTTATTATTATTAATAATAATGTTGTTGTTATTATTATTAATATTATTGTTATTATTACTAAACGTGTCAGCTGTAAATGATAAATCTTCTGGATTATTCAGGTTAAACTCTGAGCTAAATCTTATTTTGAATCTGAAACATGATTTTATTTAAAGTTTTTTGACACTTAACTTTAGTAAACTACCCATAATGCATCACTCTAATCAGAATACATGTTAATTCTATTTGAGTTTTAATGCAGCTGTAAATGTTAAAGCTGTGGATTAATAATTGATTAATAACTGACCTGTGAGAGAGGCGTTCTCAAACTGCCAGGTGTTCAGAACCAGAGGAACCTCAGACTGAAGAGAACCCACAGACACACACCAGAACCAGAACCGCAGCGCCGCTTTCATCTTTAACCTGCTGCTCTGTATACTCACACACACTCAGTCAGTCAGTGTGGAACCTTACACACACACACACACACACACACACACACACACACACAGTGGAACCGTAAACCCGGAGACTTCCCTCTGACGGAACACGCGTCTTAAACCGCCGCAACAACACTACCGAGTGCACAGCGGCCGGCTCATAAACAGCAGAGGCCCTCAGTAGTGCACTACATAGGGACACGGATTAAAACACCGCCCTGCAAAAACGCCTTTTATCGGATCCAAACACAACGGCGGCCGTTTCCTCTGATGGTTTATTGCATGAACTCTTTAACATCGTTTAACTGTTAAAATAAACGTTATAATGTTAGAAACAATTCACTACTTTCTCTCTTTACATCCGCACTGTCGCATTTCTTCTGCTTTCATCACGCTGTGAAAACAACCAAACCGTGTGTTTCACTGCCACCTGGTGGACAAAACGTTAACGACAGTCTGTCACTTATTACGATCACGCGCTCAGTGACGTCACACCTTCACAACGGATCGATATCAAGGCTTTAAAACAGTCAGGCTTTTAATAAATAATAATAATAACACCATCTTCATTAACACATTTATAATTAATTGATCCTCTGAACGTTTGCTGGTTGGATGGGTTTAGTTTTTAGCTTTTTTTGGTTCCTTTGTTCTGCAGCTTCATGGTTTGAAACATGTATCTGAATGTGTGGACCCAAATCTGCAGTTTAATGAGATGTCTATGTTGAGCATGTTCTCAGTAAGACTGTAGAATAATCACAGTCTGAACAGTATTCCTCTTCTTTATGTCCAATTCATTTCTCTCATTATTTATTTTCATGATTGTTTCTTTATTTAGATTCATGATCAGAGTGATGAACTGACTGCACGCTTACATTTCATTATTCTCATTTAAGTACATGATTCTTGAAAAAACTTGTGGAGTAATTTAACCACTGCATAGAACCTCACACAGAACCAACAGAACAGAACCTCACACCCAGAACCTTTTCATTTATATATAATTGTAAACAATATACAGTGAATCTTTACAGTTTTTCTCATTAAGCTTATAAATGCATCTGTACAGTGAGAGCGGAATCTGTCGTATCTTCTATTCAGAGCTTTAATAATGCTTTTTAAACAGATGCCTTTGTGGAATGAAAGCACAGCAGCCCCCTCTCGTCCGAACAGCAGAGCGGCGTGACTGAATTACCGCTGCAGCTCCAATCTTTACATGCTTTCTGTTATTCAGGCTGAATGAAAGAGTCTTTTCTTTTGCACATGTTGAGAAATCCTGCGGCTCAAAAGACACTCAGAGCTGTGAGGAAACTAAAGCGTAAAAAGCGAGGCGACACAAAGCTGCTCTCGTGTACGCCAAACAACAGCAGACGGTATTGGGACCAAAAAGACTCAGATATTGCGTTTTTGGTTTTTACATTATTCATGGAAGCCGTTTCAGTGATATTTTATTCATGAGTTTGCCCTCTTGCATTAACGCTCTGACGGCGGAGCAGAGAAGCGAGAGTGCTTTCTCACTGAGCTGTGGAGTGTGTTATTGAACATACCAAGGTCACTGTTACCTCTTTCTCACATTGACCTCCGAGTTCAGTGAATCATTCCTGCAGCTTGTTCTACCAGCGCTCTCTTTCTCTTTAAAAGAATGTTTTCATCACACCGGGATAGGCCCCGAACCCCCAGCCTGCTACGCCGCGCTGATCAACAAATGTTCCATTATTCTGAGCACATGTTCCTTTATTGGGTTTTCCTGAGGAGTGTCTGCAGTGATGATACATGCATGTACAGATGGAGCCGAGATTACAGCAGGACTTCGCCTCGGGCTTTAAAACTCGGGTTTGTTTTTTTGATGTTTTAAAAAAGTGAACAGAAGCTGAGAGTAAAATATTTAAATGAGGTTAAAAAACAACAGAACAAATTCATCTGTATTTTTATTGGTTTATGATGAAAAACAAAACTTATTAAAGTTATTAAGTTTATTTCTAATAATGCAGCAACCCTAACCTGCAGGAGGTGTGTGTGCTCTGTGTGTGTGTGTTATGATTTTAATTTATTCCATTGTACAGAGATCGCTATCTTTATAGTATGCTTTATAAATAAAGTGTCTCGTCTTGATGTTCGTTAGTGATGTTCGTTAGTGATGTTTGATGTTTGTTAGTGATGTTTGTTAGTGATGTTTGTTAGTGATGTTAGATAGTGGTGTTCGTTAGTTAGTGGTGTTCGTTAGTGATGTTATTTAGTTAGTGGTGTTTGTTAGTGGTGTTCGTTAGTGGTGTTGGATTGCACATGGTTGTTGATTCATATCATTAATAATGCTAAACGTTCTGTGTGTGAATCCTCTTTTCCTGAAGGCTGAGCATGTGTTGTCCTCTCTTTACCTCCCGTGTTCTGTTCCTCAGGCCGTCGCTCCTGCGTCCCCAGCTGACCACCCCGGTGAAAACGTCCGAGTCTGACTCTTAGCAGATGGTTAATGATGTACTCAGTCGGTACTTCAGCTCTGATTTGTCAGCATTTCTGTTCCGTTAATGGCGTTCGGTTTGTTTCAGTGTTTCAGCCTCAGGAAATGAAACGGGACTTAATGGCTTTGAGATCGTTTATAGGAGAACACAGAGTCTGTAGATCATGCTGAAGAAAAATATTTCTAACTAAAAGGTATAAATACTTCATTATATTGGAATTTAATAATCAGAGTAATGAGTCGGTGAGTTGTTGGCTGAACGCAGTCTGTTTCTGAGAAAAATAAAGAAATAAAATATTAAAGACGTCGGTGAAGAAATCTGTGGACAGAATTCTAAACGGGGGGGGCAGCAAGTGACCAGAGATACACGAGAAAAGAGAGAGAGATCTAATGTGAATATCATGATGACATCAGAACCCGATCTTCACTGTGATCACGGAATCAGTTCAGAAATTCAGCTGCTTCTCTGAGGTCAGCCTCATTAGTGACCCGAAAAGAACACGAAAATCAAACCCATGACCTCCTCACTGCCAGGAGCAACAACCAGAGCGGTGAGGAACCTCGAGGAGCAGTGAGGAACCATGAGAAGCAGTGAGGAACAATGAGGAGCAGTGAGGAACCATGAGGAGCAATGAGGAGCAGTGAGGAACAATGAGGAGCACATAGTTTGGGTTTCAGGAGGTTCTTGTATTACTATTACTATTACTATTACTATCTATTACTTCCAGATCGTGACCCAGCGCAGATTGGTGTGATTTCATTGTATGTCTCAGTGAAGGTGGCGTTCTCTCAGGAGACGCGAGCTCCTCCCTCACCCCAGTGGAAGGTTCTCCTGTGTTTGAGGAGATTCAGTAGGGCCGTGTTATTGACAGGAACGCAGCTACAAGCCGTGTGAGAATCTGGACCTCACGTGTCGCCTCCACTGCGCCGCTCCGAACCCCGAATGCTTCTCCTCAGCCAGACGTTCCCCGTCCTCCGTCTGAGCCTCGCTCCCCGCTCCGCTTTGATCTCTCATCTGCATTCGGCGGCGTTGCGGGGACACGGGCGATGAGTCTACCTTTGATAAGTTACTAAAGAGAGAGAGAGAGTGGAGGAGATCCACACCGAGATTACAGATTTCTCATTTTCACTCTCGCAGCAGGAGGTCTGCGAGTATCACTCTCGCACCGCACTCGCAGCTTTCAACCAGAGATTGCAGCATCAAGGGGACGTCTGTCTGATGCAGAACGGTTCTCCTTCAGATTGTGGTTCCTGCGTCTCAGTGTCGGTCTGAATGAAGGTGGCCTTCAGATCTGCCCTCCTTCACTTCCTTTGCATTAGCCTTCGTTTCACCTTTAAAGTTTCTACTCGGTTCTTCATTAGAGTTGCGTCGGGGTGCGGGTGGTTCTGCGAGCGGATTGGGGGGGGGTTCCAGCCCACACGGCTGGCTCTGTTACTCTGATCAGCAAAGCCCTTTGATCCTCCGGCCGTCTCTCTGCTGCCCCCTGGATAACTGCATCTGCTACAAGCTGCAAATAAAGATAAGAGAGGAGACCTTTGGGATGCGGTGACTCCCGAATTTATTAGTTTGATGTAGTTAGTGTGACGTGAACGGCGTGGAAACCCAACCACGGAACCTCAGGAGAAACATACAGCAGGGGGCGCCGCTCTTAAAGTTGATGCATGCACACCACACAGAAAATAAATATATAAATATATACGGTGTGATTAACGATTGAGTTCAGGTAACGACAGAGTTACTCAGAATAATGAAATTATTTTAGAATAATAAATAAACTTTAAAATCATACGGACACAAAAACCGACTTCACAGCTAACGGAATGAAATCTGATCATTAATGAGGTCAATAGCCCTATTAACTGACCAATGAGCATCACAGCTGGCTCTCATGTGATCTTTGAGCACTTCAGGTTTAACACTGTTAGTTGGTTCCTGCAATCAGGTTCTTGATTGGTTTAGTTCATTAATCTGAGGATGAGGAGCAGATGAGGGTCCATGGTAAGGAAGCCGAGCGTCAGATCAAATGGACTGTGTGTTTTTGTGGCAGCTTTGTACTTTGTGCTCCGTCTGTAATTTCCCAGCTGACTGCAGCTGACTGCAGCTTCGGGATGATTATTTATTTCTAAAGCAGGGTTTTCTGTGCTCTCTCCAAATCGCTGAGACAAGGCATCAAGCGCTCGAACAGTAAATTGGAATCTGATAGAGAACAACGCGCCGGGGTTTTACAGCGGATAAGACAAACTCGGCTCGATGGAGGAGGACGGCGAGGAGGACGGCGGGTTATGTGTTCAGATGTTTCAGATCTTCAGGGCTGAGGTTCTAACAGCACAGTTCCCCTTCTAATCTCTGCTTCCTGAAATAAAGTTCATATGAGAAGTTCTGCAGGAGAAACAGAAATCTGCCCTGAGCTCCAAATTCTTTACTCTAATTGGTTTAATTAACCACGGGTTGGCATTCTTAATTACATATCAAATACTATATAGCACAGATTTCAGGTCAATTATACACATGTACTGTAACTTCTCCTTATATGTATATATATAATATTATTAATTAATAATGCAGTCATGTTTTTAATTGGTTCTGTTAGGAAACGCCTCTTTTGTAGCTCATCTTTCTTTCTGGGTGTTCTCTGTGTGGCTGCTCAACATCCTCAACACGGAAGCTGCAGGTCGGATTTTATTTGCTATAACGAGAGTTCCGCTGATTTTCTTGTTTGTACTTCCAGTTTCCAGAAGATCAGATCAAATCAAATTATTCTGAATCAAACAAACTGACTCTCTGGAATCAATGTTTATAAAATCAGTTCTCTTTTATTTAAATGAAGGTGAGGTTCTCGTCCACAGCGTCCTCCACCGTTCTTTGATGATGGTGCAGTGCACCATGAAGATGCTTTATTCAGGATCACAGACACCTTTCATGCTGATTCCGTATCTGAGCAGCGTTCAGTGGAACCGAGCAGGGTGAGCCTGCTGAAGGCACTGTATGTCTGTCTGAGGACACATCAGCTTTTATAAGCTTCATTTAAATGTCTCATTAAGCATTTTATTGGCAATATAAATAGGCTTTTATTTCATTCTTATACAGTACACAGTGTTTCTTCTGTTATTCTTTATTTCAAACAGAGTTGAAGATGAAAGGCCGTCTGTATCACCTGACCCAGCACTGTGTAGTCTTCCATAATATTTGAGGATCATCACACCTCTTTATGATGCTATAATAAGTCATTTAAAGCACAGTTAAGACGTTCTATAAAAACTCGACAGAAGTGGGCTGTTAGAGCTGCATCTTGGGACTCAGAGTGTTCCACGTCCTGCAGAGTGTTCCATCAGACGGAGGAACCCGGCATCTGCAGCAGATATGAAAGATCTTTGCATAAATCAGGAGAGACGTTTATGTAAGATGCTTTAGAACAGCATGTGGAACAACAGGAACGCTTTCAGGTCACTGTACCCATGTTATCTGAACACAGCGCCCCCCACAGCTCTGCCATGGAACAGGACAGGCTTTTACTGTCCTGCAGCTCATGTTCTGCAGATCAGGGTCTTCAGTGTGCATCGATTTCACATCAACATCAAACCCAGCGTTAAAGTAACCAGAACGAAATCAGCAAAAAACATGGCATCTTCAAATAAGAGGGGGAGGCATGTCTCAAGTCTAAATCATCAATGGTGGAATCATTCAAACCTGAGCTTAAATCAACCATAACCCCAACTAAATCCTGAGTGCACCTCCTGAAATCAGTGCTTCTTCCTGTCATCACAAAGATCTTCCTGATCCAGACCATGTTGATGAGAGAACACTAACTCCATTAGAATTCATAATAAATCTGTGTTTTAAACTTTAGTTTGCTTCCTGCTCCACCGCCGGGTGTAGCCCCTGCTCACTGACTGCTGTACGGCTGAGATTGAGAGTGGGATAATGGATTACAGCACTGATTTGTCCTGGGCGTGAGGGACGCTCTGAGCCTCTCTGGGGTTTGGTAGGTTCAGAGCTTCAGTTGATTCTGTCTGTTATGAGATGGAGATAAGAGGGCTGCAGCTCGTACGTCTGCTGAGAACTCCGTCCACACTGAGAATCCCTGAACACACTTCTCACTCTCAGTTTGTTCAGCTGCTGCACTGATGGAGGAGTTAATGGAGCAGGTGGGCGGAGTCAGTGTTATCACTGCATGTAGTGGTTATTCTGTTCAGTGGGTCTCTATAGTGAGGATTCTTTATTAAACCTTTACACTAATTAATGATACAGCTTATAATTGTAGCTGTACGTTTGGATTAATTAATGATTTATTTCTCAGTAAGATTAAGATGAACTGATGTAGTTTAATTATATAATATATATAATAATTGTTTCATTTCTGAGAGTTTCAGACCATTATTTTTCTTTCTCATGACATTCCTTATAAACTCTCACCATCTGCCTTTAAATCGATGATGAGGAGTATTAATCTAAATAATGAATCTAAAGTTTAATGCTCCTTCAGCAGCGGGATCAAATCAAACCTGTTCATCATTCATCTCACGCATGCTCCACCATAACGTACCTGCTGTCTGATATTTCATTATTTATTTAGGTTTAATATTTACAGGCTTATTAATATCAGCTGCTGCCTTAGGAGCATGTGGCACCACCTTCTGCTGCTGCGTCTGATGGGTCTCAGACACCCACTTCAGATTCAGATCCGAGTCTAATGCTGACCACTGAACGAAGCAGAGACGCCATGAGGGCACCACTAGGGTGAGTGTGTGTGTGTGTGTGTGTGTGTGTGTGCATGTGTGTGTAAGATCACTGTATTATAATGTTTTGGATGTAGATGTCCTGAATTTGTTCCCTCGCTTTAATTCTAAAAGTTTTTTGTGAGGTTCTAAGACACTGATGAAGGAGTGCAGTGAGGGAGAGAGCGAGCGAGGAGGTGAGGAGAGAAAGTCTGATGAAGGACGGTGAGGCTGAACTCAGATCAGATGTACGGAACGGTTCTGCAGCAGAATGTTTGTTAAGCAGAACAAATGTTCTCTACGTGATGATGATCAACATGAGCTGTACAAACTCAACCTGCTGTTTCATCGGTGCACTGCGCTGCACCCATCCATCCAACTCCACTCAGCACACCACCCAAATCTGGACCCATGGTGCACTGCGGGTCTGTGTCTCATTCACACTTACTGAACAGACATCCTGAACGCGCCATTATTAATATAAAAATCAGGTTATTTGTATACTGCAGTGTGACCGCTGGAGGGTGGAGGGGCGTCAGGAGGGTGGAGGGGCGTCAGGGGGTAGAGGGATGTCAGGAAGGTGGAGGGACGTCAGGAGGGTGGAGGGGCGTCAGGAAGGTGGAGGGACATCAGGATGGAGGAGGGATGTCAGGAGGGTGGAGGGCTGTCAGGAGGGTGGAGGGTGATCATATGGTCAGATATCACTGTGTGGTTGCTCACAAAGTAAAGAAGTTTAAGTTTAAATGTGGACTAAAGCTCCAGGATGCAGAACTGTAGAACACGTCCAGGGAACAGATCCTCCATCAAACCTCTGCTGATGGAGTCTTGTTTAAAGATTCATTATAGTGCTGAACTTCTGATCATCATCTGTTTCAGACCAGAGAACCGCGGGGAGAACCATCAGCTCTGAGCCGACAGGCCACTGCCCCCCCACCCACCCCCCGAAATACAAAAAGAATCATTAATTGTTCCTCTGTAGTTACTTTGTGGCCTGAAACTGAACTGCAGCTCTCAGAATTAATTGGACCTGCGTTCCTTCAGTCTGTGTGTTCCTCATTAGAACTGGAACATGGTGTCGGTACCAAAGTCTCCAGGCAACACTTAAATGCACAAGGTCCAAAAGATGTAGATTTTTGGCAACAACAACAGCATCGCAAGATCAAAGAAACACCAGCTTTCCAGACCTATAGAGGGCGACATCAGAAATCCAACAGTGACATCCGACACAGGAAGTGAGAGAGTTTCAGCTCCAGGAAGTGCATTTAGATCCATAATGTAAATAAAATGGGGAGAGTGATTAATTGGGGGTGGGGGACTCACTTCCTGTGGTCAGTAATTCAGAGCTGGTTGATTTCTGATGAGCTGATTTGATTGGTCAGTTTGGTTCTACTGTTCTTCTGTCCTGCAGCAGACAGAATGTGTCCTTCAGTTGACCCTGCATTAGACTGTGATCAGAACGGGAATGCTGGGGGTTTGGACCGGCGTGTCTGATGTCATGCTGCAGTCCATCACCAGCCCGAGAGCGGTGATGGTCAGAAGTTCAGCATCATAATGAAGCTCTTCAGGAGAATTAATCAGCGGCGGACGCTGCGGCGAGGGGTGACCTTCAGCAGCTACAGTAACGTCCTGCACTGCAATTACGTCCATGGTGGAGAAGAGCCTCATAAATTTCCTGAATGACCGACATCCCTCTGATCTGATATGGACGCGCTCAGACTCCGCCCACCGTGTTCACACTGAGATCTAGATGTTACACTGAACTCTTTAAACGGTGAGACAAGAACCCAGCACCTCTACTGTCTGCTGTCCTACATCTAGAACATGGTATGCTCCACCTCCTCAGTTCACTATGATGAAGACTTTACATTTAATAAACGTAAACGAATTATTTCATTTAAATGAGTATGGATGTGGGCGGCATGGTGGCTTAGTGGTTTAGCATGTTCTCCTCTCAGCACTACTACCGGCATTCCCGGTTCGAATCCCAATCTGGCTGGAGTTTGCATGTTCTCCCTGTGTCCATGTGGGTTTCCTCCGGGTTCTCCGGTTTCCAACCACAGTCCAAAAATATGGATCAAATGAATTGTGTTCTCCAAAATTGCCCCATATAGAGAGTGTCTGTGTGAGTGAGTTTGTGTCAGTGATAGATTGCCCCCCTGTCCTGGGTGTATCTGCCCAGCGCCCGAAACGTTCTCCCCTGGATGGGCATGCCAACTAACCACTATGCCACCATACCGCCCTTATTAGTTTGTATATATATATATATATATATATATATATATATATATATATATATATATATATATATATAGTGCATCCGGAAAGTATTCACAGCGCTTCACTTTTTCCACATTTTGTTACGTTACAGCCTACTTTCCTCAAAATTCTACACAAAATACCCCATTATGACCATGTGAAAAAAGTTTTGTTGAGAGTTTTGAAAATTTATTAAAATTAAAAAACAAAGAAATCATATTTACATCACCTTTGAACCACCTTTGGCAGCAACTACAGCCTCAAGTCTTTTTGAATATGATGCCACAAGCTTAGCACACCTATCTTTAGGCAGTTTTGCCCATTCTTCTTTGCAGTACCTTTGAAGCTCCATCAGGTTGGATGGGAGACGTCTGTGCACAGCCATTTTCAGATCTCTCCAGAGATGTTCAATCGGATTCAAGTCTGGGCTCTGACTGGGCCACTCCAAAACATTCACAGAGTGGTCCTGAAGCCACTCCTTTGAGATCTTGGCTGTGTGCTTCGGGTCGTTGTCCTGCTGAAAAATGAACCGTCGCCCCAGCCTGATGTCAAGAGTGCTCTGGAGCAAGTTTTCATCCAGGATGTCTCTGTACATTGCTGCATTCATCTTTACCTCTATCCTGACTAGTCTGCCAGTTCCTGCTGCTGAAAAACATCCCCATAGCATGATGCTGCCACAACCATGCTTGACTGTAGGGATGGTATTGGCCTCGTGATGAGCAGTGCCTGGTTTCCTCCAAACATGACGCCTGGCATTCACACCAAATAGTTCAATCTTTGTCTCATCAGACCAGAGAATTTTGTTTCTCATGGTCTGAGAGTCCTTCAGGTGCCTTTTGGCAAATTCCAAATTACTAAGCAGTGGCTTTTGCCTGGCCACTCTGCCATACAGGCCTGATTGGTGGATTGCTGCAGAGATGGTTGTCCCTCTGCAAGGTTCTCCTCTCTCCATGGAGGAACGCTGGAGCTCTGACAGAGTAATCATCGGGTTCTTGGTCACCTCCCTGACCAAGGCCCTTCTCCCCCGATCGCTCAATTTAGATGGCCGGCCAGCTCTAAGAAGAGTCCTGGTGGTTCCAAACTTCTTCCATTTACGAATGATGGAGGCCACTGTGCTCATTGGGACCTTCAAAGCAGCAGAAATTTTTCTGTATCCTTCCCCAGATTTGTGCCTCGAGACAATTTTGTCTCGGAGGTCTACAGACAATTCCTTTGACTTCATGCTTCGTGTTTGCCCTCTGACATGCAGTCAACTGTGCGACCTTATATAGACAGGTGTGTGCCTTTCCAAATCATGTCCAATCAACTGGATTTACCACAGGTGGACTCCATTTAAGCTGTAGAAACATCTCAAGGATGATCAGTGGAAACAGGATGCACCTGAGCTCAAATTTGAGCTTCATGGCGAAGGCTGTGAATACTTATGTAAATGTGATTTTCTTAGTTTTTTATTTTTAATAAATTTTCAAAACTCTCAAGAAAACTTTTTTCACATGGTCATAATGGGGTATTTTGTGTAGAATTTTGAGGAAAGAGATTAATGTAATACAATTTGGAATAAGGCTGTAACGTAAGAAAATGTGAAAAAAGTGAAGCGCTGTGAATACTTTCTGGATGCACTGTGTATATATATATATATATATATATATATATATATATATATATATATATATATATATATATATATATATCTCACCGGCCACTTTATTAGGTACACCTGTCCAACTGCTCGTTATTACTTAATTTTCTAATCAGCCAATCACATGGCGGCAACTCAGTGCATTTAGGCATGTAGACATGGTCAAGACAATCTCCTGCAGTTCAAACCGAGCATCAGTATGGGGAAGAAAGGTGATTTGAGTGCCTTTGAACGTGGCATGTTTGTTGGTGCCAGAAGGGCTGGTCTGAGTATTTCAGAAACTGCTGATCTACTGGGATTTTCACGCACAACCATCTCTAGGGTTTACAGAGAATGGTCCGAAAAAGAAAAAACATCCAGTGAGCGGCAGTTCTGTGGGCGGAAATGCCTTGTTGATGCCAGAGGTCAGAGGAGAATGGCCAGACTGGTTCGAGCTGATAGAAAGGCAACAGTGACTCAAATAGCCACCCATTACAACCAAGGTAGGCAGAAGAGCATCAGTACGTCGAACTTTGAGGCAGATGGGCTACAGCAGCAGAAGACCACACCGGGTGCCACTCCTTTCAGCTAAGAACAGGAAACTGAGGCTACAATTTGCACAAGCTCATCGAAATTGGACAATAGAAGATTGGAAAAACGTTGCCTGGTCTGATGAGTCTCGATTTCTGCTGCGACATTCGGATGGTAGGGTCAGAATTTGGCGTCAACAACATGAAAGCATGGATCCATCCTGCCTTGTATCAACGGTTCAGGCTGGTGGTGGTGGTGTCATGGTGTGGGGAATATTTTCTTGGCACTCTTTGGGCCCCTTGGTACCAATTGAGCATCGTTGCAACGCCACAGCCTACCTGAGTATTGTTGCTGACCATGTCCATCCCTTTATGACCACAATGTACCCAACATCTGATGGCTACTTTCAGCAGGATAATGCGCCATGTCATAAAGCTGGAATCAGAGGCTACAATTTGCACAAGCTCATCGAAATTGGACAATAGAAGATTGGAAAAACGTTGCCTGGTCTGATGAGTCTCGATTTCTGCTGCGACATTCGGATGGTAGGGTCAGAATTTGGCGTCAACAACATGAAAGCATGGATCCATCCTGCCTTGTATCAACGGTTCAGGCTGGTGGTGGTGGTGTCATGGTGTGGGGAATATTTTCTTGGCACTCTTTGAGCCCCTTGGTACCAATTGAGCATCGTTGCAACGCCACAGCCTACCTGAGTATTGTTGCTGACCATGTCCATCCCTTTATGACCACAATGTACCCAACATCTGATGGCTACTTTCAGCAGGATAATGCGCCATGTCATAAAGCTGGAATCAGAGGCTACAATTTGCACAAGCTCATCGAAATTGGACAATAGAAGATTGGAAAAACGTTGCCTGGTCTGATGAGTCTCGATTTCTGCTGCGACATTCGGATGGTAGGGTCAGAATTTGGCGTCAACAACATGAAAGCATGGATCCATCCTGCCTTGTATCAACGGTTCAGGCTGGTGGTGGTGGTGTCATGGTGTGGGGAATATTTTCTTGGCACTCTTTGGGCCCCTTGGTACCAATTGAGCATCGTTGCAACAACGCCACAGCCTACCTGAGTATTGTTGCTGACCATGTCCATCCCTTTATGACCACAATGTACCCAACATCTGATGGCTACTTTCAGCAGGATAATGCGCCATGTCATAAAGCTGGAATCATCTCAGACTGGTTTCTTGAACATGACAATGAGTTCACTGTACTCAAATGGCCTCCACAGTCACCAGATCTCAATCCAATAGAGCATCTTTGGGATGTGATGGAACGGGGGATTCGCATCATGGATGTGCAGTCGACAAATCTGCGGCAACTGTGTGATGCCATCATGTCAATATGGACCAAACTCTCTGAGGAATGCTTCCAGCCCCTTGTTGAATCTATGCCACAAAGAATTGAGGCAGTTCGGAAGGCAAAAGGGGGTCCAACCCGTTACTAGAATGGTGTACCTAATAAAGTGGCCGGTGAGTGTATATATATACTGTGTATATATATATGTGTGTGTGTGTGTGTGTGATCAGACTTGTTGTCTTTATTCTGAGATATTAATCTGTCTTTATTAATATTATAATTTAAAGAGAAATGTGAAAGCTGTTTTTCTAAAAGGGAAAAAAACAATTGTGGTTTTATGATGTTATTATTTTTTTAAAGGCTTTCTAATAAAACTTCTCAGAGGCTCTTCACTGAGCCGCAGAGCTTTTACTATTTCAGCCAAATTACACCTTTTGGAGCTTTTATCCCTGTTTCTGACAGAGTCCTACATCAGTGTTAGAAACAAATAAGTTTCTGTTAATCCTAATGGAGTCTTTCACTCTGACGAATGCGGTCATTTGGACGGAACATTAGTGAGATCATTCTGCGTCCCCACATGACCTCACATCATATTTACTGCACTAAATGGCTTTCACAATAAAACAAGAAGGAGAACAGACCAGCAGCCATGCATTCAAATCATTATTCTAAAGCAACCTGTCATTCTTCTTCTGTATGCCGGAGAGATGCAGGATCAGCAAGAGGAGAACCTGCAGTGTCCTCGTCCTGCTTAAGAACCATCGGTCTCAGTAACATTATCAGAACCTTAATTAAATGAAAGGATTTTCAGGATGTTTATTGGACAGAGACGTCTGTATGTATTTTACTGAACCGTTAGAGAACCTGCACTGTTCTGTAGAGGACATACAGGGTTCTGCTCTCTGTTCATACAGAACCTCAAACTGAAATCACAGGAGACAGAAAGACTGACATATCCCCTTACATGTCTGAAGGTGGGTTAGTGGCGCCTCCGGTGGTGAGCGTGGGTCGTCTCGCACCGCACTGGCGCTTGGGGCGGTCTCTGTGCAGGAAACGGGATTCTGTTTACCACAGTGTAGGCGGAGCAGAGAATCATGGGTCCTCACACTGCACGAACCGATCCTCAAATATTTAACAAACATCAAAATGTTCACATGAAGATCCTCCACCCGGATGTGGTGTGTGGAACCAGGATGTGGAACCAGAGGGTGATGCTTAGAGGCAAATGTGTGGGATTTAGAAAGTGTATGTGTACCTGAGAAGTGTGTGTGTGTGTGTGTGTGTGTGTGTGTGTGTGTGTGTGTGTGTGTGTGTGTGCTTTTGTGAGTGTGCTTGTGTGAACGTGTGTGTGTGTATGTGTGTCTGTCTGAATGAATAATAATAATAATAATAATAACAGAGGAGGTATAATGTCAGGATTGTAATCTGTAATGAAGCAGCACATGAACATCAAACTCAATTAGTAATAATAATTAATGAACATTTATGAACTGATGCACAATTTAATATTAATGTCTCCTTCACCTTTAAGGTTTACCCTTAAAAGAAAAGTTTAAAGTTTAGTGAGTGTGTGTGTGTGTGTGTGTGTGTGTGTGTGTGTGTGTGTGTGTGTGTGTGTGTGTGTGTGTAATATGGTCAATGTCCATCTCCATAATTATTCATCTCTGTGCAATTCATCAAACTGTGTGACCGGTGCAGCAGCAGCAGAGGAGCTGATTTTCTGTGTGAGATTGATCGGGTGTGAAGGTGCATAAGTTTGCGTGTGTGTGTGTGTGTGTGCGTGTGTGTGTGTGTTAATCTGTGGGGGGCGTGTGGAATTTAAAAGGTTGATAGATAAAGCACTATAAACATTCATTTGAAGCTCAGCCCCTGGATCAGGCTTCACCTTCTGTTATTTTCAGAGAAGAATTGTTTTCCGGTGGGTGCCCCCCCCCAGCACTTATCAGGGTACGATTTTCTCCAGTTGCCACATAAGCAGTCTGTTTGAGACAAACACTTCTTTTAAGCTCGATAAAAGCAGAACCAGGAGAAAGAAAATGCTGACACCCAGAACAGATTATACACACACACACACACACACACACTGAGATCACACACATTACTAATAAACTACAAACAGTACCCATAAGCAGCAAGCTACAATTCTGATTATTCACATTGAACCTCACAGTCATATTTTCTTACTTTATTCTTCTGAATTTAAAAAGCTAATGAAAGACAAAGAGAGGAACCTGAGTTCACATGGAGTATTTAACTGCTGAGAGATAAGGATTCACATCAAATAATATAAATATAGTTCTTAAAAGTGGAACACGTTTGAGAGTCTGATGAGTGGGAGGCTTACCACTGAAACAGCGGCCTCCACTGACTGATCAGTGCATGACACTCTGAACATGATGTGTTTTAACAAAGAATAGTCAACATTCTAATAAAATCTTTAGTTTGTTAAAAATTTCAGACATGATCAAATTTTTTGGATAATGTACAGATTGATCACCTACAGCATGTCCCAATACGTCATCCATAATAATAATTACTGACTGTAATCAATAAACTATTAACACTGTCTCCATGTTTTTTTGAAAAAGCATGAAAAGCAAGTTCAGTCTCGTTAGTTTTAATAAGATCTGGTGCTGCTGCGTTCTCCAGCATCAGTCAGAGTTTAATCAGAACCTCCTGGGGGCATTAAGCACTGCAGTTGCCCCACCTCAGGGTATCAAAGACTTGTTCCAATTTCTCCGCATCTCGAGCAGCCATCAGACTGCTCCGCATGACAGAGATTCAGAACTGAACATTAATATCATCACCAGTTATTTCAGCGTTCCTCGAGTTTCTCTTTATTACACAGATCAGCAGTGTGTGTCCAATTACACCAACACACACCGCCATCAGACTCACCACCACCGCCCAATCAGACTCACCACCACCACCCAATCAGAACCCAGAGCAACAGCAGAGTAACGGCTAAGGATGAGTAAATAAAGAGTTAGTGTGAAAGTTAAACTGATACATTTACATCAACTCACCGAACTTCAGAACCGAACATCAGAACCAAACGGAACCGAGCCGGAGAACGCTGAAGGAACAGTTTGATGACAGATTGATGTCGGAATCAGTCTCAAAACAAAAGGCAATCTGCCAGCACAGCTGTTATCTCTGAAACAGAGCTCTGTGTGTGTGTGTGTGTGTGTGTGTGTGTGTTATTATTTTATAGAGAAACAATTTATTTATTTTATTTTATTTATTTTATTTCTCTGATTTGCCGTTAATGACGTATTGACCTGTGTCCGTCTCAATACTGGGATAGGCTCCAGCGCCCTGCTCAGGATGTCAGTGCTGGGTTCTCTGGACCACTGGTTTCATGTGTGTTTGATCTCCTGATCATCTTGTTAGATTTTAAACTTAGGTTCTAAACCTCGATGTGGAACCCCCCCTCCCCCCCATCTGTGTTCTTTGATCTCCTCCACTCTGCAGTATCTTTTCTGCTCTTTCGCTTTCTTCTGAGTATGGAGGGACGAGCCCATGCTGAGGTGTTGTCTGTTATCTGAGGGAGGACGCTTGATCATCTCTCTCTTGGTTATTGGAGCTGAAGGTTGTGAGGTTCTGTCTGTCTGTCCTCGTCTCCATACCTGGCTGCTGCTCCTGTGGATCCCGCTGATCGCAGTGTGTGTGCGGGTGGGAGTGGAAACACGAGAGGACGAGGACGAGGACAGCCAAAATGAAAACACAGAACCTGAAGGACGGGGACCGATGATGAAAGACGAAAGCCATCCCTCATTGTGTCCTTGTCATGGTTTCCAGTGCAGCCTGCGTCAGCTGATCGGGACCAATCACATCTCACCTCTATCAATAACTCAGAAACATCTCACTTCTGAGATGTGATGGATTAGATATGGATCAGGTGACTGCAGAGTGAGGACCAGCTGGAGGATCTGTAATCTGTATGTTCTGCCCTCACACCATTAGGTTCTGACATCACACAACAGTTTACTGATATATTTATTAATGTTTTCAGTTTCCACTCAGATCTTCAGGATCTGTCAATACACCATCCAACCACCTGCTCTCTCTCTCTCTCTCTCTCTCTCTCTCTCTCTCTCCATGACGAGCTCTGCTTCGCACCACATTTTAGTGCGAGGTGACGTACAGCTAAACTAAATTAAGTGAGAAATAGAAGGAAGGGTGCGAGAGCAAAGAGAAGCAAAGGTGAGAAAGTGTCAGTGAGGCAATGAAAGAGGAGCGAATGCTGGCCCGGTTGGAGCTGTGTAATTAATGAGCGTTCTCCCCCGGCGTTAGAACTGTAATTGCACATGCATCAAAATAGCTATTCATGTGTCACACACTGGTTTTGTGTTAATGCCCCGATGAAAGCAGCGAATCCTAAATGGAGGTATGAAAAGATGAGAAGGGGACAAGAGGGCATGAGAATGAGCGCTGACTCAGCACACTCCCCATCCAAACCATACATTTCCTGATTAATTACTTTTATTATGGGATGGAAATTAGAGGCTCACAAACAGTTCTGTGCTTTTATTATGAATAATATCTGCAGAATTAAGAAATATCTTTGAAGCCGCTCCTTTCACTGATGCACCTTCATGTCTCTGAGGGTTCTCTCACGTTCCTGAACTTCACTGAACTGACTCTGAATCCTGTATTTACCCCTGAGTGCACGAGTGGGAGGGGATCACGTCAGGAACCGGGTAACGCGACAGAACCGGTGGGTGAGCAATACTCAGCACTGACAGTGACGTTCCAGTCGTGATGATGAGTGATGACGGGCTGAACGTGTGAGGAGCTGCAGGACCGGTCTGATCTGATGGAAGCAGAGCAACCAAGCATCAGACTGGAGGAGAACACGAGGAGAAGGAACACAGAACTCACAGCACGGTGGTGAGAAGATAAGACTGAGCATGTTCTTCATCAGGAACCAGACATTCAGCAGAGAACTGAACTGAACTTCTTATTTCTGCAGCAAACATGGAACCATCAAAGAGATCAGAACAGAACAAAGGAGGAATAAACATCCAACGTAATGAAGAACTTCTCTGTGGAGTTTACAGTCTCAGAAACTGCTTTCTAAAAGGTTCATCAAAGGTCCAGTGATTAGTTCCTGTAGGAACCTGTGGATGTGAACAGAAACAGCTCTTATTGTGCTTTGATATTTTCCATTTTAAATCGAAATAAAAAATGAAAGCTTTTGCTGCAAAATATAGTTTCTTTTCTTTTCTTCTCTTTTTTAAATGTGTAAATCAGTCAGAGCAGATTGTGGAGGTTCTTCTGTAGATGTTCTGTAATCAGGAGTAAATCAGAGCTCCTCACTCCACATGTTTATTGAGAGGAAAGTGGTTTCCTGCAGAATCACGGGTTGCCAAATTGGTATCGTTCCCTCATAATGTAATCTGCAAGAAGCTTCAGAGATTCTGTGGAAAGAGAAATCATGTCTTCTGATTTTATTTAATACCACAGAAAGAAAGTATTATTATTATTATAATTTTATGATAATGGGTATTTTCATTCTGATATACCATCTGAACACGTTTATGATTTCTGGGACATGTGGCTCATTTTTAATATATCACCCTTTACAAAAAATGTTACAATTATTTTAAATCTAAACATTTTATTTTCAAAATGTGTTCTTGTGAAGTCAGTCTTGTGATGTTCAGGTGACTCTGATGGTCCGGGGTGGCGCAGAACGTTCCCACTTCTGTGTGGACTCCCCATTTTCACAAGGGCTTCCTTGAGGGACCCTGAATACTCACGTTCCAAACAAACGAATAAAGGAACATCCTTTTGGAACGTTGTTTTGTGGTTGAGACCTGTGGTGATGAACCTGATGACCGGTGGATCAGATGAATATTAGATCTAATCAGATTAACACCCAAACATCAAACACGGCGTTATGACGATACATTCAAGGCAAACAGGACAAAGTTCAGAACCCTTTAAAAACAAATAACAAAAATGGAGAGAAATGTGAAGGAACTCAGGAGAACATGCGATGGTGGAGGGGAACTCAGAGCTGTGTTGTTCTGATATCAGTGATTTAGACACAGCAACAGATGATCTACTGTCTCTGATTCTACAGCTACAGGGTGGAGCAGTAAGGTGGAGGAGTGTAACAGAGTCTACAGTGAGTGGATACAGGGTTTAAGCTCCAGCAGCACTGCTGTGTCTGATCCACAACACACCTGCATGTCAGTGTGACTGCAGTACTGAGCATCATCCTCCACCCTAATCACACCTGCTCCATGGGGTCCTGATCATCAGAGAACAGAGGACAGGGTTCTAACAGAGTGTGTAGAGGAACAGATGGATTACATAATGTAAAGTAGAACTACAAACCCCATCAGTCTGATCAGAGGATCTGAAGACTGAGAGGAAAATCTAATAAACATTCAAACGCATTATTAAATGTGTTATAATGAATTAAAATGAGTAATTAATTGATTTAAACATCAGAAACAGAGGCGTTTTGGATTTTAATTTTTAATTTGTAATTTTAACACCAGATTTATGTTCCGAACTGGGGGATTTCCTTCGGGTCTATCTGGCAACCCGACACGGGGAGCAGGAGCGGAGTGAGCCGCGGACTGGATGCTGTGTGTCAGTGTGAGGAGGAGCAGGAGTAGCAGGAGGAGCAGGAGGAGCTGCGGCGGGAGGACAGTGCAGGAGCAGGAACAGCCGCGGACTCTGCGGATCTGCAGAACTTTGCATAGCAGAACCTGAAGTTCGCTGCGGATCGATGATGAAACCCTGAAGCTCCTCCGACGGTGAGTGTGTGTGTGTGTGAGTGTGTGTGTGTGTGTGTGTGTGTGTGTGTGTGTGTGTGTGTGTGTGTGTGTGTGTGTGTGTTTACTTCACTGATTGATCTCTGATCACTTCTGATCACTCCGTGTGTGTGTGTGTGTGTGAGTGTCACGGTGCTCCAGTGATGCTCCTCCTCCTACACGCGCTGGGGAACGAGATCAAAGTGTCAGGCGGCGAGATCAAAGCGGTGTAGCGCACACGCTTTAGAAAGACTTTCTTTTTTTATTGATTTTTGAGTTTTGGTTTTATTGATTAGAAATGTAGTTAAAACAGAACCCAGAACCTAAACCCAGAACCTGAACCCAGAACCTGAACCCAGAACCTGAACCTAAACCCAGAACCTGAACCCAGATCCTGAACCCAGAACCTGAACCCAGAACCTGAACCCAGAACCTAAACCCAGAACCTGAACCTGAACCCAGAACCTGAACCCAGAACCTGAACCCAGAACCTAAACCCAGAACCTGAACCTGAACCCAGAACCTGAACCCAGATCCTGAACCCAGAACCTGAACCCAGAAGCTGAACCCAGATGCTGAACTCAGAACCTGAACTCAGAACCTGAACTCAGAACCTGAACCCAGAACCGGAACTCAGAACCTGAACCCAGAACCGGACTCTATCAGTGCTGCTCCGTGTCTTTGTATCAGGAGTGATGTAGAGTCATGATCTCCATTCAGAGAGTTTTGTTGATTAAATTCAGGTCTGAACTCTTCCTCCTCCTCCTCCTCCTCCTCCTCCTCCTCTTCCTCCTCAGGTGTTATATATTATAAACAGGTCAGGTTTAACTTCAGCGTCTGCACCTTAATCTTTATAAATCAAGACAACGTGTTCCTCGGGTTCTGTTTCTGATGAATACGGTACGTTCAGCAGCTCTGTCATCAGATTTCTGAATCCATCAGTTCGTTATTAGTTCGTTATCAGTTCGTTATCAGTTCGTTATCAGTCAATTATTGCTTTGTTATCAATGTGTTGGTAGCTTCAGACTGAAGCGTGGTGGTGGATGGAATGGTTTTTGTTCTCTTGGTGTTCTCCTGGGTTCTTTATGATGTTCTGAAGCTCACTGTTGAAGAGTCCGGTCTAAATCCTGTGGATTATTTCTGGGTTCTCTGGGGGTGTGGGTTCTGTTTAAAGTCCACAGTGATCTGATCAGGTTTATGGAGTACATCACGCTGTTCTGAGAGTTCAGATTAAACTCAGTTTATTAGATTAAATTGGTTTATTTTATTTACAGTGTTAGATGTTTGTATATTCGTATGTTTCTCATGTTCATGCTTGATCATTGAAATGCTGATCAATAGTTTGGCATGTGATTGGAGATTCCTCATCTGATGCATCAGTCTGAGTTTTAGATCAGATCTGTGACTGCAGACACTCGGTTCTCTGTTGTGAAGTTGTTCTTCATCAGGATGTTGTTTTATGGACCCTGTAGCTGTTGGGTTGATGTGTGAATTGGAACTCTAACTCCTGGTAATGGCTGGAATGTATGTTCCATAATCGGGAGCTTTTTTATCTTCTTCAGCATGGTGAGTGTAGAACTTCAGAGGGTTCTCTCTGTTCTCTCTCACTCTGATTTCAGATCTGTTCATATTCTGCTTTATGTAAATCACTTCCTGTTCTTAATCTAATTAACACATCTGTGCACTGTGAGTAATAAAGTGGCCGGTCAGCATGTGTCCGCTCGGTCAATGAGGATGTTCTCAGAGGTTCCACTCACACCTTTTTCATTCATTCATTATCTTCCACTTTATCCTCTATTAAGGTCGTGGGGGGGGGGGTTCCCCATGCCCATCCAGGGGAAAACGTTTCGGGCGCTGGGCAGATAGACCCAGGACAGGGCGCCAATCCATCGCTGTCCACTCACACCTGTGTTCTGAAAATCAGGTGTCGTTCAACCAATCAGTGATCGTCTGAGGGGTGTGTAGGTGGTGGATCAATAACTGAGCACAGAGAACAAGGACAAGAGGACACACACACTTACACACACCTCCCCCCCCCACACACACACACTCACACACACACACACCACCCACACACACACACACACACACACACACACACTTACACACACACACCCACACACATACACTCACACACGCACACACACACGCACACACACACACACACTCACTCACACACACACACACACATACACTCACACACACTCTCACACACACACACTCACACACACACCCACACACCCACACCACACACACACATACACACACTCACACACACACACACACACACACACACACACACATACACTCTCTCACACACACACACACACACACACACACACACACACACACACACACACACACACATACACTCACACACACTCTCACACTCACACACTCACACACACACACACACACACACACACACACACACACACACACACATTGCTCGTTAAAAAGCTTCAATGCTGGTTGATTGCTCTGATTGATCCGGTTGGGGGGGCAGGTTCTAAGCTCAGTGTAGACCTACAAGTTTCTCCGCTTTTTATTGTAATGAATGTCACAGGAAGAGTCTAGAGCCTATCCCAGAGACTATAGGTTGCCTGATCATCACTGATCAGAAAACGTCACTCTAAATCAGCGACCTGCAGAGGTTCAGACTGAAACAGACAGCAGGGATAGGACCACCGTGACATCATTAATAATAATTAACAGTAACACACCCCTCTGAGTGCTTCACATTCGTATCAATGTGTGATATAAGTTCAAGTAATTTATTTATATAGCACTTTTTACAATATCGTATATACAACACATTATTTTAAATTATTTTAAATCATAAAATACAGATTAATATAAATATATCAGCACTAAACCTGTTACAGTTTTTATAAACTGTGTTCTGTAATTTATCCACCAGAGGGCAGTGTTGGATTGCTAGAGAAACTAGAAGCCGGTCCAGATTATATCGCGGAAGATCGGATTATTAACGATTTCTGAATCAAAGCTTGTTTTTTATTCTAGTGTGTTTGAAGTGTTTTATTAAAGCAATCAGACACTCGAGTTTGTGTATTATTGTGAATAAATCACGTAAAGAGGTGGAACTGTACTCCGCTACTTTATTTATGATCTCGTACCTTATTGCTTTATTAATTATTTCTTAGATAATAATGATCCCGTTGCAGTCTGTGATGGTCTGATCTGTGGTCTTTATTCAGACTAAACATTTAAAGTGAGGTGAAGTGTCTCAGTCAGTCCTCACACAGATGAGTGTTATTGCCTCGTTATTTATTAATGATAATTAGGAGGTTCTGCACACTGTTCCTCTGCGTTCTCTCAGGCTCTCAGGCCTCGTTCAGCTCTGAGTCTGAAGGTCATGAGGGCTCATTTCTAAATATATTAATGAAAATTAAAACCACCTCCTGCAGCACAGATTACAGTCGCAGGGTCAGCTGACCTCTCACACCATTCAGAGCAGGGGCATCCATCATCACCCTGCCCCTCACTAAGCTGCAGAAGGAACATCATCAAACTACCAATCACAGCTGATCATCAAACAACCAATCACAGCTGCTCATCAAACAACCAATCACAGCTGCTAAGTTTAATCACACTGCAGGAGTGAATATCACCTTTAATCTTCTCCTGCGTTCCTGTTTCATCTAAGAGCCTGTAGTCAGATTCAGTTTAGGTCCTCTCCCGGCAGTCTTCACCTCATGTTATATTTATATTATGTGATGTTGGATCCAGACGTCATCTCGTTGTGTTCATCGTTACCTTTAATGAATCATTATCTTACAGACGAGGCAGAATCAACTGGAATGGACAAAGAGTCATGTGAGTCAGTGGACGCTGATCCGGGTGGGGGGGGGGGGTAAACTCCACTCTTTCATGTATAATATATTTATATAAAGTTATATTCAGTGTGTGTGGTTAACCCTGATGAGCTCACAGGTCTGATGATGTCTCCATGGTGATGTGATGCTGCTGCTTTTATCTGATGCTGTTGCTTAAGCAGCAAATCAATTATCCAGTTCAGTAAAGAGTTTATTTGGTGGATAAATAATCTACCTGTTACCTGAGAGAGGAGGAGGAGGAGGAGGAGGAGCAGATCATCAATACCACTGCTGCATCGTGTCGAGTCATTCTGTTTAATCAATGCAGCTTTTCTTTCGAGCTTTATTTCTATTGATCAGACTTTAGATTCTCTCTGCTTCATTGACGTCTTTAATGAATTATGGGTAAATTAGGGATTTAAAAGAACATGTTAAATTCAGTAGAAACAAAAACTGAATCGATGTTCCGATTCACCACCTGCACATCCACGGTGGTGAGGCAGACGAGGAAGGCTTTTAGTGCAGAAGACGCTGAGGACGCTTGGACAACAAAACAATGTAAACAATGTTCCAACGTAATTAAACCTAATAAATGAATGAACTCAACAGAAACACACCAATCACAGACCCCGACAGAAAGAAAGAGTCCAGACGGGGGCGCTAGAGTGGAGTCCTAACAGAATATTAAAATAAATTATTTTTAATTATTGGAGGACCGAGTTCCATCCTGAGTGCATGTTTCGTTTAAAGATCTCTGCAGAACGTTCCACAAAGGTGCAGAGGAGTTTAATGTGGACTGGTGTTGGGTGGTGTGGTTGTGTGTGTGTGTCTGCTCACTGTGGGTTGGTTTCAGGGTGTTTGTGGACCTGTTTGATGTTGGGGTGCAGATGCGGTCCTCAAGTGTCCGGGTTAGAACGTGCTGGATGTGTTGAATGAGGCAGACATATAGGAGATTTAATAAAAACAGTGCAGCAGAGAAGATAACATGCTCAGATGCTGACTGGCAGGAGGTGATGGGTGTGGTTCAGGGTTGTTCTGATGACATTCACACTGCTGTAGCGTTCATGCTCATTCAGAGCTCCAGCTCCATCTGCAGAACCTCGCTGTAGGATTCCAGATCCTTCTGGAACAAGTTTCATTAGAACTCCAAAACCAAGAAACACAAACATCAGACTCTGTGAGATGAGAACGCTCCTCATCACGCTGTACAAACCAGGGTCCTCACCTGGAGACGTGACGGTGGACGTCCTCCCACTGGTCAGTCAGTTTACGTTGGGTTTAATTTTCAGTTCCACTCTTTTCTTCTTCTGTGTTTTTCTGATGAGGAGAACGGAAGCTTCAGGAAATGCACATCACTTTATTCACTGATGTGGGTGTTCAAGCCTCTTTCCTCTAAAGCCTCTGGGGTAACGCCATCAAAGGGTTTGGTGTATGTGTGTGTGTGTGTGTGTGTGTGTGTGTGTGTGTTAGCTATAAATGTTCTAAAATCATGATGTCTGTGGTGCCGACAGTGCACTTTTTTGATTCCCTGTAGCATCATCCTCCTACTCAGACCTTGATTTCTCTCTCTTTCTCTCTCTCGCTCACTCTCTCTCTCTCTCTCTTTCTCTCTCTCTCTCTCTCTCTCTCTCTCTCTTACTCTCTCTCTCTCTCTCTCACTCTCTCTCTCTTGCTGTTTTTTAGTGGTGTGTGATTCCCAGGGGGGGTGTTTCTCACCCATACTGCCTCCAATGTTCATCGGGGGATTTGCAGGGGGTCAAAATAGAACAGTAACACATTATTTTCCAACATAAAGTTTCCTAGCCCGGTTCCGTCTCTACGGTTACCGCTGCTAAAAATACAATAAAAACACATTCACATTCTGAACCCCAACCTGATCTGTTCTGAGGGAAGGAAACATAACATCTGACAACTAACTGTTGAGGCTGGGGTCGGTGATGCTGAGAGGAGAACGTGGAGAAGGTTCTGTAGACAGAGTGGGTGTGGTCTGGGTTCTTACAGAGCGATGATTCTGCGTCTGCCTGCACTTTAACTCTTACAGAACTGGGACATTAGCACTGTTAGTTCTCGGTTCTTCTGGACTCTGGTGGAGAGTGAGGACAGCTTACTTTAGAGATCTTAGAAGACAGTGGTGGAGAACGTAGGGAGGAGTCAGACTGAGGTCTTCTGCCAGCAGGTTTTATCTCACTCCAGTTTTAATATAAAGAAAACCATGGAGGTTCTACAGACAGAGAGATAAAGCTGCAGGAGAACGAACGGATCTGATGTTCTGTCCTTCTAAAGAACAGCCTGGCTCAGTTAGAAATCATTAACGTGTTCTCGTACCGTCTCGGTTCCTGTTTTTAAAGAACATGGACGCTCCCTGCCCCTTCTGTTTGAACTTTTTAAAACCCTGAACACTCCAGCGGCGTTCTACTCAGACTCACGGTTTTCAAATGTGAGAACGTTGATGAAGCAGCAGAACATCTCCCACAGCAGAACCCTGAGCAGACAGCGTCACCTCAAACCTCTCAGCCCAAACCTACAGCAGTGTCGTCTAATTTGGTCCCTCACCTGGTGACAGGTGTGTGTGTGTGTGTGTGTGTGTGTTTCCTCAGTGGGGGGGTGAGTTTGGTGTAGTATCGGTTCCTGATCTCTGTGTATTTGGTTCATTCAATGATAAAGAGCAGCTCTGTCTCAGTTTTACTGAGTGTACACTGCTGACTCTCTCTCTCTCTCTCTCTCTCTTTCTCTCTTACACACACACACACACTCACACAAACACACATTCACTCACTCTCTCTTCTCTTGGGGCAACCAGGACGGTCTGTGTTGCTCTGTCTCTATGGTCAGGTGGTGTGTCTCATTTTAGGATCACTCTCGCTCACACACTCTCTCACTCTTTCTCATACACACACTCTCTCTCTCTCTCTCTCTCTCCTCATGTGTGAAGGTTGAGAGAACATGGAACCCCTGAGAGCATCAGGTCTCTCACTCCAGCTAATGGAAGTCTGTCCTCATTCTGTGTCTGAAGCGCCTCTGTCTTTTTGTCATTTGGTGGGTGTTGTGTTCTTTGGGGGGGGGGGGGGCAGATGAATTATGTAGACGTGTCAGAGGCGGTGCACCGATGGTGAGAGTGATGAAGAGTGGAGGAGGAAACACAAAGCTGACATTAATAAAGACGTCCAGCTGATGTTCCTGTTTAAACTGAATGAAGGGGTAAATCACAGAGTTTCACTCTATAACCTCACTGTATAACAGCATCATATACAACCACATTACATCATCACTGCACACTACACTACATATATACAGTATAACCTCACTGTATAACAGCATCATATACAACCACATTACATCATCACTGCACACTACACTACATATATACAGTATAACCTCACTGTATAACATCATCACTGCACACTACACTACATATATACAGTATAACCTCACTGTATAACAGCATCACTGCACACTACACTACAGTGCAGGTTCTGTGCGATTGTGTATTTGATTTTGATTTGGAGCTCTCAGATGATCAGATGGTTTGTTGGTGTAGGAACCATTGAAATTTCCTGAGAACACTGTGACTCTCTCTCTCTCTCTCTCTTTCTCTCTTTCTCTCTCTCTCTCTCTTGCTCTCTCAGACTCTGTTTCTGTTTGTTTGCTGCTGCCGTTCTCATCTTTAGATTTAGTGCAGAAATTGAGTTTTCTTCAGGTTGCGATGCTGCAGGAAGTGCACTCACTTTGCTAAAGTGAATCAGCGCTCGGGGAACGCGGCGGCCGACGGGAAGCGTGACTTTGAAGCATTCGCATCACTTAGCACTAAATGAATTGTCTATAACCTCACCTGAGTGACAGATCTCTTACCTAAGCACATCGGACCTGACTCAGACAGAGGAGGAGGAGAACCCGGACACTGCAGGCATCAGCAGCATCTGATCAGAACCCAGCAGATCCAATCAACACGGCCATCCAGACGGACACATCAGACAGGTCAGAGGTCATGATCCTCCAGACGGACAGGGATCTGACCCAGAACCACCACCGCTGCTGCCACCGTCACCCCTCTGACAGAGTTCCTGCAGAAAGTTCAGGAACTAAATGCTTATCAATATCTGTAATGACATCACACCCAGCAGGTAGTTTATTATGATTACAATAATAATAATAATAATAACGGGAATGTATGAGGTGAGCAGGATCAATATTCATGTAAATGCACTAAACGTGGTATTTGGTAATCATTAAAATTCAGAATTAATAAAATAATAATATTAAAGCTGCTAATTAAAAGCTCGTCATCTCATCTTTGAATACAGCGTCTGCTGGGAATTTTATTTTGACTCCTCCCTGTAGTCAGAAACCTCAGCTGGGTTCTTTCAGGTTCTTCTTTTTGGTTCTGCTTGCTGGTGTGTTTGGTCCTGTTCTCTGAGTGTGTGTGTAAGCTGATCAGGACTCTGTTCTCTGTTCAAAGCTGAATGGTTTGATTAGTTTGGTCTCCTCTCTTTACCTGATCACTCTTTAACCTGTTGGTTCCTGACTGTTGGTTCATGTGTGTGTGTGAGTGATTTTATTTATGTGTGTGATTTTGTGTAAGTGTGTGTGTATGAGTGTGTGTGTGTGTGTGTGTGTGTGTGTGTGTGTGTGTGTGTGATTTTATTTATGTGTGTGATTTTGTGTAGGTGTGTGTGTATGAGTATGTGAGTGTGTGTGTGTGTGGTGAGTGAGTGTGTGTGGTGAGTGAGTGAGTGAGTGTGTGTGTGTGTGTGTGTGTGTGTGTGTGTGTGTGTGTGTGTGTGTGTATGTGTGGTGAGTGTGTGTGGTGAGTGTGTGTGTATGTGTGGTGAATGAGTGTGTGTATGAGTGTGTGTGTGTGTGTGGTGAGTGTGTGTGTGTGCTGAGTGTGTGTGTGTGTGATTAATTGAGCTCTTCTGTTAAAGGGCAGTGTGATTTTGTGTGTGTATGAGTGAGTGTGTGTATGTGTGTATTTGTGGTGAGTGTGTGTGTGTGTGTGTGTGTGTGTGATTAATCGAGCTCTTCTGTTAAAGGGCAGTGTGATTTTGTGTGTGTATGAGTGAGTGTGTGTATGTGTGTATTTGTGGTGAGTGTGTGTGTGTGTGTGTGTGTGATTAATCGAGCTCTTCTGTTAAAGGGCAGTGTGATTTTGAGTGGTGTTTGAAATGAGGACGGGGGGGGGGTTAATATACAGCGCTCCAGTGGACACATGATGGTACCCAGGTGGGCCTTTACCCACAATGCCACGGGAAAACCAGTGAATCGGCACAAAAACAACGTCCCAAAATGCAGTGGGGCAGGACGAGGAGCCCGGCATGGAGATGGAACGGAGTCAGGGGTGTTAATGATGATGTACTGCCCACGCCGTCACCCGAGGTTCTGTCTGTTAGAACCCAGCCGTCTCACACCTGCCCCCTGCAGGATCAGAGCAGAGGAGCAGCGCAGACCCCCGATCTGATCAAATCAATAGAACATGGGGTCACCTCACGCCTGAAGGACGGGCGGGACAGTCTTCCTCTCATTCCCCTTGCCTTCTGGGGGTTCTTTGGTTCCCCTGGTTCCTGTTGTTCTGAATATGTCTTTTGTTCCTGTGGTTCCCCTTCTCTCCCCGGTTCCTGTGGTTCCCCTTCTCTCCCTGGTTCCTGTGGTTCTGTTGGTTCTCCCGTTCTGGTCTGGTTTTTGTTTCTTTTTGTTTTATGTTCTTGTTGGTGGGATTGTTTTGACGGTTAGTTTCTTTTCTTTTCGGTTCTCGTGTCCTTTCTTTGTTATTAGAACACGTACTCTTTTTTTTTTTATTGTATTTTTAATATAATGTACTTTTTTTCTTCAAACTTCATTTATTTTTAATCATTAGAGTTTTTAGTTGTTTTTGGTGCAGAATGAATAATCCGTGTTTCCTTTGATCTTTCATATTTGGGCCATGTCTGATCTGCTGCAGCTTTAAACCCACAGACTGCTTTTCTTTTCTTTATTGCTTTTTAAAGCTTCAGTTCCGTTTTTTTTCTGATGGATATTTTAAATAAATCAATTTTGAATTTTTATTTCTTCTCTATTTAATCTTTAGGTTTTTATATTTATTTTTGTCTGTCTGCTTTGATGTTTGATGTTTTTTATTGTTTCAGGTTTGAAATGTTTTGATTTAATTCGTCTCTGTATTATTTGTTTGGTTCCTCTGTGTTTGTCTGGAGTTTTATTTGGAATCTCTTTTATTTTTTTGGAGCAGGTGGAGGAGGAGTGGAACTGAAGTTGTGGATAAATAAACCTGAAGAGACGAGACGCAGCGGAGGAAAAGACACGAGTCCCAGCATGAAGGCAGCATGGAGGTGAAGGAGAGGCGACCGCACGCTTCCCTCAGAGATCGGACAGAGCGAGGGACGGGGGCAGAGAGACGGGACGAGAACCAGGAGGGAGAGATGGACCGACTGGGTCAGAAATTATACAGTTCAGCAGGAACATTAAAAGCTTTTGATCACAGGATGGATGGAACCTCCGGAGAGCTGGAACCCAAACGGAGAACAGGTTCGTACAACGTTTCATTAAATATAAAAAATCAGTGTTTAATCAAAAAGAATACAGAACATGGTCGTACAGGACGAGTAAAAAATCTACATGTTTATGTGTTTGATTTCTTTTATGCAAAAATAAAAATGTATCTATAATTTATTTAAATGATTTTAAAGATTTAATTTAATGCAAAATAAATAAAAAAAGCTACAATCCTGAACTGCTTTAAAAGTAAAATGTTTGTTAAATCTAAATTTCAAAAGAATTTTTATTGTCATGTTCACATTGAACATTGTTTCACCGAACAATGAAACTTACTTTGCTTTTATTAAAAAATAAAAGTATTTAAAATTAAAGACTACAGACAATAAAATAGACATTAACTGAATTATACGTAAGAATAGTATACAATTAAATAATAAAATATAATACTAATAACAACAATATTATTATATTTATTATTATTATTTTTATTAGTAGTAGTAGTATTATATTTTATTATTATTGTATTATTACATTTATTGTTACTATTATTATTTTGTCACTATGATTTATATTTTAGTTTTGTTATTATTATTATGTTTATATTATATTTTTTATTTTGGTTCTTTTTCGTCTCGCACGTCGTTTATAAAGATCAAACCTAAATGAAGTGTTAATGTTCTCTGAGGTTCTGTGCATTATCAGCACCATTTGTTGTTCTTCTAAAACCGCGGTCCGCTTTAATAAAACATTTCACCTGCTTTAAACCTATTTGATTATTACTATTAATGAGCGTTAATGATTCGGGTGATTTAGTGATCTGAGGTGAGTTTGGTCACTTTAAAGTTCCTTTTAGAGAGAACATGGATTCCTGAACTCCTCCTGGATCACAGCGCACTGATCCATGACATCGATCTGAGTCCCTGAGCTCAGGTGACCCTGAGGGAGGTGTCTGCAGGGAGGTGTCTGTGGCAGTGTGTCTGTGTTTGTGTGTGGTGGTGTTGTCTGTGGTGGTGTGTGCCGGTGTTTGTTTGTGTGTGTGTGTCAGTGTATCTGGTGTATTGTGTGTGTGTATTGTAATGTTTGTGGTGCTGTCAGTGATGTTGTAGGTGTCTGTGTCAGATATACATTGTGTATATATGTAAATTATGAACATATACAGTATAATAACTAAAGCTTATAATCAAACCCAGACCATCAGTTTTAATAAAGTTCATCTGAATGATGAGGAGAAAATGAGGAGGTTCTTTAGTGTGTGTGGTGTAAATGTAATGAGGAGGTTCTTTAGTGTGTGCGTGTGTGTGTGTGTGTGTGTGGTGTAAATATAATGAGGAGGTTCTTTAGTGTGTGTGGTGTGTTTGTGGTGTAAATGTAATGAGGAGGTTTTTTAGTGTGTATGGTGTGTGTGTGTGTGGTGTAAATGTAAAGAGGAGGTTCTTTAGTGTGAGTGTGTGATGCAAATGTAATGAGGAGGTTCTTTAGTGTGTATGGTGTGTGTGTGGTGTAAATGTAATGAGAAGGTTCTTTAGTGTGTGTGGTGTGTGTGGTGTAAATGTAATGAGGAGGTTCTTTAGTGTGTGTGGTGTGGTGTAAATGTAATGAGGAGGTTCTTTAGTGTGTGTGGTGTGAGTGTGTGTGTGTGGTGTAAATGTAATGAGGAGGTTCTTTAGTGTGTGTGTGTGTGGTGTAAATGTAATGAGGAGGTTCTTTAGTGTGTGTGGTGTGTGTGTGTGGTGTAAATGTAATGAGGAGGTTCTTTAGTGAGTGTGTGTGTGTGTGTGGTGTGAGTGTAATGAGAAGGTTCTCGTGTTCTCTTCACCGCAGCGTCTCCTCTGATCTGTGTTTGGTTCCTCCCTGTGTTCTCCTTCATGTGGAGGTTAATGGTTCTCCATCCTTCTTCTCTAGTTTAATCCATTTCTCAGTGTCTGACCCGGGGGTTGTGTGTCTCTGTGGATCATCAGGGTGGATGTTCACCTTGAATGGTGGAATAACCTCTAACGCAGGTTTCAGTGGATGTTCCTCCTCTTGCCGTGTTTACAGTTCCGTTGCTGACGGTGGAGCTCTGATGACCTCCGTGGTTCTGCTCTCTGATGTTCTCTTTTTTCAGGTCAGTCCTTGTCACTGCATCAGTTTGGGATATGTTCTGCACCTCGCCGTGGTTTAAGTTTCTGTGCTGAAACGGGTCTGGACCATCACCTTCAGAACCCAGCAGGAGTTCCGGTCTCTCCAGACTGTGCCATTCGTCTCTGGGAGCGGGGGGTCACACCTCACGGCCCCGAATCTCAGACATCCAGCCAGTCCAACTCTGTTCTGACCCTCACCGACACCGAGAATGACAACAAGTCTGAGAACGACGCCGGTGAGTCCGCTGCCTCTTAGGGTTCTGTAGTTTCCAGGAGTTAGAAAAAAGATGTTTGGTCCATGTGATGGAGTTTCTCTGATAAGAGCTACTTCACTGTTGCTCCACACACACACACAGTTTGTGTAATCAGTTGTCAGTCCTGAATCCTGATGGAGATGAATTTCATTATTGATTCAGAGTCAGTACTGATTCAGTGTTTGTGAAAAGCTTTGTTTTTCTGAGGCAATAGTTTGTGATTTCAGTAAAATTTGCATAAATGTAGGTGGTTGCTTTGATCATTACCATCATGAGGAGCGCTGTGGGGCGGCGCTGGCTCCTGAAAAGTGATAATGCTGATATTTGAGGTGTTTTTTGCTCTCCAGCACGTTTCAGCCATGTCTAAATGGGCCAAAACACACATACACACACACACTGTGAAGAATGACTCTTGGGTTTGAAGTGCAAATTGGAAATGCCTGAAGGACCGCGGTGCTCGTTTGAAATCAGGAAATCATTTCAGCATCAAACACACTCACACACACACACACTCTCACACTCACACACACACTCGCACACTCACTCTCGCACTCACACACACACACGCACACACACACACTCTCGCACACTCACACACACACTTGCACACTCACTCTCGCACTCACACACACACACTCTCACACACATTTTAGAAGTCTGTTCTTCAGGGTTCTTTAATAGGACTCTGTGTTTTTGTTCTTTAGTTGAAAACAGTACGTTCAGTGAAACTTTGTTTTTTCTACAAATGAATGTTCCCCTGACCCCCCCCCCACCATCGACCTTCAGCTGGTCAGTAGAACCTCAGTTCAGAAGGTGGCCCATCGGTCTGAGTTTTGTTCAGTTCTGCATTCTCAGTTCAGATTAAAAGTCCGATCACTCATGGAACCTATAACCAACATGAGTATGATTTATACACAACACAAAGTTCCAGGAGAACTGTTTACCTTCATCAGAACCTTGTCTGCTGTAACCACACATTTAATTAATGTTCCACACATTCAATTAAATATATAATAACAGAACACCAAAAGAACCAAGACCACTAAGCTAACGAGCCTTATCAATAGAGCCTGATCAATAATTATTTGATCTGTTTTTATTGATTTTAGTGACAGATCACATGATCTGAAAAGACCATAAGATCTCACACAAACACACACACACGTTTCTGAATCAGAGTCTCGCAGTGCATTGTGGGTTAGCAGGACTGTGAATTAGATTAAAGGGTTCGTTCTGTTAAATGGTCAGCTGTGGTTCTGTGTTCTAGCTCGTTTCCTGAGTGATGATGAGAACCTTTAAACATGGTTCTAGGGTTGGTTACAGCCCACGCAGCACGTTCTAACTGAAATGGACAGGTTTCAATGAGCCGTCACCCAGAACCAGAAGTGGGGAGGTCATGTTCTCCTGAATATTCTGTTCCATCAGTGTTGCAGTTCACACAGAGACTTAATAATCTCTGTTTCATTTAAGGTTCTGTTCAGAGAACCCCCCCCCACCCACACTGTTATTTCATTGGTATTCAGTGGTGTGATTTGGGACACTGTCTGAATGCCGGGACAGGACTCATTACACTGAACAAAAGTAAAGCAGATCTTTGTTCAGACTGAATGTAACCCCGGTGCCCTCGGCCTTTATCTGGATCCATCTCCATTACAGAAGGAGAACCTCCTCCTCATTCAGCTGTTAACTCCTAACACCAGTCAGAGTTCTATCTATGAGATCTGACGTCGCTTTGAGACGAGGCCATGTGTTAATCTCCTCCGAGTTCACTCCCTTCATCTCCTCTTTCTGTTGCACTCACAGTTTGCTATGTTAAGACAGCAGGGATAGAATTAAGGGTTGACCAAAGAAGCATACTGCCCTTTCTACTCTGTGTTCCTCGAAATGAACCTTTATATGGACTAAAGGAACTTCACTCTGTTAATCACTCCATTAATCACTCCGGGTTCCTCTCCATGTGAGTCCTCTGATGGTTCCAGAGGTAGAACCGTGTGTTTGTTACCTTTGCTGTTCTCGTTGGTCTTGTTTGGTCCAGCTGAAGGTCTTATCTTCAGAGTGCAGCAGCAGCTTGCGTCAGGATAGTGATGCGGTTCCGGACCAAGCCTCTGGGTTTGGTTCTGCAGTTTGCAGTTCCACGGATGTTGGCATGTCTTCAGGGTTTGGTTTTTCAGATGAGAGCAGCGTTTGAAACTGAAGTTTGTTATTTTGTTAGTGAAGGTTGACATGCTGAATGGAACAGACCTCAGCTTTATAAAGACTTTATTAAGAAGAACCAATTAGAGCAGAGATCACATAGAAATGATCAGCATCCTCATTCCTCAGGGTAAGGTTCTGACCTCCAAAATAAAACACGCTGGGTTCTCAGCTCTGTTAACACAAAACCTGCGGCCTTGGACATTTCAGAGCAACATCCTCTTCATCTGAACACAAAGCTGCAAGGACACTGAAGTTCAAAGATCACCTGAGTTTACAAAGAATAATCCCCCATCAGTGGTGGAGAACAACCCAAAGTACAACACAATGTAGAACTGGTTCATTAGGATGTTGTGTTCCTTCCACTTACAGAAATGCTTTAAAGGAAAGCTAATGAAAGTAAAGTGTGGAACTGACCCAGCCAGATCGCCGTGGAACCATCATCCACTAACACCACCCTGAAGGTCACGTTCTACCATACCCCAGATGTAGAAGAGCCAATCACAACTGGACATCTCCTGTACCTCCTAGAGCAAGAACATAAAATAAGAACCTTAACTCTGTGCTCTGAACTATGGCAGAACGTCTCAGAGCTGACGGATGTCCTTAATGACTCTGGGTTCTGTGCTTTCTTTACTGAGCTTAAACAACAGGATAGGAATAAGAAACGACTGGAGACTTCTCTGCTTCCTTCGTGTTTTATTTGCTCTTACAGTAACCCACCCCCCATCACTGAGTATGAGGACCGGTTTGGGTGCAGTTTCATCAGTATTCTGTGTATTATTCATCACACACCCTCATCCTCATCCTCACACTCACGCTGGCCCGAGGCAGCAGGAACCCGATGGGGTTCTGAGTGGAGAACATCTCCCCTAAACATAAATAGAACTTGTCCTGGTGTAAACTGTGCAGACGACACTTTTGTTTGATGAGACAGACCGGTGTGTGTGTGTGTATTATGAATAAATAAAATGAAACGAATGAAGCGCAGTAACGTGTTGTTACCACACGGCGTTCTGCAGCTCCGAGCTTTCCTTCCGTCTCTCTGTACTGGACTTTAGAATTATAAAATATTAAATAATAGCACAAATACTGAAACTTCATTTTAGTGTAGCATACATGAGGATGAGGGACGGGTCATCTTCACAAAGGTTTTAATATTCTAATAACTAAATAAACATTTCTGTAAAGTCTTTTTCCAAATCGAGGTCTTGAGGGTCCCTGCAGCAGGTCGATATCTCACCTGTGAGGATCAGATAGAGGGGCCGGAGGTCACGCCCTGTGTGGAGGTCATGTCTCATTCTTTAAGGGCAGGATCAGTAAGGGTCTGAAGCTCAAAGTGAGGGGACCCATCTGGACGTGTCCACTGCAGTGAGGTCATACTGATGTGAGGGGCTGACCTCAGATCAGAGGGTCAGAGGTCTGATGCTGAGTCTGTATTGATTGATCTGATCGTTATAGAAGCATGATTAATGAAGCTTTGATCTCGTGCTGAAGGTCCGTGTGGGGTTTGGGTTCTGCGGTTCTGTAGCTCTAAGGCCTCGGCTCGGTGACGTTCTGCTCATAATAAATCCTACAGGTCTCGTTTGTCAGTCCATCATTAATAATCTGCTGTGTCATCGTTAAACAGTGTTGCAGTTGCGCTGCTGAGTTTCTGGGTTTGGTGTCAGATTTGTTTGACTGCTGACGGAGCACCACCCCTCCACCCACCCCTCCACCTCCCTGCTTTCGTTAAATCCTCCTGAAAATTGGATTTGTGTCCAGAGAGTCTTCAGCGTAACCAACAAACCCCACAAAGCCTGACTTCAGGATCATTTAATCCTCAGTGCAGGTTTCAGGCCTTGTTAAACTCAGTGTGCTGATTCTGGAGGACCGTTGGGTTCCTCTTTGAGTGTCGGTCCATTTTATTTGCTGAGTAATCAGTTATACACACTGTGATTGACAGCTTCTCCCATTCTCTGTAATGTAAGCTCCACACAGCGGCAGTGTTCTAAACAAAGATGTTCTGAGGTTCTCCATCTGAGGAGCGTCAGGTCTTCTGACCTAATGGATTAATTTAGATTCATCACAAAACTCTAAACTCTGTAATAAACTATAGTGTAAATATAATCCAGACCTCATTTAAATAATATTATAATGATGATGAAACTCCTCCCCCTCAGTGACGGTGTCGTTGGGTTCTTTTCATTAAGCCGTTCCTGACGCTGCTCTTCTTTATTCTTCAGTTTGTTCTCTTGCTTCTGACTCCGTCGTGATGTTGAGTGAAATGAAGAAACTCAAACTCAAGCAGTTCTGAAAGATCTCTCTTTCTCGGTTAAGTCTTTCTCAGAAATTGGATTCGTGTTCTCGACTCTCCACTGCATCAGACAAATCATAAGCTCGTTAACCACGATGTTCTGCACCGAGAGGAACTCCGAGTCTTCTCTTGTTTCTGAGAAATAAAGGGAGAGAGAGTCAGTGAGTCGGTCAGCGGGGACGTCATTAAAGCTCCTTTATGGACGAGTCCTCGCGCTCTCTCTGTAATTGGACTCCAGGCATCATATATTTACTGTAGCATCGAGCTTCCCGTCTCTCCCACATACAGAGAGAGACAGTCATCTGTCTTTGAGCGGCGTCCTCAGAGTCCAAAGAGAGAATCCCCGAAATAAAGTTCAAAATCTGAAGTTCCAAATCAATAAGGAATATTTCTCTGTCCACAGACACAGAGTAATGATCTGTAATTAAAGTCTCCCTGAGCTCAATTCCTCATTACACAATCATCTGTTCTATGAAGCTGTCACATTAAACTGAGTGCAACTGATCACAGATCAGCTCTCACTGCTACAAAGAGAGAGGAATTACAGTCACAACACTGCTCTCTCACTCACTCTATAGATTTAAACAAACTGGTTAACAGCACAGTGTGTGTGTGTGTGGAGGTGTGTGGAGGTGTGTGTGTGTGTGGGGGGGGTGTGTAGACCAGTCAAGCTCACACATCCATGTCTTCCTGGCTGGCCTTCCCCAAACTGTTTCCCCAAATGTGAAAGTTTGAAATTGTTCCGTTCTGCTGAAGCTGAGTCTTTTCAGTGGAACTGGAACCCTGGTTGTGGAACTGGAACCCTGGTTGTGGAACTGGAACCCTGGTTGTAGTAGTGAAACGTTCTGTCTCCATCTCTGATGACCTCCGCTGACCCGCTGAGGATCTATATGACCGGACAGGAGGCGTCCTATCCCGGTACTGCAATGGAATGCACTAAACCTCTGAGAGAGACCCATTCTGTCACCGCGTGGTAATGTAGAACCGTACACCGTCTGCCTGAGCGTGACGGATGGGATAGGCTCGCTGCCATGAGAGCAACGCGGGTCGTGTTCGGGGGGGGACTCGACGTTTATGTTCACATGAATCCACTGAGCTCTGGTTCTGCACGGTTCCACCACATTAACACATGAACAGCGTCATTAAGAGGGGAGGATGAGGAGGAGGATGAAGAGCAGGATGAAGAGGAAAGCCTCAGATTTTCTTCTCTTTATTAGTTCATTTTTTTTTTTTTTTTTGCTGATGCTTCTTTTCATTATATTTGTTTATATTTCTTTATGATGCAAAGAAAAGAGAACATGCAAATAGAACCTTAACAGGTTTAACTTCAATCAATGAATCAGAAGCTTCTAAAGCCATGGTGCAGGTTAGTGAGGGAGTCCCTGATGATAACTCTACAGTGAGGATGAAGGATTTCAGAGAGAGCAGGTTCATTACTCTGTTCTTCTCTCAGTTTGTCGTACTGTAAGAGGACACCCCCCCTCTTTCTCTCCTGGGTCTCTTTAAAGAGCAAGCTGGAATAATAACTCTGACTTTCCAAAAGTACAGAGGAGAACAAGCTGTCAGAAGTTTTACCTTCATAAAACCATGAGCTTTAAAAAAACAACTGATCTGACCCCCCCCCCAACAGAGCATGCATCAGACCCTCCATGAGTCCCTCCAGCAGGTTCAGCATCTGATCCCAGGCTGCTGATGTTCTGGTTGTTTGATGGATGATGATGGAGTCTGATGTTCTGGATGTTTGGTGGATGATGATGATGGAGGCTGATGTTCTGGATGTTTGGTGGATGATGATGATGATGATGGAGGCTGATGTTCTGGATGTTTGGTGGATGATGATGGAGTCTGATGTTCTGGATGTTTGGTGGATGATGATGGAGTCTGATGTTCTGGATGTTTGATGGATGATGATGGAGGCTGATGTTCTGGATGTTTGGTGGATGATGATGGAGGCTGATGTTCTGGGTGTTTGGTGGATGATGATGGAGACTGATGTTCTGAATGTTTGGTGGATGATGATGATGGAGGCTGATGTTCCGGATGTTTGGTGGATGATGATGATGATGGAGGCTGATGTTCTGGATGTTTGGTGGATGATGATGGAGGCTGATGTTCTGGATGTTTGGTGGATGATGATGGAGGCTGATGTTCTGGATATTTGATGGATGATGATGGAGGCTGATGTTCTGGATATTTGATGGATGATGATTGGAGGCTGATGTTCTGGATGTTCTGGATGTTTGATGGATGATGATGGAGGCTGATGTTCTGCATGTTTGGTGGATGAGGGTGATGAATGCTGATGTTCTGGATGTTTGGTCGATGATTATGGAGGATGATGTTCGGGATGTTTGATGGATGATGATGATGGAGGCTGATGTTCTGGGTGTTTGGTGGATGATGATGGAGACTGATGTTCTGAATGTTTGGTGGATGATGATGATGGAGGCTGATGTTCCGGATGTTTGGTGGATGATGATGATGATGGAGGCTGATGTTCTGGATGTTTGGTGGATGATGATGGAGGCTGATGTTCTGGATGTTTGGTGGATGATGATGGAGGCTGATGTTCTGGATGTTTGGTGGATGATGATGGAGGCTGATGTTCTGGATATTTGATGGATGATGATGGAGGCTGATGTTCTGGATATTTGATGGATGATGATGGAGGCTGATGTTCTGGATGTTTGATGGATGATGATGAAGGCTGATGTTCTGCATGTTTGGTGGATGAGGGTGATGAATGCTGATGTTCTGGATGTTTGGTGGATGATGATGGAGGATGATGTTCGGGATGTTTGATGGATGATGATGATGGAGGCTGATGTTCTGGGTGTTTGGTGGATGATGATGGAGACTGATGTTCTGAATGTTTGGTGGATGATGATGATGGAGGCTGATGTTCCGGATGTTTGGTGGATGATGATGATGATGGAGGCTGATGTTCTGGATGTTTGGTGGATGATGATGGAGGCTGATGTTCTGGATGTTTGGTGGATGATGATGGAGGCTGATGTTCTGGATGTTTGGTGGATGATGATGGAGGCTGATGTTCTGGATATTTGATGGATGATGATGGAGGCTGATGTTCTGGATATTTGATGGATGATGATGGAGGCTGATGTTCTGGATGTTTGATGGATGATGATGGAGGCTGATGTTCTGCATGTTTGGTGGATGAGGGTGATGAAGGCTGATGTTCTGGATGTTTGGTGGATGATGATGGAGGCTGATGTTCTGGATGTTTGGTGGATGATGGTGATGGAGGCTGATGTTCTGGATGTTTGGTGGATGATGATGATGGAGGATGATGTTCTGAATGTTTGGTGGATGATGATGGTGATATGGAGGCTGATGTTCTGGATGTTTGGTGGATGATGATGATGATGGAGGCTGATATTCTGGATGTTTGGTGGATGATGATGGAGGCTGATGTTCTGGATGTTTGGTGGATGATGATGGAGGCTGATGTTCTGGATGTTTGCGGGATGATGATGGAGGCTGATGTTCTGGATGTTTGCGGGATGATGATGGAGGCTGATGTTCTGGATGTTTGCAGGATGATGATGGAGGCTGATGTTCTGGATGTTTGCGGGATGATGATGGAGGCTGATGTTCTGGATGTTTGCGGGATGATGATGGAGGCTGATGTTCTGGATGTTTGTGGGATGATGATGGAGGCTGATGTTCTGGATGTTTGTGGGGTGATGATGGAGGCTGATGTTCTGGATGTTTGGTGTATGATGATGGAGGCTGATGTTCTGGATGTTTGATGGATGATGATGATGGAGGCTGATGTTCTGGATGTTTGATGGATGATGATGATGGAGGCTGATGTTCCGGATGTTTGGTGGATGATGATGATGATGGAGGCTGATGTTCTGGATGTTTGGTGGATGATGATGGAGGCTGATGTTCTGGATGTTTGGTGGATGATGATGGAGGCTGATGTTCTGGATGTTTGGTGGATGATGATGGAGGCTGATGTTCTGGATATTTGATGGATGATGATGGAGGCTGATGTTCTGGATATTTGATGGATGATGATGGAGGCTGATGTTCTGGATGTTTGATGGATGATGATGGAGGCTGATGTTCTGCATGTTTGGTGGATGAGGGTGATGAAGGCTGATGTTCTGGATGTTTGGTGGATGATGATGGAGGCTGATGTTCTGGATGTTTGGTGGATGATGGTGATGGAGGCTGATGTTCTGGATGTTTGGTGGATGATGATGATGGAGGATGATGTTCTGAATGTTTGGTGGATGATGATGGTGATATGAAGGCTGATGTTCTGGATGTTTGGTGGATGATGATGATGATGGAGGCTGATAATCTGGATGTTTGGTGGATGATGATGGAGGCTGATGTTCTGGATGTTTGGTGGATGATGATGGAGGCTGATGTTCTGGATGTTTGCGGGATGATGATGGAGGCTGATGTTCTGGATGTTTGCGGGATGATGATGGAGGCTGATGTTCTGGATGTTTGCAGGATGATGATGGAGGCTGATGTTCTGGATGTTTGCGGGATGATGATGGAGGCTGATGTTCTGGATGTTTGCGGGATGATGATGGAGGCTGATGTTCTGGATGTTTGTGGGATGATGATGGAGACTGATGTTCTGGATGTTTGTGGGGTGATGATGGAGGCTGATGTTCTGGATGTTTGGTGTATGATGATGGAGGCTGATGTTCTGGATGTTTGATGGATGATGATGATGGAGGCTGATGTTCTGGATGTTTGATGGATGATGATGATGGAGGCTGATGTTCTGGATGTTTGATGGATGATGATGATGGAGGCTGATGTTCTGGATGGTTCGCTGGATGATGATGTAGGCTGATGTTCTGGATGTTTGGTGGATGATGGAGGCTGATTTGGTGGATGATGATGATGGAGGCTGATGTTCTGGATGTTTGGTGGATGATGATGATGGAGGCTGATGTTCTGGATGTTTGGTGGATGATGATGATGTAGGCTGATTTGGCGGATGATGATGATGTAGGCTGATGTTCTGGATGTTTGGTGGATGATGATGATGTAGACTGATGTTCTGGATGTTTGGTGGATGATGATGATGGAGGCTGATGTTCTGGATGTTTGGTGGATGATGATGATGGAGGCTGATGTTTGGGATGTGATGATGGAGGCAGATGTTCTAGATGTTTGGGGGTGATGATGGAGGCTGATGTTCTGGGTGTTTGGGGGTTGATGATGGAGGCTGATTTTCTGGATGTTTGGTGGATGATGATGGAGGCTGATTTTATCTCCATGTCTTTGATGTCTTGCTGTTGGTGTTCTGTCTCCTGGGTGTTTTCAGAGGAACTCTGCAGGAAGCTCGTCACTGTCGTACACGGCCACTAATCCAACACTCAGACGCTGAGATCAGACACGGCGGAGTGTGTGTGTGTGTGCAGAGTGTGTGTGTGCAGAGTGTGTGTTAAACTGTAACTCATCATGACGCCTCACATAATCTGGCTGTCGTTCTCATTTATCATCAGTGTGTTGATGCTGTGGGACGGACCATAATGCACCACTGAGGGGACACCATGACCATGAGGCAGGACATCAGTCAGATCAGCGGTCCATTCAGGTTCATAACCATATCACCATCAAGAGGGCTTCCATTCCTGAGGCATAGCGTTGTGTTTGGGGTGTGTGTGGTGTGTGTCTGTCTCTGTTTTAGTGGGTTTGTGGGGTGTGTGTGTTTGGTGTGTGTGCCTGTGTTTCAGTGGGTTTGTGGGGTGTGTGTGTGTGTGGTGTGTGTTTGTGGTATGTGCGTGTGGTGTTTGTGCCTGTGTTTCAGTGGGTTTGTGGGGTGTGTGTGTGTGGTGTGTGTTTGTGGTATGTGTGTGTGGTGTTTGTGCCTGTGTTTCAGTGGGTTTGTGTAGTGTGTGTGTGTATGTGTTTGGGGTGTGTGTGTCTGTGTTTCAGTGGGTTTGTGGGGTGTGTGTGTTTGGTGTGTGTGCCTCTGTTTTAGTGGGTTCGTGGGGTGTGTGTGTGTATGTTTGGGGTGTGTGTGCCTGTGTTTCAGTGGGTTTGTGGGGTGTGTGTGTGTGGTGTGTACACTTCTGTTTTGGTGGGTTTGTGTGTATGTGTGTGTGTGTGTGTGTGTGTGGTGCGTGTACCTCTGTTTCAGTGGGTTTGTGTGTGTGTGTGTGTGTGTGTGTGGTGCGTGTGCCTCTGTATCAGTGGGTTTGTGTATGTGTGTGTGTGTGTGTGTGTGTGTGTGTGTGTGTGTGTGTGTGTGGTGCGTGTGCCTCTGTTTCAGTGTGTGTGTGTGTGTGTGTGTGTGTGTGTGTGCCTCTTCACTTTAATGCTCCAGCTTTCGTTTCAGAGTGAAATTAAATAAAGCTCTTTTGTTCTGAAGGTTCTGCTGATGTTCTTTTTATTTTTTTGAAGGTTCTGCTGATGTTCTCTGGACGTTGCGTCTCTTAATCCTCTTAATGTCCACTAAACGTCCTGCAAACCCAAATGAATTGCACTGAGCAGAATGAAGCCGTCACTCGGGGTCGTTAATCAACGCTCAGCCGGGTTTTAATGAGCTGCTCTGTGTTTGCGTTCGCTTCAGGCTGTGGCGCCAAAGCTGAGGCCGTTACGCCCAACGTGGACCAGCAGAGCGTGTGAAGAACCGCAGAACCTCCATGAAATATTCACTCAGTGTGGAGGCTGACACAATCAGGTCATCAGCATGCACGTCTGGAACCGAACCCAGCCCCTGATCCCTCAGCGCTGCACGGGGGGGGGGGGGTGTCTGTGTGGGTCAGAGCCCGCGGTCGTCCGTTGATTCTGATGTTTGATGTTGAATAATCAGACGGTGGAATCTGATTGATTGAGATGATGATGTCATGATGATCTGTTTCTGAGGTTCTAGTGCAGATTAGTAGCTGATGATTAGGTCTGTATGGTTGGCATGTTCTCCTTGCTCTTACATGGTGGTGACTAAAGCAAGCGACTGAATGGCTCCAGGGTGTGGGTGTGTGTCTGTCCTTCAGTGGATCAGAACAGTCTGAGGTTCTTCTGTTCTTCTGTTCTCCCCAATCCAAATCAAACAGAAGCTTTCAGGCCGAATGAGAATGAACTAGAACAGTTCTGGATGAATAAATGAATGGATGATTAAAGTGTGTAAGTGTAAGTGTTCCGGAGTCTGCTCCACCGTAGAAGTGTTCCGGAGTTTGCTCCACCGTGGAAGCGTTCCGGATCACACCTCGCTTTCAGTTCTGTAGAACACTTCAGTCTTCCTCTGACTTTCCTTTATCTTCCCTTCATTCTCTCTCTCTCTCTCTCTCTCTCTGCGCTGCTGCGACGCCGTGTTCAGGTCGGGGAGGCGGTGGCTCCGGGTTCGAGATGTTAGCGTTTGAACCGGGGCAGGTGTGGCACTGATGGATGGAGGTGCTTAGTGGACCACAAACGGCCGAGACAGAGAATAATCACTGTGTACAGAGAGCTGGCCAGAGTAAGCAGAGCAGATATATCACCGTGAAACCAACAGCTGAATCACACACATACTCACACACACACACACACACACACACACACACACACACACACACACACACACACACACACACACACACACATATATTTAAACATGACAGAGGTCATTGTTTTGGCTAATGCCTCTACTGCATGTGTGTGATTTATGGCTCCAGCCACAAGGTGAACGTTCTGCGTGTGTGTGTGTGTGTATGTGTGTGTGTGTAAGTGTAATTTATACACCTGCATTAGATCCCGGTCATTAATATTACAGCGGGGTAATTTGCATTTTTTGTTTAAGTTTGCATATTCAAAGTTTTTGCTCGTTCATCATAACCTGCTTGTTGTTGTTGATGATGATGATGATGAAGATGAAGTTCTGGTTGTTGGAGATGTCGGTGCTGCAGCTGCTCCACAGACCTTTTTAAACAGATCTGTTGATTAATCTAAAGAATTAAAGCTTTGAGGTTTACAGTAAGGTTTATTTATTAAAATCACGTCATGGCCATGCTGCCGTGTGTACGTCAGCGGGAACGCATCTCGCACTTCTTACACTGCTGGCTTCTTCTCCTCATTCTCCGTCACTCAGCAGCCAGAACCGCCAGAACCGACACAGAACCGCCAGAACCACCGGGGGCCAGAACTGTTCCTTGTTGTATCTGACCCTCACTTTGTCTTTAAGGAAGGAGACGAACCCCGGAGTGTATATAAATGTTCACGTCTGCTGGGTCTGCTGGAGTACTGCAGTCCATGATTAGAACCATTTTTGAGGTTCTAAGGCCGGTGTGAGGATGCACACGGTTCTCAGTCTGATACACGCAGATGATTTCAGATTCTTTTCATCTGATATTATGGGATGTAGTTTCTGAATTAACAGTGAAGGTTAGTTCTGTTTCCATGCTGCTGTTCTCACCGCCACTGACGCCATCAGGTTCTAGATTCATTATTCAGGACTCAGTGAGGTTCTACATGGTGCAGCACCAAGATTACTGTTTTGCAGTGTATCAGACTTTAGTCGGAGACTCCAACACATGCAGAGCTAGAACTGCCCTCACCGGACCTCGATTAGAACTTCAATAAGAACTTGAGCTTCCTGTAATGTAGAACTTCATCAGTGAGTTTTAAACCAATGCACAATGAACCACCATCTTTAATTCCACTGAATGTTCTAAACCTTCAGATTAATCAAATCGGAACCCCTCGCGTTCTGAAGCCCTCGCGTTCTGAACCCCTCGCGTTCTGAACTTCTCACGTTCTGAAGCCCTTGTGTTCTAGCGGGCCTGTGGATTGGCCCAGAATGATTTTAAAACGCTCACATTGTTCTGGACGCATCATCATTCTCTTTGTTCATGTTCTTTCTGATGATGGTCACAGAACACGTTTCCGTGAGCTACCTGACGTTCTCATCTTTTGAGGCATAAAGTTTAAAGAACGGGTTCTTTATGGTACTCTGAGTGCACCCTCCATCAAAAGCACCCGCTCCTCTTAAACTCAGCTGATTGGCCGGACCGCCGGCTGACAGGAGCACCTCACAGGATGGAGGGAAGATGAAAGTGTTTGTGTCGGCGGCGTTCCGTAATGTCTCCATTCAACCTGCAGCAGACACAACACACGGACATGGGGCGGTTCGGGTGGGACGGCGTTCTCCGGATGGCGGGGTGATTTGTTTTAGGGACGGCCTCAATCCGATCTGAGAGGTTTAGCATTTAAATTGGCTGACTGCGGCGTGCTGCTGCTTTAATGTGCTTACACTGATGAGACGAACCCGAACGCGCCGAGCATGTGACCTTATCTGCAAGAACAGGAGACGGCGAGTCTCCGCGCTACGCCTCTTAGTCCTCCATCATCATCCTCCTCCTCCTCCTCAGATGAATGAGTTTAGAGGTACGTTTCCTGAAACAGCGCCTCCGTGCTTTCCTTCATTAATAACGCTTTGAACTCACAGATGCTTTAAACAGGGGGGGGGGGGGGGGGTGAAGGTTCTGCTGGGTTCTGCTGCTCCGTCACCTCACGGCTGAATGAACTCAGACTCACACTGAGGCCGTCATGTCTGAGGGCTGACCCCGGTCAGCAGGGGGCAGTAATCCCCCCTACACACAGATCAGCAATGCATGTATATCTGTGCTGTGTGGACCTTATTGTAGCTCCTGTGTCCCCTCTCCTGTGTCCACGCCCCTATGTCCACTCCCCGGTGTCCACGCCCCTGTGTCCATGCCCTGTATTTGTGATTGAGTCTTTGTTTTTCTAAATGTCAGTGAATAGTTGTGAGGTTCTGAGGTCAGGGTTCCATCCAATTCTTTGTTGAAATGCATAGTTCCCTGTTTCTGAGGTTGGGCTGGTCGGTTCGGTGCCATAAAAAAGATTTATCAGAGATTTATACTTTCTTTAATGTCAGTGAGTCTCCTTTCGAACAGATCGGTTCCTCTGCAGGTGGAACCCTGAGAACAGCATTCACAATGAGCTGGGAGAAGGTCAGTCTATCATTAAGTCCTATGTGTGTATGTATATATATATATATATATATATATATATATATATATATATATATATATATATATATATATATATATATATGTGTGTGTGTGTGTGTGTGAGAGAGAGAGAGAGAGAGAGCATGTTTCATTAAATAATTAATTTATTATTTTCTTATTCAAACCATTTGCAGCTTCATTAATCTAAAATTAATCCAATCTAAATATAATTAAAAGTGTAATGATTAATAATCCTCTTTATTTCTGTTGTTTAAATAAATTCAGTTCTGATAAAAATCAATCTGTTTAAAACTGAACTGGTGTGTGTGTGTGTGTGTGTGTGTGTGTGTGTGTGTGAGGGTGTGTGTGTGTTAGGGTGAGGGTGTGTGTGTTTTTCGGGGATTGTTCTTGTGACAGCTCCTGAATGGAGGGTGAGGTGAGGGAGTGAGCGCTGCCGGGTTCTCAGGCCGGGTTCTTCAGGTTCTGGGGTTCTTCAGGTTCTTTAGGTTCTTCAGGTTCTTTAGGTTCTTCAGTTTCTTTAGGTTCTGGGGTTCTTCAGATTCTTTAGGTTCTTCAGGTTCTGGGGTTCTTCAGGTTCTTCGGGTTCTTTAGGTTCTTCAGTTTCTTTAGGTTCTGGGGTTCTTCAGGTTCATTAGGTTCTTCAGGTTCTTTAGATCCTGCAGGTTCTGGGGTTCTTCAGGTTCTGGGGTTCTGATGTTCACAGATGAATATTATTGTTGAATGTTTTCTGTGTGAATCAGTCAGCCCCCCCCCCCCCATCAGTTTAAATCTGTTCTGATGTTCTGATCTCACTGTGAGGTGTAACATAAAGGCTGCTTCTGTAGAAATGTTCTGAGGGATTATGATGAATAATGCTAATGTGTTTGTAATGTTTAGCATTACGTTGATAAATGACCAGCTCCTGAGGACCGCTGACTCAGCACTGCTGCAATAACACACTCGCTCTGACGCCGTCATTACACTCAGACATCCTTTACACTCAGACATCTGCATCCTTACACACTCATCAGACAGGCGGGGGGGGGTCTCATTAGATGGGCGGGGTCTCATCAGACGGACGGGGTCATATCAGACATGCGGGGGTCTCATCAGACGGGCGGGGGGGCTCTCATCAGACGAACGGGGTCTCATCAGACGGGCGGGGGTCTCATAAGACGGACGGGGGCTATCATCAGACGGACAGGGTCTCATCAGACGGGCGGGGGGGTCTCATCAGACGGACGGGTTCTCATCAGATGGCCGGGGGGGGGGTCTCATCGGAGGGGCGGGGTCTTATCGGAGGGGCGTGGTCTCATCAGACGGGCGGGGGGGCTCTCATCAGATGGACGGGGTCTCATCAGACGGGCGGGGGGGTCTCATCAGACGGACGGGGTCTCATCAGATGGACGGGTTCTCATCAGATGGGCGGGGGGGGTCTCATCGGAGGGGCGGGGTCTTATCGGAGGGGCGGGGTCTCATCAGACAGGCGAGGCTAAAGTTAATCTAAGGCAGGACTAGAGAGGGGGTAAGGTGGGACAGGGCGGGACTATGGGGTCATATTAACCTCAGGAGCACAGCAGGTGGAGGTGTCAAGGATGTTCTCAGGGGGATGTTGCAGAACATGGTGGTTGTTCTGTTCTGTTGAGCCGAGCAGAGCTGTTGGTTTAGTACTCAGACTGTGCTAGTTCTCAGTTCTTGGTTCTCTGTGCAGTGACCCGGTCCTGGCTGTGTTGTGAGGGTTCTGAGGGTTCTGTGGGTTCTGTGGGTTCCGGGTTCCGAGTTCCGAGTTCCGAGGCTGAGGGACGTTTCAAACACTGAGTCAGAAAGAAATAAACTCACAGTGAAGCTGCGCCAGAAAGCTTTGGGCAGAATAAAGACTGCAGACCTTCTTTTGGTTCTCGAGCCAATTCATTTATAATAATCCGAGTTGGCGAGGTTCTGTCCTCACACAGGACGGAACCGATGGCAGGACGGAACCAACGACTGGCACAAACATTTCCTGCTAAAATTGGATCATTGTTCCTTCATTGTTCAGAGTATTTATTTTCTCAATCTTCTGGTTCTCTGAATTAACCAGTGGGGTGCACCTCACACTTCAGATGGAGGTTCCACTCCAAGATACGGTATGCTGTCAAACACACGCGTATTGGTGGAGGACGTTCTGTTGGCCACGGGCCGAGTTATTGGATCCAAAATACGAGCGTGAATCAAAAGAGAACGTGAACGCAGATCTGCTGGAACACCGTCTGTGAGACCATGACCTGACGTAGGCAGCATGACCAGCGCAGTGTGTAGAACATCTGAGAACCAGGGACCACAGTGGAACTCAAAGCTTTTTTTTGCAGAACATCCACAGGACTTTGATCAGAGCAGTCCACCGTCGACCTGGACCTCCAGGGTGGTTCTGCACAGAACCAGGACGCACATGAAATCAGAACCCGAGCAGGAACGTTCCACAGCATCAGGAAGATTAATAGACGTGGAAATTTGATTTGTTAGATGGAGCCGCCTGCGTCATGGCGACAGTCTGATTCAAATGAAAGATCGCCAATCTGATCTCCATCAGACAGTCTGCTTCCTCTGCAAAGACAATCCATCTGTGTCTAATGAAGAGCAATCAACACAGTCTGCTGTGAAATGAGGAATGGGGGGGGTCTCTAATTCTGATGTCACTCATTAGTTCAGTGAGAGGAACTCTTGTAATTAATTGGAAATATGTGTTCTAAAAGAAACATCAAAAGAAACATGTTAATGTGGTTCCTACATTTATCTTTTATTAACATTATATCTATATTTAATAACCTCTCTCTCTCTGTCTCTGTCTCTCTTTCACTCTCTCTCTCTCTCTCTCTCTCTCTCTCCTTAACTTCAACACTAATAATTTCTTTTCTTTTCGTTTTTTCTAGCAGACCTGCTCTCAAGTCAGCAAGCCCCGCCTCCTCCAGTCTCACATCAGCATAAGCATCACCTGTCCATCAAACAGCCATTGACCAATCAGAAGTTGGATTTGCAGAGTGCCTCTGAGTGTGTGCAGCTGCAGGAGAACTGGGTGTTGGGGAGCAGCGTTGGTCTGGAGAGCAGGTTAGGGTTCTGCTTCATTAATAATTACAGATGTTCCACTCTGATCACTGCCTGACCCATCACCAATCAACCAATACCAATCAATACCAACAAATACCAACCAATACCAATCATTACCAATCATTACCAATCACAAGAATGTTCATGATGAACAGAAGTGTGTGTATGTGTGGGTGGGTTTCAGAGTTGATTCAGAGTTGATTCAGAATTGATTTTAATGTGAACATGTTAATGCTGGGCGGCACGGTGGCTTAGTGGTTAGCACTTTCGCCTCTCAGCGCTAGGGATTCCCAGTTCGAATCCCCATCTGGGTGGAGTTTCCATGTTCTCCCCGTGTCCGCGTGGGTTTCCTCCGAGTTCTCCGGTTTCCTCCCACAGTCCAAAAACATGGATCAAGTCAATTGAATTCTCCAAATTGTCCCATATAGAGTGTGTGTGTGTGAGTGAGTGTGTGCCCAGCGATGGATTGGCACCCTGTCCTGGGTTTGCCATCTGCCCAGACGTTCTCCCATGGATAGGCATGGGGAGCCCCACCGCGACCCTAATAGAGGATAAAGCGGAAGATAATGAATGAATGAATGTTAAAGCTGATTTTTCGTTTATTTTAATTAAACCCCTGATTTTTATTAGTGGGGTATGAAGACATTCTCTATCATAAGTGCAGATGAGAATTTAAATAATGCATCCTTTATTCCACATTCAAAATCTCAGCTTGGTTACTATGGTAACATAACTTCTAAAAATAACCAGCTGGTGTTCTGTGAGGTTCTAGCAGCTGTTTGTTAAATGTGGTGTTGAATCATGTGACGGGACGGAACCGTGGCTTCAGGATTAGTGGAGCCTCCTCTCCTCTCTGTTCATTTCTTCAGTCCATAACCAGGTTCTCCTGAAGGTGCTGATGTTCCCTGCGTGTTCCGTGCGCTCGGCATAACTGCAGGATTTGTAGTGATTGTCGGGAACGTCAGAGTGAAGTGCTGAGATTATCTCAGATTATATCTCGCCGTCGTCTCGTTGGTGTCCCTGAGTTTAGACACAGCGCTCTGCTTTAGAACCCGACTGTCTGTCAAAATGAAATGTAAATAAAGAATCAATTTTCAGGATGCAGAACGGAGAACCAACAGCAGGAACATTCAACATTCTGTTTCCCTCTGACACACACACTCACACACACACACACACACACACACACACACACACACACACACACACACACACACACACACACACACACACACTCACCCCATGCAGCTGCATTGTGGGATAGCAGGTGAATCTGTAAAAGGTGTAAATCAACTTTTTCATATTTTCTGGATTTATATTTGTTTTTAACAAAATTATAAAAACTCACAAATCTTACAAAATGTTCAGTCCAGATGTTCAGATCAGATGTTCAGTCCAGATGTTCAGGTCAGTACAGATGTGGCTACAGCAGAACGGTTCCTGAACCTCCCTCTGACTCTCTGAATGTTTTTAAGGTGATTATCCGTGTTGAGAGATCTTGTTGGATCAGTGATTGCATTCTGGAGTTGTCTGTGGATGCTTCAGCGTGGTGGTGGTGGTGTTCAGAGATTCCTGAAGTGATCTTCAGATTTGGATGTATTTATATAAATGTTCATAGAGATCAGTTTGGATCTAAAAGATGAGAACTGAACAGAACCCTTCATCTTTATTCTTCATCTTTATTCTTCATCTTCATTCTCGGCACTGTCACAGAATTCCCATTTCATTTGTAAACATTAGATTTGTGTTTAAATTTCCTGGTTATTGTTCTGCTGCGTCTTTGCTTCCCATCAGCCCCCCCCCCCATGAGAGGCTGTGATCTTTCCACATGAGGAGTTCTCGGTCTCAGACTCTTCCTCCGCTCTGATCTTTACACTCGAGCAGAAAGGCACCGTCCTGAAGAGGCAGCGCTGCTCAAACCTCTAGGGAGCGTCTTAAAATACACGCCGTCCGCCCAAAGCTGTGATGTCTCCTGCTGCTCCATTTCCCTCTGCGATGGCAGATGTTTCCGCTCGAGTCCTACTTAGAGCTGCGAGAGCCTCTTTAAATCCTTTACTCTTATTTCTCTGAGTTTGGGAGGTTCCTTCTCTCTGTAATCCTCCATTTGGGGTTTTGATTTTGTTTGCTGTTCTGATGGCTGGAGAAATTCAGCAGAGCTTCTACACGTCGTTCGTCTCATGATTTCTGTTATTTTTTTGAACATTTCATTCACTCTGTCTCGACTCGCCGTGTCTGAGTCGGTTGATGGACGTGGTTCTGCATGTCCTCAGAACTCTGTAAATATGAGTGGCAGTGCACCTGGGATCAGAAGCTCGGCTGAAATGTTGCTGGAGCCTATCCCGTCATTCTTTGTGTGACAGGTGCCAGTCCATTACAGGGCAGACGCACAGATTCACACCAGGGACGTTGATGGACCTTAATTTAATTTAAAGAGTACCCGACACGGATCCACCTAATGAGTGTTCGTTCTTTTAAAACCGGGAACGTCAGCAGCCATGGAGAGAGAGACCATCCCCGAGCCGGCGGGACGGTGGACACGGCAGAATAAGATTTCTGTGATGCTGTGAAAGCCTGGTTTGTTAAACATATCCGTGTGATGTCCTAAAGTGCTAAAGTTTAATATGTTATTGTATATTAATAATGAAAATAGGAATAATACCACTGGGTCCTCTGTTCCTCATTGTTTTGGATTGTTGATTAATTAACATGGCTTCATTAACACAGTGAACTGAAGGTGACCAACTCCGTGTTTGCTTTTCTATTTTAATAAATGTTTTAATGAAAATGATTTAAATGAGTGGATGATATTTTGGAGGGATGATGACATTCGGTTCATTCTTTTATGTTGTGTGTTTTTATGAAATCCAGTTAACTCTTAAATCCATCAGGGTTCAGTTCCGCTCCCAAATCTCTTAAAGCTGCTCCAGTGCAGAGGATTATCTTAAAAACACCATTTTCTTTCATGTTCTTTTTTTTGCCGTTAAATTTAAACTGACACCTAAAGGTGGACATTATCAACGCAACGCCAACACACACTCTGTGGCTCAGGATTCCATTCAGCGGCGTGTTGGATGTACACACACTCTGAATGGAGTCGCTGTGGATTCGCTGAGCTGATTCTGAGTCGTGCTGTGTTACTGTCACACTTCTGCTAATTGATTACAGCCTGAAAGAGAGAGAGAGAGAGAGAGAGAGAGGGAGGGACAGAGAGAGAGAGAGCGAGAGAGAGAGAGGGACAGAGAGACACCAACCTGTTTATCATATTGTGTGGACTTCATGTAATTGTGGGGAGCACACACCGTTCCACAATAATCATCATTTAGGTTCAAAATAAAATCATGTCGTTGGGTTATTTAGTGAGTGTGTGTGTGTGTGTGTGTTTGCATGACCAGTTTTGCTCTGATATTGAAGATAATAATACAGATTAGAACAGTGCATTATAATCCAGCGTGGGAGGTGTTACCGTCTGTCACATGAGAAACAGAAATAATAAATCATTATTAAAGATCAACATTTATAAAAAGACAAAATCAGGACCCCGCAGGGTGGGGGTTGTTTTAGACCTCAGGTTAAGGCGATTACTTTAATGGTTGGGGTCACAGCACAGGGTCAGCACCCCAGGAGCCGAGTGGGTTAAGGGCCTGGACTTTTGTCCTTCGTGGACTCTGAATTTAAACCCTTAACAACTCAGGATGATCCTCCACAGTTGGTGCAGGTGTGTGTGTGCACACTCCTCCACCTTACTGCTCCACCCTGTAGAATCAGAGACAGTAGATCATCATCACCGATCACATGATGCTGATACAGGATGGAGACACACTCACACACCTGCACCACCATGTCAGTGTGACTGCAGTACTGAGCATTGTCCTCCACCCTAATCACACCTGCTCCATGGAGGTCCTGATCATCAGAGAACAGAGGACAGGGTTCTAACAGAGTGTGTAGAGGAACAGATGGACTACAGAATGTAAAGTAGAACTACAAACCCCATCAGTCTGATCAGAGCAGCTGAGGTGATGGAGACTGAGAGGAACCTGCAGGTGGATTCGACATCAAATCATTAAACAGAAACTTTTATTGGTATTAAATCATTAGAATAAATGTTTTATGTTCTGCTTCATAATAAAAGTCTCATCTGTGTGTTTTAGGCACTTCCTGTTGAAAACTGGCACTGGCTCCGCCTCATTGTTCCCTTCACCCAATCCTGGCTTCACCCTGGCAACCGGAGCTGTGTACTGCCCACCGGCTCGGCCGTTTCTCCAAAACAGACTGTCCAGGAGAACTTTCCAGTTCAAGAACCCCCCCAAACACTGCTCCTGGAAATGCACTGCCCTGACTGCAGTGGGCGTGGCTGCTCTGCTGTCAGTCATGCTCAGCTACTGTATAGGTAATGATGTGTGTGTGTGTGTGTGTGTGTGTGTGAAATGGGTGAGACAGGAACTGCTAGGACAATGATATTTAATATTAGAAATAAAATGTTTGGTATTGTTTGGGGGGGGGGGGGTTATCAGGGTCCTATGATCACATGATCAGCATCAGCAGTGCAGTGCAGTGACAGTGACGTGGTGGTGCTTCTCAGGTGGTGGTGTTCTGACCGAACATCTTGTTCCCATTAAGGTTTATTTGTGGTCTATAAGTAGTTTTTCTTTGTTCCTTAAACACCTGCTGCCCCGCTGACATGCCCCCCCCCCCACTTGGGACAGATGAGCTGATTAATGTCTCCAGCCTGCGGGATGGGACTGTGTTCAGAGGACCTTCTGCAGTCTTTTGTTCCTCTGTGTGTTTTTTAAATTTGGCTTCATCGTGGTTTTTTGTTTTGTCCTTAAAACTCGGGATTAAAACTCGTGATTAAAACGAGGAGTGAGTTTAGTGTTTATGGATTATTTGGACGTATTAAAGAGATTCTTTATCATTTCTTTTATTGATTTCTGCAAACATTCTGTGTCAAAAAATAAGAAACACAAACTCAAATCAAGAGAAAAGAACACGATTCAAGAAAACGATCTTCCACTGTAGAGAGAATATTTGTCTTGTTAAGATTTAATAAATAAAAACAGTTTTAAAAACTATATCATTTTTAATAATTAGAGCTCTATTCAGGTTTGTTCCACGTCTTTGAGATTTTCCAACGTGTTGAATTATTTTGCAGTCAGGTGTAATGAGTTCCCAGCAGCATCAGGGGGCGGAGCATCATGAGTCTGAGCTTAGGTGGAGGGTTTCAGGTTTTATAAACAAACTCAGCTTCCATTTATTTATTAGTTCATTAATCTAAAAGTCAAGTTGTTGTGATGGTGTCACATGCTGGTTTACTCTGTACAGTACCGCTGACTCAGCAGGAGGATGGGTATGTTCTCCTGAGCTCTTTGCTGAGACACCAACTGAAGGCATGATGGTGGCGTATGTTCTGAATCTGTAGATGATGAAAGATCTGAGAAACGTTCTGTATGATCTGACTGATGAGCCTCTTATGAAGTTTGGTATAAAATGTTGAACCACCTCCTTACTTACAGACAGTCTTTGGTAGGTTCTTCTTTTATACTCATGGTCTCAGCTGTTTCCTGATAAACTGATGATTTATGGAACCTCCAGAACAGCGGTGGTAGAAACTTCTTTGTGATTTAAATGAGAATTAATTAATTTAATTCCATCTGTAGGGCTTCTCTGGATCGAGGTTGCTGATTTTGAGGTTGTGATCTGTGAGATAATTCAGCTCAGAGCTTTTCTGGCTCGTGTTTCAGTTTTAATCCGTTTAAAGCCGTTTCTGTGGGAACTGGTTTGGTTCAGAGTTCCAGATCACTGTGGAACTCACTGTGGGAAGAAAACCGGAGAACCCGGAGGAAACCCACATGGACATGGGGAGAACATGCAAACTCCACTCAGATCAGGATTCAAACCTGGATCCCCAGCACTGAGAGGAGAACATGCTAACCACTACAGCCCGGCTCCGCCCTCATTGAATCTTATAGTTATTGATATCTCTGTCTCTATGGTGACTGCGGAGTTCCGTCCACTCGGTTCCGTCCGCTCGGCTCCATCCTCTCGGCTCCGTCTCAAATCTGACAAAACATCAAACCGAGGTGCAGCGCATCTGAAGCTCCCTCTAAAGAACACGTTCCAATCCACCTTTAGAAGACTTTCAGAACCATCCAAATCTTACGACTGAACAGAACCACGTGGGCGAGAGACAGAGCAAACAGAGAGAGAGAGAGACAGAAAGAGAGAGAGAGAGAGCAAGCAGAGCTCCACCTTTAACTTTCACTTTTTAACTTTGGTTCCAAGATGGAATTCTAAAAAATAATCAGCTCATCAGTGAGCAGGCTGACCTGAACCTGTGAATGGGAGGTGAACACACACACACACACACACAGGGGTGAATGTACTGAATATGATAATGACCTTTGATGACCTCTGGTGTGTGTGTGTGTGTGTGTGTGTGTGTGTGTGTGTGGTGCAGTGATGCATGTGTTTGGTCTGAACTGGAAGCTGAAGGACGTGCACACACACGCTTTTGAAAACGGCCGCGCCCCGACTGTCACCTCGACGACCAACACTGTGACCTCACTCCCTGACGGTGAGTCCAGCACCTGTTCACCCGGCACCTCTTCAGTGTAGGAACCATCTTCAGGAACCATCTTCAGAGTCAATCACATCTGTGCGTCTTTTTGCTCCCCCCCTCAGTTTAGTTCCACTGATCTTTTAGTCATTTCAGACATTGTTAATCGAACGCAGTGGACCGTCTGCGATGAGGTCAGCGGGTTTTAACTCTGATCTAATTAATGATTCCTTTCATTTTAAAACATGGACTAAAGAGTTCCTGTTTAAAATCAAACATGGTTTGCACCTCACACGATTCACCCTGTTGTCTCTCTGTGTGTGTGTGTGTGTGTGTGTGTGTGTGTGTAGGCAGGACAGACTCCACAGACTCTGGGCAGGTGCAGTTTGGGCAGCAGGTCAGTCACTTTGTTGCGCCAGGTCTTTTCTGGAGATCAAAGGTCATCATGGAACAACCCCAGTTCCTGAAGTTCAACATCTCCATTCAGAAGAACGCTCTGATCGGAGTGTACGGACGGAAAGGACTTCCACCTTCACACACACGGGTAACAGAACCGCTCAGAACCGTCATCCAACATTAGCACGAGAAAACCCAGATTCAATAAAAATATAAATAAAACTTTAAAGTTTGAACTTCATCAACCTGAGAAAGAAAATCTGAAATGAAAACATTATTCAGGAGCCTCAGCTTTCGACCTGGAGCCGCAGCTCAGAACCTCAGAGACCGAGATCAGTTCTGAGCTGCAGGAACCCATCCCAAAAACCACCACCCCTCCACACATGTTCCACACACGTTCTCAATTTAACAAACTCGTCTGCCTTTTTTAAAGTGATGATAGAATAATGTAGTGTTCTTTACTGCCGTGACCGTCGCCCCCTGTCTGTCTGTCCGGTGTGTTACAGTACGACTTTGTGGAGCTGCTGGATGGAAGTCGGCTGATCTCCCGGGATCCGGAGGTCAGGGATGGAACGGAGAGCCTTGTCAGCATTCACTGTGCTGGATTCATTCAGTACCTTCATGCTGGAGTTTGGCACTTTGCTTTTTATAATGATGGTCCCAACACGGAACCCGTTTTATACAACACCACGGTTTTGGGTAAGTCTGAAGAATGGTTCTGCATCAGTGAGTTGACACATCTCCATCAGATTATTGCCATGATGTCATGTTCTCTGTGATGTTCTATGTGCTTACTGTATAAGATCAAAGTGGCTTTGATATCATTAGATTCATTCTCTGATCGAACTCTAATAATCGGTTCTAATGGAGAGTTTTTGTTTTCAGATTAACATTCTTGTGGTGAAATTAGTTTAATAATTTGAATATCATCTGAAGTCAAACTCTTTGATGTTTCAGACTCTGTAACGGCATGTCCACATAATTGCTATGGTAACGGGGAGTGTGTGTCCGGAGCGTGTCGCTGTTTTCCTGGGTTCCTGGGGCCTCACTGTCATCAGGGTGAGACACGGCGTTTCCATTCGGATCAGAAGTCTGTTCTCTGTCATCACAGAACAGCTCGGGGGTTCTGTAACGAGACATTATCTAACGAACGCTCTGCGTCTGAGACTCATTCACAAACAGAGCACAAAACCCTGTACCCATAAACGTCCACAGCCAGACGGCAAGCCTTTAGAACCTCCACCCTGCAGCTTCACGTCAGCGTTCTGCGCTTAAAGTGATGAGGAACAAATCCACACTCCCGTTTCATCATCAGAGATCACAGAGGAGGAATTATTCATTCAGAGTCTGAAAGCTTAATCAGTTCAGATTAATTAAAACAGAATGATTTTCTGCCTCGTTCACATTTCAAAGAATCCAGAGCTGGAGTTTCATATGAATGAATCTTATGTCTGATAAACTCCTAACTTTTGTTTTGTGAAGTTAAATCCATTCAAAACTCTTTAAGAATATGAAACTGAATTCTGGGAACAGTGGCCTGATTTTGAGTTACACGGCCCTAACGTGTGTAATGTATATGTGTTTATTTGTGTGTATTCATTCATTCATTCATTATCTTCCGCTTTATCCTATATTAGGGTCGCGGCGGGGTTCCCCATGCCCATCGCGGGGAGAACATTTCGGGCGCTGGGCAGATACACCCAGGACAGGACGCCCATCCATCGCTGGGCACACACTCACTCAAACAGGCACACTCTATATGGGGCAATTTGGAGAACTCAATTGACTTGATCCAAGTTTTTGGACTGTGGGAGGAAACCGGAGAACCCGGAGGAAACCCACGCGGACACGGGGAGAACATGGACACTCCACCCAGATGGGGATTCGAACCGGGAATCCCTAGCACTGAGAGGCGAACATGCTAACCACTAAGCCACCGTGCCACCCATTTGTGTGTATGTATGTATATATATATATATATATATATATATATATATATATATATATATATATATATATATATATATATTATTGTATTCTTTATATTTTGTAATTTTGCTTTGGCATTTAGAACATGTCTCAGTTTAATTAATGATTTATTAGAACATCCTCTCAGATGTCAATTACAATAATCTGTGTGTGTGTGTTTGTGTGTGTGTGTGTTCCAGCGGCCTGTCCCGTCTTGTGCAGTGGTAATGGTGATTACAGTAGAGGGCGCTGTCAGTGTTTCAGCGGGTGGAGGGGAGGTGAATGTGATGTTCCGGCTTCTCAGTGTGTGGATCCTCAGTGTTCGGGTCACGGTTCCTGTGTGTCAGGACTGTGTGTGTGCAGCCGCGGCTACAAGGGCGAGAGCTGCGAGCTGGGTGAGTACGGTGCGCAACCTCAGCAGCAACTTCAGCACTGTGAATGACGAAGAATCAACCACCTGAACGGATTACTGACAACAGCACAACCTTACCCTAAACATTCACCCTAAACCCTAACCCTAAACACTTAACCCCTCATGCCTAACCCCTAACGCTTCCTCTGAATTACAGTACCATCAGAAGTTTAATAAACCTCATCATTTCTAACAAAAGTTCTAAGTTCAGAGAGAACCACATCAGATTCTAAAAGAGAACATCATCAGACCTTAATCAGAGAAAACAGAACAATCAATAAAAATATCAATCCTGATCATTTTCACATTAAAATAACATTTATATAAATTTCAAATTAAATCAATTTCTAAATGTATAAAATGTTGTTCTGAAGAAAGTTTCATGTTAATGATTAATGTAATTAATGTAAATAATCAGTAAACAGGAGAGAGCTGAGTGTCTTTGTTAAGTCTGTGTTCAATACGCCGTCTCCTCATCTGAAGGTTCTGCGTCTGTTCAATACCACTTCACTCAAATGATCTGAGAACAAAGCAACCCCGCCCCCTCGATCAGAGACCAGCACAATCAATAACCTCCATCAGCTCAGAGACCCGGAGAACCGCGCACAGAACCAAATCACTCAGAACACTGCACCATGCTGCGTTCTCCGTCATATTGATTCTGATTTATCAGATCCATCTGCATGCAAACACTCACAGAACATTAAACTCAGCAGACGGATCTGCAGACGCAGGACGAGGTCATGTTGGACTCATGAGGTCATGATGTCATCATACCTCAGATCCTCTGTTTCTGATTTCAGAGGTCTCAGTGATGTGTCACCGTCTCTTTGTGATGCTGATGTTCTGTCCTGCTGTGGGTTCTCTGTGTGATGCTGTCCTGATTGATCTGTTGTTCTGCAGTGGACTGTGTGGACCCGTCCTGTTCGGACCACGGTTCTTGTCTTCGTGGTCGATGTCATTGTTTGCCTGATTGGACTGGACCCAGATGTGAGTCTCAGATCTCTCTGTGTCCGGAACACTGCTCTGGACGAGGAACTTTCCAAATTGAGAGCAACGCATGCGTCTGTGAGCCCAACTGGTCTGGACCCAACTGCTCCAAAGGTTTGGCTCTAGAACCTTAAATGTACCATGACTTCTGTTTAAAGCACAGTGTGTCCCTCACAGCTCCGTTTGATTAAACAGTATGCCTGACCTGGTGCAGGACCTGTGGTGGTTCCGGCCCGCTGGTGGTTCTGACCCGTGTTTAGACTTTTGCTTTGAGGCTCAGAACCTCTATACAAGATGAACGAATGTTTTTAAAACGGTGTTGTGAGAACCATACACTCACCTTATTCATGGTTCCTCTTCTGATCAAAAGTACCAACACTGATGTAGGAACTACTGATTGTTCTTGAAGAACTCTAATCAGAATCAGAATCAGAACCTACAGAATGGAGTTCCGTCCTCAAAAAAGTTCTGAACATTACAAAAACGTCCCGAATCTTTGAGGATCATCATTCTTTAAATCATAATGTCATTTAGAGAGAACCATCAGAACCATCAGGGATGAGGTGCAGCGTTCTCCATCACTGGTTCTAAAGACTGAAAAGCTGTGATCACAACAAAGAATAATTTCTTTATTAAATCTGACATTCTCATTTAAATAATGAATCAGCTTTACTTATTATATACAAATCTATTGTGTGTATGTATGTGAGTGTGTGTGTGTGTGTGTGTGTGTGTGTGATAGCTAAGGGACCTCTACTAAATGACCAGAGGGGATTTTGGTCTCTTCATTACCTTCACCTCAATTAAATAACTTTAATTAATGGCCGTGCCTTGTGGATCGACCCCCCCTCCTTCACCTCCCGCTGAGACCTGGAAGTTCTAATCCAGATAAACGCCTCACTGTTAATGAGACATCGATTCCATCGGCCATCGAGTGATCGGCCTCTTAAAATTCACTGAGGGATTTACCTCCACGGGGTTTTAACATTCCACACAGAGCGCGCTCAGAGGCCTCCGGACCTCACAGAGAACCTCAGAGACCACAGGACCTCACAGAGAACCTCAGAGACCTCCGGACCTCACAGAGCGTGCTCAGAGACCTCCGGACCTCACAGGGAACCTCAGAGACCCCCGGACCTCACAGAGAAACTCAGAGACCCCCGAACCTCACAGAGAACCTCAGAGACCTCCGGACCTCACAGAGAACCTCAGAGACACCCAGACCTCACAGAGAACCTCAGAGACCCCCGGACCTCACAGAGAACCTCAGAGACCTCCGGACCTCACAGAGAACCTCAGAGACCTCCGGACCTCACAGAGAACCTCAGAGACCTCCGGACCTCACAGAGAACCTCAGAGACCCCCGGACCTCACAGAGAAACTCAGAGAGCTCCAGAGCTCACAGAGAAGAGAGGAACACAGTTAGAACTCATTTAGTTCCTGTATTATTTTCAGATTCTTCATGTTTAGAAATCAAGGGTCCTCTTCAAATGAGATGATTTTCACAAACACAGACACACACACAGACACACACACACACACACACATAAACACACACTCACACGCACAGACACACACACACACACACACACACACACACACACACAGCGTTTAGATGACAGTGATGGTTTTAACACACTATTGATCAGATGATGATCAGTGATTTGGGGTTATTTGGAGAACGTTAGTTCTGCTGTCTTCTCCTTTGATGTTTTATAAGTTTGGAGAGTAAACACACAGACTGAACCAGTTTAAAAGTTTGAGACACTCAGCCGTGTGTGTGTGTGTGTGTGTGTGTGTGTATTAATAATTGATTCATGTTGATGTAATTAGCAGGCGGTTCTCTCTGTAACGCTGCTGCTGATCTGACATCAGAGTTCTGCTTCAGTTCAGAACCAGAGTCAGAACTGTCTGAGTCCAGCATGGTGTACCACTGACCTCACACCTGACCTCAGAACAGTGCAGGACCCTCAGAGCAGTTCCATGGTTCTGATCGTTCTCATTCCGGGTACACGAGGTTCCACTCTGGATGTTTATAAAAGGCTTTGATGTTTAGACGTCGCCCATCACACGAGATAAAAGCCTTTAAATACTCCGACAGCGGGTTCGAACGGCACGTGTTTGATGTGCACAGATCGGGTTCTGGACAGTTCTGAGGTCAGTGTGTGATGACATGACCTGACCCGGTAAAGCAAGGTCGCAGACTGTAAGCAGATCGGACCTGCCTGTGTTTCAGAGGTTTGTCCGGCCGAGTGCAGCCTCCATGGCGTGTGTGTGGGTGGGGCGTGTCACTGTGCAGACGGCTGGACCGGTTCACGGTGCGAGCAGGAGGAGTGTAAGCTTCACTGCGGCGATCATGGCGTGTGTCAGGACGGACAGTGTGTGTGTCATCAGGGTTGGACTGGAGAACACTGTAACATCGGTGAGTTCTGCAGCTCCAGCACAGAGATCAAATCAGTGTGTTCTCTGTGTGGTGTGTGTGTGGTGTGTATTTGGTGGGTGTGTGTGTGGTGTGCATTTGGTGTGTGTGGTGTGTTTGGTGTATGTGTGTGGTGTGTTTGGTGTGCATTTGGTGTGTGTGTAAATGTTAGCAAATTCTTATTTCTTCAGATGTTAAGATTCTTGTTCAGATAGTGTTCTATTTAAAGGGGTTCTCGGTTCTCAGTTCTTAGTTCTCAGTTCTTAGTTCTCGGTTCTTAGTTCTCAGTTCTTGGTTTTTAGTTCTTAGTTCTCAGTTCTTAGTTCTCAGTTCTTAATTCTCGGTTCTTAGTTCTCAGTTCTTGGTTTTTAGTTCTTAGTTCTCAGTTCTCAGTTCTTAGTTCTTAGTTCTCAGTTCTTAGTTCTCAGTTCTTAATTCTCGGTTCTTAGTTCTTAGTTCTTGGTTTTTAGTTCTTAGTTCTCAGTTCTCAGTTCTCAGTTCTTAGTTCTCAGTTCTTGGTTCTTAGTTCTCAGTTTTTAGTTCTTAGTTCTGTTCTTGGTTCTTAGTTCTCAGTTCTTAGTTCTCAGTTCTCGGTTCTTAGTTCTCGATTCTTTTGGGATCTTATCAGGATCTTTTTTTAATCAGCTCTTCTTCTCTGCCTCTTTATTCCAGCTCACTTCCTGGATGGAAAGATCAAAGGTACTGTCTTCGTTTTCATGTTGCTTCGTTTGCACAGATTCTCTAATTAATATTTTAAATTACATTAATTTTATTTGAATTATTATTATTTTATATTTTATATTACTTTGTTTTAATTTATATTTAAATCATCATGAGTCAGCATTAATGATGAAAGCAGTCAGTCATGATGAGTGTGTGTGTGGAGGTGCAGCAGCGCCTCTCTGCTTCTGACGCGCAGTGTGTGTGTGTGTCCCTCGAGGACGTCTGCACTTTTGTAATTCTTTGCACTCGATGTGTCTTCATGTTAACAGACGGGATAGGATATCGAGGTAAAGATGGAGGTGCACAGAGGAGAGCATGAGGCTCTGTCTCCACATCTGTCCCCAAAGCATGATGTCTGTCCCCCTAACACTCTGTCCTTTAATGTCTCATACAGTCAGATCCGACAGTTCCTCCTGATACACTAGATCTCCGTGGCTGATTCACACACACATACACGCGCGCACATACACACACACACACACACACACACACACACACACACACACACACAGCAGTGTTAGTGCTGATGATGCACATTTTAAAGCAGTGTGCAGTGAGGCAGGTCTCCAGCTGAACAAGAAACAGTTCCATCAAGGAACCTTTATTTAAAGGTCCTGTCGGTTTGGTTTGTTCTCCTGGCTGCAGGACCTCTGTGGTGGAGTCACTAACATGTCTGCCTTTAATCAGAATAACGTTCTGCTCCTCATCCTCAGCTCGTTATCATTTAATCTTCATTCATTTAGAAGAGCAGAAATGATCAATAAATGAGGGGAACCTTTCAGGACTACAGGGGCACTATAAAAGGTTCCTCTCCGTGCTGTAGCTGCAATGCAGAATAGTTCCACGGCGGTCTGTAACAGAACTCTGGGGTGGCATCGGTTTTAGGTTTATCACATGTTCAGAAAACACCTGACACCAGAAATCATATCCAAATAATCCAACAGCTGACCTTTAACCCTCACACAGAGGTGGAGAACTGTCGGTGAGGTTCTATTAGAACAGAATGTCTTTAATGTAAGACTTTAAACTCGCACTTTTAATCAGGAACTCTTTCAGGATTTGTTTATTAAATCTGTAGAAACAGGAACTGTTTTAGAACCGTTTAGATCAGTGTAACATCATCACGGCTGTATAATGATTTCACAGACGTCTCACCCCGGCTCTTAGTTCCTGACCTGTACTTTAATTTCACTGATGGTTCCTGAGGTGAACTCTTCCATGACTGTGGGACCTGACTGTATGTGTGCACAGATTTCAGGTGTATGTAACCATCAGTCACAAACTCCCAGTTCCACGTGTTCTCCCAGTTCCACGTGTTCTCCCAGTGCAGCTCCAGTGTGCGAGGTCTCCAGTGTTCTGTCTCTCTGTCTCTGATGGACTGAACACTTGCTAAGCTCCCTCGGTTTAGCACTGTTCCACCTGTGAGTTCAGAACATGTTGTCTGACAGAAGCCCTTTACTCGTTTTGTTGCTCTGAGCTTTAAATTCACATGGACATGGTTCTCTAAAAGATCAAGAACATAGATCTGAATGCACATCATCTCAATGCAGCTGGAACTAAAGGAACCTTTAATGGGACACAGTTAAACTTCAGCGGTTCTATGAAATTGTTCTTCCTGTGAGTAGATGGATGAGCACTCACGTTCTGCACATTTCTCAACTGTTCTGTTCTCTCTCTAAAACACACACACACAGACACACACACACACACACACACACACCATAAAAATTCATTCATTCTCTTCCGCTTTCTCCTATATTAGGGTTGCGGTGGGGTTCCCCATGCCCATCCAGGGGAGAACGTTTCGGGCGTTGGGCACCATAAAAATTGGTATAATAAATGATTTTGTACTTTATCTTTAAATAATGTCAAACCAAACATTTAAAGTTGAACTTAATTATATTATTACACGTTTACCTCATCATATTCTCAGCAACACATTAATCTGTGATTAATCTGTCATTAATCTGTCATTAATCTGAAAATCGATTCTGAATCACAGAGCAGCAGGAACCGTACAGACGGGAACACGTTCTCCGCAGCCTGTGCAGTGTTCATTACATTTTAACAAACTGCTGTTCACAAAACATCTGGAGACGGAAATGCCTTCAAAGGAAATTAGCCCCGCCTCCTTCAGTATACATACGCTCACAGACCACTCTGATTGGCTGCTGCTGTTGTGATGGATGGATGTGAGAGTATAAAATCCATTAGAATAAAAAAAGATTTACAGCATCAACCACCAGGGGCGCATATCTCCAACATTCAGACTAATGAATATTTAATACACAGAGGAATCAGAGGACCCCCCACCCCCACTATACACAGAGAGATCAGAAGACCCACGTACAGAACATGTGTAGAACACACTCTATAAAGTATATCTGATCTGAAGGTTCAGACTGCACACAGGGCCTGACACACTCTCAGACTCTGATAATGAAGGTCATTAATAAGGTCATCAGGCTGTCCATAGAGACACAGACAGAAGAAAATGAGGTCAGTGTGAATTTACAGCTCACTTCCTGTGTGATGTCTCTGAAACGTCTGCTGGGTTCCCTCATACTCTGTTTACATCTGATCTATGATCTGTGTTAGAAAACCTCTCACTGCGCCTTGTGGATGCTGTTAAACTGTGTGTGTGTGTGTGTGTGTGTTTGCTCTGTCAGATAGTTGCCCAGGTCTGTGTAACAGCAATGGCAGGTGTGTTCTGGATCAGAATGGATGGCACTGTCTATGTCAGTCTGGATGGAGGGGCTCCGGCTGTGACGTCGCCATGGAGACCATCTGCTCTGACGGTAAAGACAATGAAGGAGGTAAGAACTGAATGAAACGTTACAGATTAGATCTGCTGATCAACTCAATGTGACGGGTGGAGGGCGAGGTTACCACGGGGATCACATGACCTGTTGCTTTAATGATTTTTTTATTGGACAGTTCTAAGTTCAGTTCTGAGTTATTTCAGTTTAGACTCTGTGCAGACTCTGAATAAAGGATTCCTCTGAGGACCTGATGGTCAGACCTGTCTGTCTGAATCTTTTCATGGTCAGACCTGTCTGTCTGAATCGTTTGATGGGTTTCTGAACTGTAGATGGAATAAAGGTGATAAGTTCAAAAGACGAAACCTTTGGTGGTTCAATCTCTGCACATTTAGGCTGTAGAATAATCCAGCTGCTGCTCTTTGAGGTGGATGATTCAGGATTCAATAAGTCAACAATTTTTAAGTGAAAATGTAGTTTGTAGACAAAGTCTTCAGGTTTTGAAGTTTAGTGAAATGTGTTCATATTTCCGTTCAGTATCGTTCTATTTGTTAAATCTCAGTTCTTGGTTCTCAGTATAGAACACCTTTTCAGATGAACTCAAGAGCCACTTAGAGATAATACATACATACGTCATTCATTAAATCAACCCTGCTGTGCTAGCTATAGCCCCCTTGTGGCAGTGGCAGACTCTGCACTGGTGTCCAACGTTTGCCATCATTTTTGTACAAAATTTAATCTGAATTTTATTTTCTCTCCCTCTGATCAAAGTGTAGGGGGTCCATGTGGGGGGGTTGATGTGTTTGAACTTAATTAAGGAAAAGTGTTTGCTCCTCGAATCTAGAAATGATAGAATAATCATAAGTCTGTCAATAGGTTCCATGTTTGTACCACGAGACTGTGGATCCATCAGAACGTTGTGTTCTGAAGCCTTAGCTTGCTGTTCAGTTGGTGTTCTGTGTTCTGGGATGTGATGCAGATGGTCTGATGGATTGCATGGATCCAGACTGCTGCGTTCAGGTCTTCTGTCAGGAACAGATTTACTGTCAAGGTGCTCCAGACCCAGAAGTTGTGGTTCCTCCTCCTCCACCGACCTCCACCAGGACCTTTTACCATCGAGTCAGGTTCCTGATAACACCTGGTGGAACCCATCGGCTTCCTGGAGAAAATCCGTTTAACGGCAGGTACGTTTCAGTCCATCTTTAATCATCCCCCTCATGATTTAAACTACAGAAGTATTCAACCGGAGGTTCGTACGAGAGGAACGGTGGATGTTTCTTTCGTTCCATTAAGTTTCCCGTGACTTTCATTCGTCTCTGTCTTCAAAAAGTTCCATCTTGTGGTAAAAGCTGAATTTGTATTCATCTGGCAACCGGGAACTTCTCTGAGACGTATCGTCTCCATCACAGGAGCTGTGGTTCCACCGCTGACCTTGATGAAGTCTGCAGGGTTCCACTGTTCTCAGAGCAGCGCTGTTAGATCTGAGTGTGAAACATAAAACGAGTCGATGTAAGAAAAGTACAAACAGAAACATCAGGACACACTCAGAGGACAAGGGTGGGGGGGGGGGTCGGGGGGTCTGATTAGGATTAGAACCATCCGGAAAATTTACAGCTTAATAATCATACACCCGCTTCCCGTCCTCAGCTGTGATAATGTCATCGGAGAACCAGGACTTCAATTATCACTTAAAAATGTTACATTAATAATTAACAAGGCTTTAAAACAGAGAGAGTTTAAAAAACTACCCGTTCTTCATCTTACGACAACTTTATAACAACCAACAGAGAACGAATGACAGACGGGATAACCCCCAGTGCACTGTGAGACAGGTTTTACTAGAGCTGGGGGGATAACTAATAAAGACATTTTGATTATGTTGTGATAATTAGAAAATAATTACACCCCCCTCTGCACTGAACACAATCCAAAGCCCTCAGGTTGAGTGTTCGAATTCAACCCTATTGCCCCATCTGCACTTCCTTTCTCGGTTCCATTGGTGTTCCGCATGGCTTTCTGTCCTGTGGTTTGGTTGGTGTTTATATGTGGATCCATGTCCCCCCCCCCCCCCCACACACACACACACATTTAAACACACCCTGCACATCAGAACACCACACACACACACACACACACACACACACACACACACACGTGTAAAGCTCTTGTCTTTGTGTTCCCACTCCCGGGGCCTGTCCCTGCACTCATTTAGATTCTGTGTGCTCTCATGAGTCAGGAGGCAGAGCGAGCTTTCGGATCAGAGCAGCGTTCTCTCTGTGTTCGTCCCGTTGTTTTTATTTTTACAGTCAGGAACATTTCAGAGCAGACTTCAGTGTTCATGTGAACCTGCAGGATGAGGATCTGCTGCTCTCATTCATTCCACAATTATGTAAGCAGCTTCTGATTTTGCACTGCAACAAACAATACTGCATTTGGAACAAAGCCCAGAAAAATGAACCCGGTGTTCAGACCACACCGACATACCAACACTACAGCTACCAAACCTGCCATTACAGCTCAGGGATCACAGTGAAATGGAGCATTCTGATTGGTTGTAAAATGAAATGGGCTGAGATGTTACAGAACATTAAAGGTTCAGTCCTTTTAAATTACCCCCCCCCCATGAACCAGCTGCTGAATGTGTGTGCATACAAGGTGTGACCTGTGGAACCTCACACACACACACACACACACGCGCGCGCGCGACAGATCACAGGTCTAACTTTGACAGTAAATCAGGTCTGAAATGAGATGATGTTTAAAAACCTGATGAAATACAGAAGCTCATTCAGATGGAACTGAAAGCACAAGAAAACAATCAGAACGTTATGAGGAGAGCGTTAGGTCGTCACCATGGCGATGCATCCCAGAACAGTAATGTAGTGAGAGTGATTATATCTCTGAGTACTGCTGTTAGTAAAGTGGAGTAATGTAATGGAGATGATTCAGCTTCATTACTCTATGGTACTCAACATCTGGAGAACATTACAGATGTTTCAGACTGATTGAATCAGTGCAGGTTGAGTTCCGTGGTAATCGGCGTGTCCGTGCTGCTGCTTCTGTCACAGTCTGGTGTCCGTGGTACGAGGTCAGGTGATCACTGAGGATGGAACCCCTCTGATCGGAGTCAACGTCTCTGTTCTGCAGGACGAACAACAAGGATATACCACCACCAGACAGGATGGCATGTGAGTACACACACACACACACACACACACACACACACACACACACACACACACAGTGGTGTTACCTGAACATTTTGTAATACACTCAGTTTATTAGGAAACCTGTGGAGCACTCCGTTCATGTGATGATAAATCAGCGTGATGGAGAACGTTTACATCATCTGTGAGACAGACCATCAACCATCATCCTGTTAAAGTCCAGAGAGAGAGAGAGGACTCATCAAACACCGTCACAGTCACCATTTAGACTTTATATTCATAGATAAAACAGAGTACTGATGCGCTGCGTCAGGACCGACGCCCCCTGCTGTCCTCCCTTAGCCAGTTCATTAACTGTGTGTGTGTGTGTGTGTGCACCTGTACAAGGTCTGTCTGACCTTAAACTGCCCTCTCAGCAGGACTTTTTGTCATTATCAAAGCCGACCAATCATCATTACACACCAGGAGGCGCTGAATCACCTCCTAAAGGACGACCTGTGATTAGCTTTGATTTTAGCTTGTGGCAATAAAGGGTTCTCTGTCTCCCCCTGTTTCCTTCTCCTGTGTGTCTCTGTCTGTGTGTGTGTGTGTGTGTGTGTGTCTATGTGTGTGTGTGTATGTGTGTGTGTGTGTCTATGTGTGTGTCTATGTGTGTGTCTATGTGTGTGTCTCTGTGTGTGTGTGTACTATTTTTATAGTAAATATTATTTTTAGTTCAGATGAATTGTGTGTGTTAAATTGGATTGGCAGCCTCTGTGTGTCTGTGATTAAGTTTGCTATTGAGAAGTGTGTGTGCATGTGTGTGTGTGTGTGTGTGTGTGTGAGTGTGAGCGTGTGTGTGTGTGTGTGCGTGTCAGTCATTCAGAGCAGCACTTCAAAGTGAACCCGACATTCCAAATCTTCGTTTCTCCCTCCTCTTCAATCTCACGCTAATTAGAACATGTCCTCAAACCACGGAGATCCAATTCCCAGAAGAACTCAAACTCAAAGTCGGATCAGAACTTTTTACAGAATCTAAAACCGGTTCTGTTTAATGACCACAAGCTGCAAACATCACAATACAGTCTTCACATCTGTGGATTTATTTTAACAATACAGTTTTATTTTATTCAGATCAATGAATCAGAGATTTCTTCTCAACACTTTGATCCGCAGAGTTCAAATCTCACTTCCGTGTTTGTATTCAGTGATTCAGTGAATCGTGACACAGAGTCAGAACTGTTTGATGGATTAGCGTGTCTTCATCAGAACATGTGGACCATGAACCACGTGTGGAGCATATAAAGAGAATTTTGCCTCCACTTCACCTGATCGTCAGGCAGATGAACAGAAAAATGTTCTGAATATTTAAAGAGGAACTGATGGTGAAAATAAGGAAGGTCTGTTCCAACATGGATCAGAAGATGTTCTGCTGGTGGAACCTGAGAGAACCACTTGAAGATCATTCAAGAACTTCTTTAGTTTTTTTTAAGAATTAGACTCCATCAAACTGGTGGAACCTTCATGAAGTCCAACATTTTACTGATCATCTCAGAGACCGCGAACATGGAGACAGTGACATGACGACTGTTGATGACACTAACATGAGATGATTCCGAGTTCATGTATCTCAGTTGAACTGATGACACATGTAGGTCATGCTTTAATCAGAAGCTCTCCATCTCATGGTTCTCTGAAGATCTACATGAGGCAATCAGATCTGTGTTCATGTCCAGTTCCAGGTCTCATTCTTCAGAATTACTCACAGAGTCTGATGACAGGTTTGTTCAGATCTGATTTCAGATGATCTGTTGACTAACACACTTTTGACTGAATTACAGTGGTTCCCCTCTGGAACCATTTGTGGAACCCCTCATGTCCCCGTCGGTATCTAATACGAGCAGACAGGTTCAGTAGATGTGGAAGTGTTGTGCTTTAGCTCATTAATCATAACGAGCTGAAGTTGATCCCTTGTCTCCAGGAGAACCGGGCAGGAAGACCACATCACATCTCAGTTCACCTTTGAATCGTTTCTGTTGGAGCGAACGGGTTCTGAAGTACCGATCTGGTTCTCTTCACGTGGACCTGCTCTGGTTCTGTGTACATGCTCGTTGTTCTGAACAGTGTGCTGGAGGATTGTGGGGGTGGTGTTATTGATGTTGCGTGTCTGTAGGTTCGATTTGTTGGTGAACGGTGGAGCGGCGCTGACCCTGACTTTCGTCCGAGCGCCGTTTCCTGTGACATGCCGCTCGGTGTGGTTGCCATGGCATGTGATCCATGTGATGGACAGAGTGATAATGAGGCGAGAGGACAAAGACACGCCCAAATGTGAGCTGAACAGCCTCGCAAGACCTGCTCCACAAATACTGTCATCACCTCTCTCCACCTTTTATAGCTCCGCCCCCGACACCAGCCCCATCGTCCCTGAGACTCAGGTGAGCAGTTTCATCGGCGTGTTCTCCTCCAGCCAGAGTGTCCTCTCTTCAGCAGGTTCAGTTCTGTTCTGTTCTGATTGTAAGTGAGCAGTAAACATCTGGATGAGTGTGAGCTGTGAAACATCTGTTCAGTCTTAAAGCTGATCACATAATCTCAGTCCTGATCCACAGTTCAATTTTACACTAATTTTTTAAACTAATTTGTAGCTTGGCTGGTGGATTTTTACCTTTAGCGCCGCATGGTGTTCGGAGTTTGAATTGATAGACATTGATTATTGGTTGCTTCAGATTTACGGAGCGTTCATTTATTTCCTGTTCACGCTAACCTCATTTGTTTTGGTGTGTGTTTGTTCCGTGCAGGTTCTTCATGAGCAGACTGGGGTTCCAGGCAGTGATCTGAACATGGTGTACCTCAGCTCGCGGGCCTCCTCGTACAAACCAGTGCTCAAAGTGATCATGACGGAGTCCTCAGTTCCATTCGGCCTGGCTAAAGTTCATCTGATGGTCGCGATGGAAGGAAGAATGTTCCAGAAGGAATTTCCACCATCGCCAAGACTTTCCTTCACGTTCATCTGGGACAAAACTGATGCTTATGGTCAAGAGGTGTACGGCATCGGCGAGGCGGCAGGTGAGTGTAACAGTATTAAAGGTTCTATTAGACAAAGTGGTTCTGACTTTAATTTGGTTCAAGCAGCCTTCACCCAGCGTTCAGATGTTGATCGGTTGACTGATCACTTTACTTTTAATAGACAGTTCTAAAGGTCTTTTAATGATGAACCCGCTGTCTAAAGGCTCTGATCTGTTGGATGACCCTCCGTTACACACGGAGTAAAGTCCATGACCTCACGTTCTCACGACGGACATTCCATTTTCATCAGTCGCTTTAGATTTAATGACATGAGGGTTAGATTAATGTTCTGAGAGAACGTGAGGCTGAATGATTTTCTTTGATATCAAATGTCTAAACCTTCATCATAACACTTCCACATCGCTGTGTTTGTAAATTGCGTGATGACATCATGGGGTCTGGAAACCAGGTTCTTTAAAAAGTGCTTTTCTTTATGAGCTGAATGCTTCAGACGGATCTGAACAGATCGCTGGAACCACCTCCGTCATGTACCTCGATCATGTGGACGAAACACCAGCGTGTGACGGTTCCTAAAGAAAAATAGCTGTTATTTGATTGGTCTGTTGTTTTTAATTAAATCGGCTTATCCTTCGGCAGAACAAACAGAACCCATCAGAACTCCTGCAGACGGACCTCAGGATAAAACACATGACTGACCTTTACGCTTCCTGATTATCTCATCCAGCCCTGAATGGAAATGGGGTTGATTTGAACTCTTTGTTCATCGTGCTATAGCAGGTGGATGAGTTGATGAGTTGATGAGGACAGGTTGCTTGTCTGTCTCTTGCTGTAGCTCGTTGTTTCTGATGTTAAGAAGCAGCACAGTAATAAATAAAAGCTCCAAAAAGCCATGCTTTGCAAGGCCATCTGTCTGAAGCTGATTGTCTGCATGTATAATTAGGCTTCAAATGAAGCAGAACACAACAAAGCCCTCAGAAGGTCGTACACTGATGTTTCATGATGTTGCTGTTGCAAAATCCAAGGGAAAGGAACAATCACACTGCTTCCCTCAGGCTCTCATGGACTAATTAGGACGAGACACAGAGTTAGTGAGTGATTTACAGTAATCTGAGCTGCCAGCCTGACGAATCCTAAAAGAAAGTGTGTGTGGAGTCAATATCAGTTCAGTCTTTTACAAATGCTCAGAAACATCGGCGTGACATCACAGTTTACACCAGAGACCCGCACGTCATTTCCTCAAGGAGCCCCATGGGAACTGCCACTCAGGCATGGTGTGTGTGTGTGTGTGTGTGTTCAAATCAAATGTAAATGAGTGTATGCTGCAGACATGTTCACATTTGACCCCTCGAGGGCGGGCGGGGTCGCTGTGTGTTTGATAGTGCGGTGGATCAGAGTTGAACCCGGTACTGCTGTGTGTTCTGTGTTTTCAGTGTCGGTGGGGTTCGAGTATGATTCCTGTATGAACGTTATTCTTTGGGAGAAGAGACGCGCCACGCTGCAGGGCTTTGAGCTGGACGCGTCTCATATGGGCGGCTGGACACTGGACAAACATCATGTCCTGGACATTTCAAACGGTAAGACATGTCTGAGCTCCATCTCACATTCAGCTTTTACACTGATGTTCTAATAAATAATAATTTAATAAGTTCTCCCATCTGATTTAATTGATCTGAGTTTATAGAATTAATCAGATTTTCTGGAGTTATGATGGAAACTAAATGACTTTAAGATGCACCATCATAAAGAATCATAAAGAATCATTTGGAGTGAAATGAATCTATAAATTATTAATAACTGATTTTTTAATTTGTGTTCTGGACGGCACTGCTCATCAGATTCAGAACCAGTTTATTTAACGTCATGTATTTACATCTTCTCCATCAGACCTTCATTTTGTGAATAGAAACATATTTTAAATTTAAAGTGAAAAATCATCTGTCAGCTGCTCAGAGGTCAGTTTAATTAGGTTTCCTGAACATAACATTCAGTCATTCATGGGATAGGTCCCAGGCCGCGATGGATGGAGTGTGATGGAGTCACGCTTCAGAATTATGGACCGTTACAGAAAGTTCATGAAGGCAGTTCACAGTCGTTATGATGAAACCTGAATGAGGACGAATGGACGTCAAGTTGAAACTCACACATGGGTCCTGTTAAGATTATAAAGTGTTTTAGTAATTTTATTTAAATGTTTTGTCTCCCAACTGAACTGAAATCAGAATCTGCTTTAAAAGAGAAAAAATAGATTCTCTACAGGAAATATTTTAAAACAGGACATTTTTCAGAAAACTGTATCTCTTTGTTCTTGCTGAATTAATTATTACTTGTTTTCAGGGAAAAATCATTTGTTTGCGCAGTTACAGTTTGAGTTTCATTTTTATTCCACTCTCAAAAATTCAGTTCACTGAAACGGTTCTTATATTTTTCAATAAAAACCTGATAATTCTACATCAAAGACTTCAACCAATCAGAACCTTTAACAAACAGACTTTTTTCATTCTCATCACTCTGTCTTTGTAAAAAAAAAAACGAGGCTCCGATCATTCAAACAGCATACCGAGGTAACCAAGGTAACCGAGAACAGAGTTAACCGAGGTAACAGCTGTAAGTGGTAACCAAGGTAACCGAGGTAACAGCTGTAACAGTGGTAACCGAGGGGTAATTGTAAGCTGAATTTAGGGAGCTGATTTTGTGAGGACGTGTAGAGCATCACGCCGTGGAGTCGTTTAATTCACTATAAAGCTGTTCATGTTTGAAATGTTCATTAAAAACTGGATCCACCCTGAATGTTTCTCTAAATCAAATAATAAAATCGTATATAATGAAGCACATTTCAGCATTTTAGACAGAACGTTGACTGAGATCTCACCTCTCTGAATGATGCGCTGATTAAGATTTAGTGGTTAGAACCGTGGCCCAGTTCTAAATGACTAAGCGGGTTATTGATCTGATCTCACAGCCAAAAACTGGAGCGTTCGAACCTGTTGCTGCAAAACAAAACCCGTGTGCCATCGATTTATGCCAATGTGCAGGGATATGCAGCGGTCGAAATCTGGCTCTACACCTGAGAGTGCAGTCTGACCTTTACAGGTTTGTTTATTGACATCAGTTTCATCAGACGACACACGACCTGAAGAATCAGAAAAAAAAAACAGTTGTTCTTTCTCTCTGTTCTGAGTCCGGTGCTCCATCTCTTTCCATCTAAATTAAGATTTATATGCTATGAATCTGTAAAAAAGTGTTTACACAAACTATAAATAAATGAACTGATTGCTCTAAATTATTCAGCTGCAGGGTGGAACTCAAAAGCTCAGAAATCCTAAATCATACGTTCTAAACATCAATAAACTATTAGAACAAAGTTCTGAAAAAGTGTCAATGAGCAAATCAGTTACCAAAAGAATCCATAGTGCTCATTATAAAACATTCAAATCAGATGTTCTATCAGAACGAAGATCAATAACAACCATATTTACAAAAGAACAGCTCGATCAGTTCCTCAGATCGGTGCGGAACATTTCCCCTCAGGGTCTTTACTGACCGTCAGGAACTTTAAATGAATCAGTTTCAAACAGAAACTAAACGGAGGGTTCACTTCATCTGATCACTCACCCAATACATCAGACTGAGTCAGAAAAACATCTTCAACTAACCTCTTGGGCAGGGGTGAGGGCAGGATGGGACAGGGGGAAAGACAGGTGCCGGATGAGGCGGGGGTAAAGCCAGGATGGGACGGGGGAAAGACAGGTGCAGGATGGGGCAGGGGTAGCAGCATTGTTTGGGCAGTTTCTATTTTTTTAATATTTAGTAAATTTGAATGATTATAGTGATGAGTTCTAAAATGCTGAAATGACATTTTCCTCGCTGGTTAAATGTGTATTGTGATTTGATGGAACACTGCAGTAACGTCACTCAGAGGTCATCCTCCTCCTGAGCTGCGGCTCATTAGTGATTGGTTGGTGGGGTTCTGTTTAAGTTGCTGGAGCGTTCTGGAGTTCTTGGTGTCTGTAAAATCACTCAATGCTTCGGTTCCTGAACCATTTCTACTGTTTCACGCCCTGAAGGCGGCACTTCTGACTCCAGCGGCTCATAAATCTTGCATAAAGAAAATGTAAGGAAATAAGAAGCAAAGTGTCATTGATCTGAATAAAGAGCAGAACTTTTAAAGTGATGATAAAAGACTTAAAAAGATTCATCTTCATTCTGCAGCAGCTTTGATCTCAGCTTTGTCTCACAGGAATCCTGTATAAAGGAAACGGGGAGAATGTCTTTCTGTCTCAGCTGCCCCCCGTCATCAGCACCGTGATGGGAAACGGACGACGCAGGAGCATCTCCTGCCCCAGCTGTAACGCTCCAGCTGGGGGCAACAAGCTGCTCGCCCCGGTAGCCCTCGCATGGGGGAGAGATGGAAGTTTGTATGTGGGAGACTTTAACTACATCAGACGCATTGATCCATCAGGAAATGCCAGCAGTGTGATGGAGCTCAGGTGAGTGAGCACCGTCCAGTGGAGGTCCTGATGGATGAGGTGAATGAATGTGAATCACTTCAGTGTGTCAACCACATTTAACAGAACATCAGGAGACCCACATGTTCCATCCACAAAGAGCAGCTGGACCATAAGAGGTTCCTCCTCCACCAGGTCTGAGGTTCTCATCAGAGATGCACTGCTCTGTTTAACTCAGAGAGTATCTCCTGAACGGAGGTCAGGTTTCTCATCAGCATTCCTATTCAGATCTTCTGATTTCTGTAAACTGAGATCGGTCTGGGTCTGCGGCTAATTCTGATCAACAACCAGAAACGAAATTCAGACATGTTCAAAGCTGGTTGTGCTGAATGATCTCCAGGTTCAAATTCCACTTCAGCAGATCTGAGGAAAGCTTGGTGTGTGTGATTTGTTCTGATCTGAGGTTCTTTGGTTCCTCAACCTCTCTGAATGTCATCCATAAAAGAGCTTCATTTGTTACCCCTAAAGCAATAAGCAGTCACCCCTCCACATCTCACCCCTCTGTTCCGCTGGATGATCCTTTAATATCGCAGTCATGTCATGGCCTGGTGCACCGTCACCGTTTCCTCTCACGTCTGTCTTACATTTCGCTTTCTTTTGGTCTCAGCACTCACAAAATGAAGCTCTGCCCTGAATATGTCTCCTGGAACTTAAATGATTTAGTTCCTGCTCTGTCAGAGTTCAAAGCAAACTTTTCTGACTGAAAAAACCTGTAATACACACGGGGTGGAGTGTGTGCGTGTGAGGGGGGGGGGGGGTGCAGGGAGGAGGTGAGAACTGAATATTAATCCTCAGAGGAGATGAAAGTAAGCTGGTGCCTGAACTGATCTGATGATGGAGTGATGTTCAGACGGGTGATGAGTCAGTTGTCAGTTTGATTAATGAACATTAAAATGATTTCAACGCTCGTTTTTTTATCTGATGAATCGTCTTCGTTATTGTCTTTAATATTTCTGTTAAATTCTTCTATTTGTTATGCTGCTCAAAGGAATAAAGACTTCAGACATAGGTATGTTCTCTGCACAGTTATCATTTTTACCACACACACACAAATCTTCTGGCTGTAGAGTGAACTTGCCACTCACTCCTGCACCGTGTCACCAGCTTGTGTGTTATTTTGTAAATGTAGTTTTTGTGTGAGACTAAACGAAAGCGTTATTGGTGATGGACGCGGGTTCTGTCATGGTTCTGCAGAAACGCCGTATGTTCTCCGGTTCTGCTGCACGTTGTAGGACAAGCTGCTGTTCGATATTTTTCATGAGAACGATCCACACACACACACTCCTGAACAAACACAGCTGGCATCTTTCAGGACCACATTCTGAATAAGTGGCACAAACACTGCAGCCCGCGAGCAGGTTGGCATGGGGGAGGGGTTCAGCAAATAGCTCAGTCTGTCAGACAGTAAAGTAAATAAAAGTGTGAGATGAGATCGCTATAGTAACATCTGATCACTTCACCTGATTTAAATATCAAATCAGTTCCCTCACAATTAAACATCCGTTCATCTGAACTTCATCAGTGATTAAGTTCTGCAGTGTTGAAACCTGAGTTGATGATTTATCTGCATCTTTAGGTCTTCTTTTGTGAGTGTGTTTGTGTGTGTGTTAGTGTGAGTATGTGTGTGTTAGTGTGAGCGTGTGCGTCAGTCGGACACTCTGTTTTTTCCTGTATGCTGTTGAATCACAGAATCATGTTGTATTCAACTCTGAGTCACTCTGAAACAACTCTCCAGTTGCATATGTTCCATGGTATTGATCGATCTAATTGATTTGCCCTCTGGGTTTTTTGACCTTTTTTGTAGATTTCTGTATAAACAGCTTTTAAAAACAAAGTCTGTAATATTTTTACATTTTCTGAAGAGAAGGTCACTGATACACTGTGTGTCCTTCATCTGAAAAGTGAGGGGTGGAGGTGGTGGAGGTGGATGTGGTGGTTGTAGGGGGGGGGCACGTTCTCAGAGAGGCCTCATCCTCAAAACGCCCTGCTCTGTCTCCCATCAGCAATAACCCCGCACACCGCTACTACCTGACCACGGATCCTACGACGGGACAGCTCTATGTGTCCGACACAAACTCCAGGAGGATCTACCGACCACGCCTTCTGTCTGGAGAAGTTGAGCCCCAAGGAAATCTGGAGATCGTAGCAGGAACTGGGGATCACTGTCTGCCATTCGATGAGAATCACTGTGGTGATGGAGGAGCAGCCACGGAGGCCCTTCTCACAGGGCCAAAAGGTACCTCATTTACACCTAAACACAATGAACCTTAATGATTTTAATAAACACAGATCTGAATCAGTTCCAGTTTTTGTTTTTTTTATGAGTTTTATTTTTTCGTGACTTTTATTTCCTTAAACGTGAAGAGCAGGACTTTCATCATATATTTTATAAAATTGTATCATTTTCACTCTGACCTTCACCTCTCATTCGGTTCCCAGTTTAAAAGGTTCCACTTTAATATCAACTCAGGAACTCTCAGGGTAATGCTACAGATCTGTGTTTCTGACTTTAACAAGAAATCAAAAAAGAATTCAGCTGTCAATCAATACAAATAACACATTAAAGGTTTACACACTCTCACACACACTCACACGCTCACACAAACATAAACATGCATGTAATAATGTTTTATTTTTAACCCTGACCTAAATGCACATTTACATAAAAACAGGTTATAAAAGATTTGATGAATGTATTCATAAGCATGTTCCACTGTGCTAACATACTGACATTCAGAACATTGGGGGGGGGGGGTGTTAACCATAAAACTAATCAGAACCTCCATGAATCCATTTTCAGCTCATTTTAAAGTTCATTGTTTATCTATTTAAAAAGAAAAAGGGTTTTGAACATTACATTGTAACCATGGAGACCGCCCCCCCACCCCCACCCACTCTGCTTTGTAGCTGGAACAGTCACCAGTCTTCTGGAAAGACCTAAAACATTTATAGTTTGTCTTTAATTATTTGTGCCGTTTGATCTTAAAAGCATTTACCACATGGAGCTCTCAGTGATGTTCCGCCGTCTGAAGGTCTGTGATCAGTGCAACAATGTGTTCTACAACATGAGCATGCTGATGGAGCAAAGAGCCGTTCCCCTAACTGTTGCACAGAGTCAATATCACTTTACACTGGGTTTTAATGCAGCGACGTTAATACAACCTGCAGTAGAACCAGTAATAACAAGCTGAATCATGACTTCACTGAGAGTGTGTGTGTGTGTGCTGTACAGTATTATTCTCGTAATATTTCTGCTTCATGTTATGCTAATTGATGTAAGCACACAATCACATTCTGGTCCTCACGGCTCCTTCAGGACAGTAGCTGTAATAAATCACTGTCTGTGAGGCTCAGCTCAAAGCTCACAGCTCGGTTCCTCAGCATTACCTAATGCTCTGGTGTCATGAATTCCCGAAACTCACACATATATTTTTAAAATAAATTGCAGGCGGTGTGCTGGGTGGTGGTGCATTAGTGCACTTTACTTGGGTGGAGACAGACCTTTCTGCCACAACATTAATTCACTGAGATCAGAGCCACAGCCCTTTACTGACAACACTCACTGTACACACAATTAACAAGAAACGCCTGTGTCATGTGGGTTTAAAGCCCAACCATCCATTCTAAAGCTCACGAGAAGAAAAGTCAAAGGAAAAAAAGCAGTTGGAAGATGATCCATTACACCAACTTCCACTTATTGCCTAAGTAATTATTCAACAGCAGCTGGCAGGACCTGAATAATGGAGCAGCATTTTTATCTGCAGCGAGCTGAATAATGTGAAGCCAAATGCAACATGTCTTCATCCACCAGGCCCAACTTCTGTGACATCCTCCAAATCTCCTTTACCTCCTGCCTTCTTTACAGGGATCGCCGTGGACAAAAACGGTTTAATCTTCTTTGTCGATGGGACGGTGATCCGGAAGGTGGACCGGAATGGCATCATTTCCACCTTACTGGGATCAAACGACCTCGCCTCGGCCAGACCTCTGGATTGTGATGCTCTCATGGACATCCAGCAGGTAGAAAACACAAATAATTAAAGCTGAATATTTAATCAAGTTAGTTTTGTGGGACACGTCTAAAACATTTTTCATTATTGAATAATATTTGCTGCAGCCGGTGTGTTTACATTTCTACATAACATCAGCTACGTGAATAGGAGACCTGCGTTCAGCCGTTTCCATCAGGGGGCGCTAGAGTGGATGATTATATCTTACTCTGTCCTTGGTGTCCTCCTCTACTATCCTAACACCCGCATGTCCCTCAGCACTCTGGTCTTCGTCTCCTCCTCCTGCCCGTCGTCCTCAGCAGCCCTCTGAAAAGAAAAGGTGGTTGAGGTTTTAAGGAGGTTTCACACATGTTCTGTTTAACACAGTTACTGTTGTTCTTTCCCATGATGGCAACATCATCATCATCATTATCATCATCATCATCATAATGATAATCATAGGTCTGTTAGGGTCCTAACAGACCTTCTCCTCAGTTGGATCTTCAGAGGCTTCAGGAGGCGGGGAGCTTGGTGAAGTTTGAATGTGAATATTTTGCCTCAGCGTTCTTCTGAACTCTGATGTTTGTCTGTGATTCAGGTTTCACTCGAGTGGCCCACTGATTTGGCCGTGAGTCCACTGGACAATTCTTTATTTGTTCTGGACGGCAACGTGGTTTTGCAGATTACAGAAGAGGGACAGGTGAAGATAGCGGCCGGCCGACCTCTCCACTGTCAGATGCCATCTTCAGAACCTTCTGTTACGGAGACGCAGCGAGCCACGCACACTCATTTGGAATCTCCGAGTGCGATCGCCGTCTCGTTCTCTGGAGTTCTGCACGTTGCTGAAACAGATGAACGAAAGATGAGTCGCATACGGAGCGTGGCACCAAATGGTGAAATCACTCACTTGGCGGGAGTGCCATCTGAATGCGACTGTAAAAGCGACATGAACTGTGATTGCTACCTCACCGGTGACGGCTTCGCTAAAGACGCCCGTCTCAACGCACCTTCCTCCCTTGTGGCTGCTCCAGATGGAACGTTATACGTCGCCGATCTTGGAAACATCCGTATCCGAGCCATCGTAACAAACAGACCCCAGCTTAACGCACTGGGTCTGTATGAAGTGGCCTCACCAGCAGAACAGGAGGTCTACATGTTTGACTCAAACGGAACGCAACAGCACACCGTCAGTCTTGTGACGGGAGACTATAAATACAACTTCAGCTACAGCAACGACCGAGATCTGACCGCCGTGACCGACTGCCACGGAAACACCCTCCGGATACGAAGAGATGCCAATCGCCAGCCGGTGCGAATCGTATCTCCCAATAATCAAGTGGTCTGGTTGAACATCGGCACCAATGGGGCACTGAGGAGTCTGGGAACACAAGGACGAGATCACATGACACTCACTTACCATGGCAACAGTGGACTTCTGGCAACCAAGAGCAGCTCCAATGGATGGACGTCGTTCTACGAGTGAGTTCAGAGTGAAAGTGAAAGGTTCTTTTAGTCGGACAGACGGCAGAATGAATTTTTATATTTGATTCATTTCTTCATTATTCCTCATTTTATTAAAGCGTGGTTCAGATGATTAAAATTTGGACTCACATCTCAGCTTCCTGGTGACCACTATAAATGATTTTTATGGATTTCATTTGTGTATGTTAATGATATCGTTTTTCTTTTCTTTAAAGCTCAGGTGTTACAGCTGTTACATTTCTTTCGTAGTTATGACAGCGAAGGCAAGCTGACCAACGTAACGTTTCCCACCGGCGTGGTGATCAGTCTCATCAACGACATCAGTGTCGTCTCAACAGTGCAATCTGAGAACTCTGAGAGAGAAGAACACGCCGTCATTACAACAAACAAGTCTGAAATTCAAATGCTCATTACTCTCCAGCAGGGTGCGTCATCATTTCATTTAACATCCTTTAATTTCAGCTGTATGTACGGACTGAAGTCTGAATCACAGACCGATGCTGATTGGATTTACATCTCAGCATCATTGGTTGAATGATTTTTTTAAATTGAAACCCTTTTGGAACGTGATGGAACATGGTGGAATGTGTCGGTGTCTCTGTGCTTTTGTTCTTCAGTGTGAATATCTTATTTGTTGGGATGTGTTTCAGATCAGTTAAAGAGCAGCTATGTGCTGGGTTATGACCGTTCACTCTGGGTTCTCTATGCCAATGGATTAAGCACTCATTTTCAAACGGAACCTCACATTCTGTGCGGTGCGTCCTCTCCTATAATTGCGAGGAGGAACATCACACTGCCTGACAACGCGGGACAAAACCTGGTGGAGTGGCGTTTCAGGAAAGAACAGACGCGCTCCAAAATCACTGTTTTTGGTCGCAAGCTGCGTGTGAGTATAAAACCAAATGAGAAGAAAAGAATGTACGTTACCCAATCTCACATCAGTCACAGCGTTCAGACTGAAGCGATGGATAGAAACATGTCTAATCTGTTCATTATTCAAACCTGGTCATGAGCCTCACTGAGCCTCGGTCCTCACAAGGTTTCCTTGAGGATTTCCTTGAGGAGGGTTTTGTTGCCATGGTCACGTCCTCTGATCTTTAAGGGTTGAGGATCAGATCATTTTAAAGCTGCTCTGAGTTCAGCTTTAGAGTAAAAGTACTAAAGAAACTGAACCCGAGGTACCTGAGGGCTGAGGTACATCCTGCATGCTCTCAACATGCTCAATGTTCTTTAGAACCAGTTCAGAAAGAGGAGTGGCTGTCAAGAACAACATGAGGGTGACGAGTGAAGTGCAGTAAAGAAACAGGCTGAATATTATTAAGACCAACGGATGGGGTCAGGTTTATTGTTGGCTGACAGAAGGTTTAAGGGTTTAAAGATCTTTTTTGGGTTTTGACCGTATAGCAGGTCATCAGATGTTCCATCTTTCTGATGAAGCTGTCTTTCTCGATCGGTGACCTCTCTTCTGCTCTTTCAGGTGAACGGTCGGAACATCCTGTCCATCGATTACGACCGCACGCTGAGGACCGAGCGGGTCTATGATGATCACCGCAAATTCTTGCTGAAGATTGGTTATGATGTAACCGGTCAGCCAGCCCTGTGGATGCCCAGCAGCAAATTACTGCCAGTTAATATCACGCGGAAAAGCGACGGCCACCTGAGTGCCATCCAGTGGGGATCGGTTCTGGAGCGCCGGGATCATGATGAGCAAGGACGCATTCGCTCAAGGGTGTTTCCAGATGGAAAGACTTGGACCTACACTTACTTGGAGAAGGTACAGGACAGAGCATGTTCCAATTGTTTTTCAGTTCATATGAATCCTGATGATTTATCAGTACATGTTGATTGTTCTAGTCTATGGTTCTCATCTTGGCCAGTCAGCGGCAGTTCACGTTTGAATTCGACTCTGATGGCGGACTTGCGGCCATCACCATGCCCAGTGTGGCGCGCTACACCATGGAGTCAGTACGTTCAATCGCCTATTACCGAAATCTCTATCACCCTCCTGAAAGCAACTCCTCCGTCATCGTGGACTACAGCGAAGACGGGCGGCTGCTCCGGCGTCTCTGGACGGGAACCGGACGGCGCGTCGTTTATCGCTATCGCTGGTATAATAAACTGGCTGAAGTGGTGTACGACGGCACTCGGGTCAGCTTCACCTACGACGAAACGGTTGGTGTTCTAAAAACGGTGAATCTACAAAGCGAAGGCTTCGTCTGCACCATTAGATACCGACAACTGGGCCCCCTTGTGGATAGACAGATATATCGCTTCAGTGAAGACGGAATGGTCAGCGGCAGGTTCGATTACGCATACGACGGTAATCTCAGAGTGAGTAGCATGCAGGGTGTCATCAACGAGACCCCACTTCCTATTGAGCTCTATCAGTATGATGACATTTCTGGGAAAGTGGAGCAGTTTGGTAAATTTGGAGTTCTCTACTACGACATTAATCAGATTATCTCCACCTCCATCATGACCTACACTAAGCATTTCGATGGCCACGGGCGCATCAGGGAAATCCAGTACGAGCTTTTTCGCACCTTGTTGTTTTGGTCTGCGGTTCATTATGATGAAATGGGCCGGGTCACGTCCCGAGAGATTAAGATCGGGCCTTTCGCTAACGCTACCAAGTATTCGTATGAGTATGATGTAGACGGCCAGCTCCAGACCATTTACTGGAACAAAAAACCAACATGGCGCTATAGCTACGATTTAAACGGAAATATTCACCTTCTGAGCCCAGCGATCGGAACCCGGATCCTCCCATTAAGGTATGACCTGCGAGATCGCATCACCCGACTGGGAGACCTGCAATACAAACTGGATGAGGATGGATTTTTGGGTCAGAGAGGAGCTGAAGTCTTCCATTACAATTCTAAAGGACACCTTGAACGCGTTTATAGCAAGACCGGAGGCTGGAACATCCAGCATCGTTATGACGGGCTAGGGAGAAGAATTTCCACTGAATCCAGTTTGGGAACGCATTTGCAGTTTTTCTATGCAGATTTGAGCTACCCAAGCCGCATCACTCACGTCTACAACCACTCAAGTGCAGAGATCACAACCATGTACTATGACCTTCAGGGACACCTGTTTGCCATGGAAATCACCAGCGGAAAGGAGTTCTATATCGCCTGCGATAACACCGGCACACCCCTCGCTGTTTTCGGGAGTGATGGAGGTCTTCTAAAGCAGATTCAGTACACAGCGTATGGAGAGATCTACTCCGACTCCAACCCCGATCTTCAGTTAGTGCTTGGTTTCCATGGAGGCCTCTATGAACCTCTCACAAAGTTAATTCATTTTGGGTCACGGGATTATGACATCATTTCAGGCCGCTGGACCACGCCCGATGTTAAAATCTGGAAAACTATTGGAAAGAACCCAAGACCATTCAATCCCTACACATTTCATAACAATGATCCAATCAGCAAAGTTCAGAATGTGGAAGAGTTCATCTCAGGTAAGACCACAGCCGCGCCACATCCGTTTCCATAGTGACAGAAAGTTTAGTTCGTCTATATTAATTACCTGGATTGGAAAGGAGGGGTGATCTAAAGGATCCGAACCCCTGAATAACCTCTGATCATGTAAGCAGGTGATACTCATCTTAGAATTGAGATTTCATTTGAACTGAAGAAACCTGCAGCACAGAGAAACCTGATTGGTTAAGAGAAGTGAAGTGATCAGTGAATGGCGTGATTTCGGCTGCGGCAGTTCTCGTTGGCGTCCATTAGAGAGACACAGTGCCTCACTCTGTGTTCACTCGTGTTTGTCATTCGTGTTCGTTCACATGCTCATTAACATCAAACTGATGAAAATGTGACCCAGCGTTAAAGTAGCCACAGTGGGGCGCTAGTGTACTCGGTGAGCGGCTCTCAGTTCGGAGCTTTTATCTTCAGTCTGTATCCTGGAGATCTTTCAAAACTCTGTAGTAGATGAAGGAAGGAGGATTTTGCAGGTGGGTTGCATCAGGAAGGTGATGCTGTTGCTTAGCTACAGGTCAGTGTAGGGTCCAGCGCTCTGTGATTGTCTGATGCTGATATTCTGTAGAACAGTGAGGTTCTCTTTGTTATAGATGTGAACACGTGGCTGGTGACGTTTGGCTTTCATCTCCACAACAGCATCCCCGGTTTTTCGGTTCCATCTTCTGGAATGTCTCAGTCTTCCTATGAACTCCAAAAAAGTCAAATCTGGGACGATTTTCCGGTACGTGTGTCCAAAATGAAGCATATCATTTTAACGACATTAAGATAAACGATTTAAACTGCGAGTCGTGTTTTTCTGTTTCAAGGCCAATTTCGGTGTCCAGCAACAGGTTCTGCGACAGAACAAAGCATTTCTGGCTTTGGATTGGATGCCACGAGAGAGAAAATCTGAAAAGCCGTGGCTGTGGTTCTCAGCCAGCGAGTCTCTGATAGGCCCCGGGGTAATGATGGCTCTCTACAGGGGCACCGTCATCACACGCATTCTCAGCAGCGCGAATGAGGACTGTGTCAAAGTCGCTAACATTCTCAGCGGCGCTCTGTATCTGAGAGATCTCTCCTTCAGTCTGGACGGCCACGACACGCATCACTTCGTTAAAACGGGCTCGCCCGAGGCCGACCTGGCCTCCCTGAGGCTCGTCACCGGCCGTAAACAGCTGGAGAACGGCGTCAACGTGAGCGTCTCTCAGTCCACCGGCGTGATGGGCGGCCGCACGCGCCGCTTTGCTGACGTTGAGCTCCAGCTCGGTGTTCTGAGGTTCCATGTGCGTTACGGAGCCACTCTGGATGAAGAGCGGGTGCGGGTGCTGGAGCTGGCACGGCAGAGGGCGCTGACGGGGGCGTGGGCACGGGAGCTGCAGCGCGTGCGGGATGGAGAGGCGGGCTCGCGGCTGTGGACTGAGGGCGAGAAGAGACAGATGCTTGGTTCAGGACAAGTGCAGGGATACGACGGATATTACGTTCTCTCAGCGGAACAATATCCAGAGTTAGCTGACAGTTTGAACAACATTCAGTTCCTCAGACAGAACGAGATCGGCAGGAGGTAGCAGGGCGCGGTTCGTTATCCAGACAAAGAGATTAATTATGCATATACAGTTACCGTCCAAATCTGAGTACACTTCTGAAAACGAGAGTCCTCAAAGCACACACCACTCATTAACTCCAAACTCCACTACACTTCAAAGGCATTTCTCTTTATTATTTGTGTTCGTTTTCTCAGGTTCCTTTAGTAACTTTAGGATTTTGGTGTGACTGAGGACTTTATTTGATCTCACCATCACGTTAATGAGGCTGCACGTTGATCTGCAGGTGGGTCACGAGCGACGTTCCTCTGTGGAACCAGCTTCTTACGGTCAGTGAATTTCCAGATTGAGCTCACTGCCCCCCCCCCCCCCCCCCTCACAGCTCACAGACCACAGAGTCACAGAGTAACGGTGTTACAGACACAACGCAGTGACCTTCAGGTCAGAGATTGCTCGTGGCGGGGGTGGGGAGGGGGCAGCAGCATTTTAATTTGAGAGCAGCTTAAGTCACAGAAATAATAATCTGAAATATTCTCTTCATGACGACATGACAAATCTACATCGCTCAGATTCTGAGGGTTCAGCAGAAAATACTGAATATCAGAATGACAGATTTGTATTAGTGATGGTTGCATGGTTCTATGGTTCTATGGCTGTATGATTTGGTGGTTCAGTGATTTTTTGGTTCGATGGCGATGGTTTTTGGAAGTGCACTCAGATTTGGGGTCTGGACTGTATGATTCTGTGTTAAAGGGTAAACGCTGTGCGTTGTGAAACCTTACTGTGTTAACATTTTATTGAAGCCTCATGAGGCTGAAACTGTGGAGCACAATAAAGAATTGTGGTTAAAAGATTTATCTTTTTAAAATGCTAATGCATTCATTAAATTATTTATTAAATGTTTGTTTTCACCTTTAAATGATCTGCTGAATGTGAAGTGTGTTAAAGGTGAAAAGCTTCACGTGTGCGTCTGAGCACCGGTGCAATAAATCACAGAATAAAGAATCACACTGTAATCAGCTGACTGTATCTGTATCTTGTTTCTTAAAGTGCTTTGATCTTACTGTATCATTCATTCATTCATTCATTATCTTCCGCTTTATCCTATATTAGGGTCGCGGGGGGGTTCCCCATGCCCATCCAAGGGAGAACTTTTCGGGCGCTGGGCAGATACACCCAGGACAGGGCGCCAATCTATCGCTGGGCACACACTCACTCACACAGACACTCTCTATATGGGGCAATTTGGAGAATTCAATTGACCTTGATCCATGTTTTTGGACTGTAGGAGGAAACCAGAGAACCCGGAGGAAACCCACGTGGACACGGGGAGAACATGGAAACTCCACCCAGATGGGGATTCGAACCGGGAATCCCTAGTGCTGATAGGCGAACGTGCTAACCACTAAGCCACCGTGCCGCCCCATACTGTATCATACATGTTTTATTGGTTCTTCATTGGTTCTTCATTGGTTCATTGGTTGTTTGGTTCATGGTTCATGGTTCTTTAGAGGTCAGACTCTAAACTATACTCTTCTTTTTGCTCTGCTGTTTTTAGGAGATCACATTTGGTGATCACATAAAATATACAGAGGTCTTTGTACAGAAGATGAATAAACTACAAAATATAAATCTGTGTGTGTGTGTGTGTGTGTGTGTGTGTGTGTGTTTTTCAGAAGTGCATTGGTGATGCTTTAAAAAACTGTAAATCGGTTTGGAAAAGCTTCATCATAAACACTCAATACATTTATTTAAATTTGAAGACAGATACTGATGTTTGGCGAGTTCTGGTTCTAGTTCTCTGTATCTCTCTCTCTCTCTCTCTCTCTCTCTCTCTCTCTCTCTCTCTCTCAATAGTTCTTATTTTAAATCATGACTTTTCAACCCTTTGAGGTTTAGCTGTAAAAAATGAAATAATTGTTTTAATTAAAGCTCTGTTCACACAGCAGAGGCATAATCTCCTTTTTTCCCTCTGTCCCTTTCTCTCTCTCTCTCTCGCTCTCTCTCGCTCGCTCTTATTTTAGTTGATATTTTCCAGCTTCTTTGCTTCAAAATGAAGGACACAGTATAAGCTTCAATATGAATCAGATATACTATAGGTGCACAGATGGTCACTCGGGGTTTAAAGCTCGGTGCTGATGGTTCTGATGTCGGTTGTGTGAGTGCAGACTGCAGACGTACTGATTGTGTGTGTGTCAGCATGTTTATATACACAGCTGTCTAATTTTGAACTAAGAGTTTGTGTTTGTATACTGCACCTTCACACAGTGTGTGTGTGTGTGTGTGTGTGTGTGTAGGATTTTGAGACAGAACACAGTCCTTTACCTACATTCACTAGATGTGTGTTACCTTTGCTTTCTCTCTTCGTCCTGTTCACCTCAAACCAGCTCCATGGGGTTGAGGTCTGGAGACTGTGTTCCCCTCCATGTTTTCAAAGCTTACCATGGTGTTCTCTTGTTTTTGGGGTGGTTCATTCAGAGCTTGGACTCATGATTCAGTCTTTATCTTGTTGTAGGCTAAACCTCAGACCAACAGGGTGCAGATCAGAGGGAACTGTGCAGCGTGGTTCTGTAGAACACCGTGGAGGCCGTTTTGGATCAGGGTACCTCTCACTCTGTACGAGTTTGCAACCCTGGATCCAGCAAAACAGCCCTGGACCATCACACATGCTCTCACACTGTGGAACCATCCTTCTGCTGACTCAGTTTACAAAGGTCCTGCATGATGAACCAAAAGCGACTTGAATTGCTATAAACAACTTGTAAAAAATTGAGATGTACAGACTTTTGAGCTGTAGTGTTTATAACGTTCTTTTGTTAATGACAGAACTGACAGCACGGTGGGGATTGTGGAGGCTGGACATGTTTGCCTGGTGGATTTTTCTCAGTCCAGCAGTGAAATTGAGATGTTCAGAGCGATGCTGCGGTGTCTGACCCACTTCAGGAACCTACAGGTGAATCTAATAAAGTTCACAGTTTAAATTCACAGTTAAACACTGAGCTCACAAAATAGAGATTTATATAACATCAGCTTTGTTATTTATTAAATTTCAACATTAAGAGGTAAAAAAAAAATCTGGATTATGTATGAAGTTGAATCATTCCGTGTCCTAAATACAGAAAAACTGGTGTATGGCGCCATCTAATGGTGGCGGAAGGTATCGTTCATAATAGTATAACATTGTGAGAAACATTAGATTAAAGTAAACTGTAAATAATTGTAAAGATGTGACTGATAATCTTTAGTGATTTTATGTTTTCTTTGAAACTTGATTTTTTTTTTTAAATAATTACATTTAAACATCTCACAGGTTTTCACTCCAATTCTCATGACTTCATATTAATTAACTTTGATCACTGAATTATAAGAGTTTACACAGCTTTGTGATTATCTGTCTTTTCTACTAACAAAACTCCCAAGTTGATGTTGTTTAGGACTGTAGCTTCATATGTAACATTAAATAATCAGATTTGAATAATTTATATAACTTATTTTAAAACAAGGCAAAAAAGATGCAAATCCGCTGCTGGCAGACTGAGAGCTGCTGATTAGTGTATCTCAGTGTTCAGCAGGTTTATGTTAGATATTTATAAATGTTAATTTATTTAGTCAGCAGTTAAGAAGAAACCAGCAGATCTGCAGGATTATTATTATCCAATCTAATATTAATGCTTCGTTTTCCCTATGTTTTTTTTAAGTCAGTTATTTCTTAAAGGTATGTGTTTGAAGTTGTTTTTTTGAAGATGCTGAATGAGTGGGGGGGTATGTGCTCATAAAATCTGCTGGTTTAAACTTTTTTTTAGTTGGAATACAGAACTTGTTTTATTATTTGTAGGTAAATCAGCTGACAGGGTCGATCTTCATGATGATCCAATTCACAAGAGCTGATGTGATGGTGGCATTAACCAACAGCGTTATTCACACTGGACGGAATAATGGACACTGCTGTCAGAACACAGGGAACCAGAGCCCTTAGAACCCAGACAAACATTCAGACAAAGGTTCCATCCCGTCACCCATTCTCAGAAACACCGACACATTCCATAAAATCACCAAACACCCCGGACGCTCCTTTATCTACAAACTCCAAAACAAACGCCTCAGTGTTTTCATTGACCAGCGTCTCTCTGTCACTCTGTTACTGTCTCTGTCACTGTCACTCCACTGCTGGTTTAGAAGACTTTAATATGATTAATGGACTATTTGTAGCTCACTAACAATAAGGATTATTTAACCCTTACTTACATGACTGTTCCGTCTCTGAACTGTTATGGTCGTACGACTGGGCGAGGTGGATCCGCTACTCAGAGTGACGGAACTGGCAACGGAGGTAGAGAACAAACCAGGGTTTTATTGTCCAACACAGGGGAAAACACTGTACGGGGAACACAGACACTGAACGTAGCAAACACGAGGCGGTGGGTGATGACGTCAGGGGTGTAGTGATCCAACAACCAGAAGACTGCAGTGAAGGGGACTTGACGGAGTGGAAGCGGCAGGATGATGAACTGCACACACACAAAACAGAAAGACAGCAACAACGGACGAGGTAACAAGGCGCGGTATTCAAGGCAGGATGGGAGCTAGTAGTGTCAGGGCTTAGCACAGGCATGGCACAAGACAAACTGGCGGTGAGGGCAGGGTGTGCAGGGTATAAATAACAAAAACGTGATTACACACATAGACCAACCCACACCACGTGACCAAAACAAACCGTGACATGAACAGACTGAGACCCTCTCACTGTCAGGACTGCTGCATACAGCTCCTTCATTATCAGTTTTAAAGTTTATCATTCTGTTTATTGTCATTTATTAACCACTTGTTTTTGTAATTATGCTGATTAATTATTCCTTTCCTTTTCCTTATCTCCCGCTTTATCCTCTATTAGGGTCACGGTGGGGTTCCCCATGCCCATCCAGGGGAGAATGTTTCGGGTGCTGGGCAGATAGACCCAGGACAGGACGCCAATCCATCGCTGTGATTAATTATTCATTAGTCATTATTAATTCCTGCACTTGTTGTTTCGGTCACATGTCTCTCTTTATTTTTCTGTAATCTCCTCTCCTCCCCGTTGTCTTTGTGTTATTATCGATTTGAGTTTCGTCTGTCCTCTGTATATGTGATCGTTGTCTTTGTCGGTCTTTGTCTTTTTTGTCTTTACATTCCGGTCATTCCTCTTAAACAACATTCTTGCTCTTTATTGCTTTACTTATACAATCACACCATCAGACATTGAAATAACTCTATTGAATTTTACGAAAAACTAGAGCAATCTTTCCTGGAAATGTCATGATTTGTTTTATCTATTATAAATTTGTTGTGGATATTACAATATTATTGATGTCTAATTATGTCCATGGCTCTGCGTTCTGCACTTGCTGCTTTTTGCACTGCACTAATTCCAAACTGCATTCTGTTGACCTGTAAGTGTTACATCATGTGCAGTGACAGTAAAGTTAAATTTAATAAAATCTTATCTAAAATTACTACCATAAACCGACTCAAATAAACAGAATCTCAGTAAAAACAACGTAGTAAATAAAGGATCATGAAACTGGTTCATTTTAATCAGCAGCTGCTACAGTGTGAGACATGATTTGAGAGTTAAAATGTATTTATCAGACTTTATTTAATTACTAATGCACCTATTTCTGTAACATATACTGTAAATCTATATCATAAAATATTAAAAACACAAAATCCAAAGTGATTAATAGCATGGAAATTATTCACTCTGCCTCTATTTCAAACCCATTAACACATCAGAACAGACATGTGACCGATGCACATGCCTGATCTGATAAAGAACTTTTAATGAAAGAAAACATGTGAGGAGAACATGAGGAGGAGGAGGAGGAGGAATGAACAGAGTTGATTGGTTTTCAGATGGATAGTGGTGGCATTTAAATATTTGTTCTAAAAGCGCTAAATGTGAGACTCAAACAAACATGAGTGAATGCCAGTACTTCTGCAGAAAAGACAAGTCTGTACTTTACTTTTATCTTGTTGAGTTTTAATGTTATGTACGAAATTTTATCTTCTCAAATAGCCTTTTGTAGATTTGGTGTTTTAAATAATGGATTGTAATAGATTGGAGCTGATGCTTTTTTTCTGCTTTTTTATCTTAATGTCATGTCCATGTTAACATCTGCTCACCTGGAAAGACCTTTTTGTGGCTTTTTACTGGTTTTATAATTTCATATGTGTTTAATTACAGACTGCCTTCAGTTCAGCAGCTGGAGTCTGATGATGAGGAAACCTCACAAAGTAATGACAGGGAAGGTGGCATTACCTACGCCGATTACTTACAGGTAAAGTTCACACATTATTAACCAGATCAGTATTGTTACTTATTAGGCATATAATAAAATTATATAATAATAATGGCGGCATGGTGGCTTAGTGGTTAGCACATTCGCCTCTCAGTGCTAGGGATTCCCGGTTCAAATCCCCAACTGGGTGGAGTTCTCCCCGTGTCTGCGTGGGTTTCCTCCGGGTTCTCCGGTTTCCTCCCACAGTCCAAAAACATGGATCAAGTCAATTGAATTCCCCAAATTGCCCCATATAGAGTGTGTCTGTGTGAGTGAGTGTGTGCCCAGTGATGGATTGGCGCCCTGTCCTGGGTGTATCTGCCCAGCGCCCGAGACGTTCTCCCCTGGATGGGCATGGGGAACCCCACCGCGACCCTAATAGAGGATAAAGCGGGAGATAATGAATGAATGAATATAATAATAATAATAGCGGCATGGTGGCTTAGTGGTTAGCACATTCGCCTCTCAGCGCTAGGGATTCCCGGTTCGAATCCCCATCTGTGTGGAGTTTCCATGTTCTCCCCGTGTCCGCGTGGGTTTCCTCCGGGTTCTCCGGTTTCCTCCCACAGTCCAAAAACATGGATCAAGTCAATTGAGTTCTCCAAATTGCCCCATATAGAGTGTGTTTGAGTGTGTGAGTGTGTACCCAGTGATGGATTGGCGCCCTGTCCTGGGTGTATCTGCCCAGCGCCCGAAACGTTCTCCCCTGGATGGACATGGGGAACCTCACCACGACCCTAATAGAGGATAAAGCGGGAGAGAATGAATGAATGAATGTGTCACAGGTGCCTGTGGCACCTGTCCCTCGTTTGTGTCCTTAATGGTTTCTGTTGGGTGATTGGTTTGTTTTGTTCACGTGTTTAGTTCCTTTTGTATTTATTCTGAGTTTTCCTTCCCTTTGGTGCACGTCTTTGTTTTGGTGTTATGATACCCGATGTTACTTTGTTTTGTTTGTTCCCCATTTTCGTTGGTGTCCCGTCACCAATTTTTATTATATTAAACATTTTGGCTTTTATCCCGGTGTTTGGACTCTCCTTCCGCGTTCAACCACGGTACGGCGCTGCGCACCTTCTCCGCGTGGGTCGTATACCGTGGGAGCGTTCGCCGTGGACCGACACATGCATTTTTCCCCGCGTGGCCGGTACCCGGGAGCGCTCACTAGGCGCGAGCGGCTGAACGCTACACCTCCGCGTTAGCCGGGGAAGAACGGACAATTGGTGACAGAATGAATAATAATAACAATAATAATAATGAGTTATAACATTAAATAATTACATATTCTTCCTAAAACAGATTTAAGGTATGTGTAATGTATTTTTTCAGAATATTCTGCTCATGAGAAATACAGTTAGCGCCCGTAAACCTGAACTGTGAATGTCATTTACCTGAATGCAGACTTTCAGAGTTGTTAAACTGGTTTAAATCAACTGCAAGAAAACGGTTGGTTTATGTAATAATCTAATAATGATGTTTTATGTGAATATGTAAACATTCTCCACAAACTTTTGCAAACTTTGAAGCACATTTTGTTTTTAATGCTCAACTTAAAATTCTACACTTTTTAAAAAGAGATCATCTATGACGTAACATCACCAAAATTTAATTTCAAAGCAATGTGCTGGCTGTGGTTGCACTCAGCCATGAGATTTTTCATTGCAAACATTACTTTAAGGAATTAATTGATTGATATTCAGTTGATTGATTTGTTCTTGGTGTTTGATAGTTCAGTGATGCTGATCCGTTCTCTTATTCTCACACAGCTGGATAAGATCATTACCTCTCAGGTTCTTCAGAGTGAACTGAAGGGAGCAAAAATCCATGATGAGCATTTATTCATCATCACACATCAAGGTGAGTCTGAGTATCTGTGACAGATACAATTTTTTTTCTATTTTGCTCTCTGTGATTAGTACTTTGGTAATTATTAAGCAGTTAATTAATCCTTCTTTAAGTTTGTCATTATTCTGTCAATGTCCCCGTCCCTCCTGCGTCTGAGCGTCATAACAGTTACGCCATGTGTGTGTGTTGCAGTGTATGAACTGTGGTTTAAGCAGATGCTTTGGGAGCTGAATTCAGTCAGATATATTTTCATAGCTGGTCCTGTAAGTATTCTTGATTTGTTTGATGCAAAGTTTTTTTTGTTTTGTTTTAGAAAAGTTGTAAGCAGGCATTCCCAAAGCTTCATAATTATAATATAATCACATACTGGATCTACACACACACACACACATACACTTTCATGCAAACTCGTCATCTCGTAGCGTCCGTCCTGCCCATAGCTGCGCATTTTTGCGCTGAGTGAGGCGCTCGAACGCACCGTGTGGAGTCAGGTAACCAGGTAAGCGTAACTGCTTCATTAAAGAGAAAGATCAAAGAAAACAAACACAGGACCGCGACGGGACTGAACTCACTGCTGCTCTGTGACCAACACCAAGAACAGACTGCCGAACGGTTCAATTTACCCAAAGGGAAACAAATGAGGGCTCCTGAGGTAACTAACCAAAATGCGGGGGTCTGAAAATGTCTCCCATCGTGTCGTACAGTAACATCTGTCCCACCGTATCGAAACATCCTCCCTTAACTACCTACAGTTAAACCCTGAAAATAACACGCCGTAATTTAGTTTAAATGATGTCTCTATAGGAGACTTAAACTTTAAAAACTACTGGTAGGACGTTTTTATAGGTGTTACCAAAGGTCCGTTCTTCCCCGGAAGAGGGCGGCTACGCGGAGTTAATGCGTACGACCGCTCGCGCCTAATGAGCGCTTCCCGGGTACCGATTACGCGGGGAATAATGCGTGCGTCGGTCCACGAAACGCTCCCACGAATACAACCTGCACGGAGAAGGTGCGCAGCGCCATACCGTGGTTGAACGCGGAAGGAGAGTCCAAAAGACACCGGGATAAAAACCAAAACTAGAATTTATTAAAACGTGGTGACGGGACACCAACAAAAAGGGGGGAACAAACGAACAAAGTAACATTTGGGTAGTAAAACCACAAACAAAGACGTGCACCGACTTGAAGGAAAACGGAAACTAAATAACAAACCAACTAAACACGTGCACAAAACAAACCAATCACCCAGCTAAGACAATTAAGGACCAAACGAGGGACAGGTGCCCCAGGCACCTGTGACATACCCCCACCCCAAGGGTCGTGCAAAAAATGGAAAGCGGCCCAACAAAAAAAAAAAAAAATAATAACAATAAACAGTTCTTGCAAAAACAAAAAAGGGGGGGTGAAAGGTCCCTCTGGCGATGAAGCCTGCTGGCTGCCCCCTGCTGACAGCGTGGAGCACGTCATCTCGCTGCGGGGCGCGGATCGGCGCCCTCTTGCTGCGAGGCGGGTATAGTGCCCCTGGTGTCCGGAGTCTGCGGCTGGCGGACCCTGGTGCTCGGAATCGGCGATGGAGCGGTCCCTGGCGCCCAGACTCGGCAATCGGCGGTCCCTGGTGCTCGGCTTCTTCAGTGGCGCAGCCTCTGGTCCTCCGGCTCAGCAATGGGTGACCCCTGGTGTCCGGAACTCTCCCGATAATTTGGCACGTCTTTCTGTTACCAAAGGTCCGTTCTTCCCCGGAAGAGGGCGGCTACGCGGAGTTAATGCGTACGACCGCTCGCACCTAATGAGCGCTTCCCGGGTACCGACCATGCGGGGAATAATGCGTGCGTCGGTCCACAAAACGCTCCCACGAATACGACCTGCGCGGAGAAGGTGCGCAGCGCCATACCGTGGTTGAACGCGGAAGGAGAGTCCAAAAGACACCGGGATAAAAACCAAAACTAGAATTTATTAAAACGTGACGGGACAATAACAAAAAGGGAGGAACAAAGGAACAAAGTAACATTTGGGTTGTAAAACCACAAACAAAGACGTGCGCCGACTTGAAGGAAAACGGAAACTAAATAACAAACCAACTAAACACGTGCACAGAAACAAACCAATTACCCAGCTAAGACAATTAAGGACCAAACGAGGGACAGGCACCTGTGACAATAGGTCCAATTACGTCATATTAAGAGACATAAACTCTATCAAGTCATGCTACTCTGTTGAACTGCTACTTGGTTTTCTTGAACCCCATCAGATTAACCTGCCTTTATAAATCTCATCAAAATTAAATCAATTTTCCATCACAATGGAATCAAATTTAAGGTTCACAGTCATTACTAACAGAGAGCCAGGTGACGAAATGAAAACTCCAGGTCATCAACTCAACATCAGCAAACCTGAGACCCACACTTTCACCAGTGCTGTAACAGGAAGCCTCTTCTAAAGTTGAGGAGACTCAGGTGGAACCCTCACAGGAGATGACTTTAATAATTCAATGGACTGAACGTAAAGCAGCTCCTTAGTGTGGAGCTGTGTGGTGGATCATACATCATACTGAGCGAGTTCCCTCAGATATTGTGGTGTCTGATGATGTAATCGCTTCATCAGCCTCCCCAATTTAGCGCCATAGTGGATGGAACCTTTGGTTCTGTTTTGCTCTCCTTGTGGAATACTCTCTCAGACTCTACACATTTTCCACAAGCCCTGAATGCCTCGTCCCAATAAATAAGTTCATTATTATTATTATTATTATTATTATTATTATTTAGAATAAAAAAAACATTTTATTTTCCTCTTCATTATTTTCTCAGTGGAACGTGATGAAAATCACCATGAGACTCAATCGGATCGTTAAGATACTCAAACTTCTGGTTGATCAGTTTTTTATTTTGGAAACCATGACTCCAGTAGACTTTTTTGATTTCAGGTAATCTCACTGTGTATACACATATCTATACACTGCTGCCAGAATATATATTATTAATGTCTGTGTGTGTGTGTGTGTGTGTGTGTGTGTAGGCAGCATCTCTATCCAGCCTCTGGTTTCCAAAGCCTGCAGTTCAGATTAATAGAGAATAAATTTGGTGTTAGCCGAAATCAGAGGGTGCAGTACAACAGACAGCACTACACAGAACACTTCAGTCATGATGAGATGGAACTGCTGTCAAAGTCCGAGAGTGAACCAAACCTGCTGAACCTGGTCGAGGTAGATTATAACACACACTAAAAAACAGCTGAAAGATTTTGGACAGTTGAACTCCCGTTCAGTCGTGACTCGGGGGATCTGGAACGTTTAACAGTTTTAAAGCTGCAACTAAAATTATTCAGCATCATGTTTAATAAAAGATTATTGAAACATTTTTCAATCTATTACCTCAGCAATGGCTTGAGCAAACTCCAGGTCTGGAGGAAAATGAATTTAATTTTTGGGGAAAACTTCAATCCAGCATTTTTGAGGGTCTAAAGAGTCTAAAGGAAAAAGTTCAGGTATGTGCTTCTGCAATGTAATCAACAACTTTAGGTTTGTCATGAACAGGTTAGATTAGGTTTCTGTTTGATTCTATCAGCAGACAGATTCAGAGCCGAAAGAGGAGTTACTCGCTGACATCATGAAGCAGAACGAGTTGTTTGAAGCTCTTTTTGATGAAAGGAAGCATGAAGATCTCTTGAGCAAAGGTGAGGTTTTAAAATAATTCAAAATGACATGTTATGGTTTTAAAGCTTTTTATGTGCACAGGTGAGAGGAGGTTATCTTATAAAGCTTTACAAGGAGCCTTGATGATCTACTTCTACAGGTAACCCCAATATACCTCATCAATCATCACTTATCGTTTAAACATTACGCTAATTCTGAATGGATTCTATTAGTTTTACTTTTCTGTTAGTGATCACATATTACTTAATTTTAATGAACCTTAAAAACATCATCATTAATCAACCACACTGTTATTAAAGAATCCAGAATAAGGTCAGATTAAACTAGACATGAACAAAAGTCTTCAGCACCAGCCAGAATTCTGCAGAGAAAAAAACTGCTTCTGTATCTGATATATAATTTAAAAAGAACAGAACATTATTATAATAAAGCAATACGGTACGAGAGGGCGTGGCATTAATCTGATTAAAGAGGTGTTATTAGTCCTGATTTGTAGTGGAGTACAGTTCCACTTCTTTACGTGATTTATTCACAATAATACACAACCTCGAGTGTCTGATTGCTTTAATAAAACTCTTACAAACACACTAGAAAACAAGCTCTGATTCAGAAATGTGTTTATTAAAAACTAGATGTAATCTAGACGAAGACTAGTCTAGTAACAGGATGCCATCTAGTGGGCAAATTACAGAACACAGTTTATTAAATCTGTTAACAGGTTTAGTGCTGATCTCTGTTTATATTAATCTGTATTTTATGATTTAAAATAATGTATTGTATATCACACACTGATACGAAGGTAAAGCGCTCGGAGGGGTGTGTGTTGTTAATGTTAATGATGTCACAGCTGGACACACAGCTCGGCCAATCAGATTTAAGGAGCGAAACTACTCGTATATCAAAACAAATTGTCAGTCCTGTAATCACCTGAAAATGATTATTAGTTAATTATTAACTTAATTATTACTAAATTAATTTTCTTTGTTCAGCATTAGTTACACATTTAGTTAAAAAGATTGGGATCATTATCTAACACAGGAGACAGCTTATCTGTTTATATGTGCACATCTGAGCAACCATTAAATTTGTTCTTAATGTAATTTAATGTATTAAGTGAATAATAAATATATATTCTCTGTTTTCTTTTTTTCTTAGAGAGGAACCCCACCTCCAGGTTCCATTTCAGATCCTTACATTACTGATGGATATTGACACTCTCATGACTAAATGGAGATGTGCGTTATGAATCTCATTAATAAATTAAGATCTAAAACTAACTTTTAAATCATAAAGTTTAAATGATATATACTAGTTTAGAATTAAAATAACTACTAACTGATCTTTCATTTTACATTTCCATGTTTACATTGCTGACTAAAGAGCAAGATAACATTAATGTTTATCTTTAATTCTTTAATGTAAGTTTATAATAATTTAAAATTAATAATTTAATTAATAATTCTTTTATGTAATTTAAATTACTCTGTACAGATCACCAAATAAATGAAATTATTTTACAAAAAAAATAAAAGTCTAAATGTAGTTTAATATTTATAATTAGTTTGTATATTTACATTATTGTTTATTTGTTTTTTTCAGACAGTCATGTGTGTATGGTGCACAGGATGATTGGCAGTAAGACTGGAACTGGAGGATCTTCAGGTTATCACTATCTCCGCTCCACAGTGAGGTACAATCATAATCCTATATACAGTGGGTTGCAAAAGTATTCATACCCCTTGAACTTTTCCATATTTTGTCACATTACAACCACAAACTTAAATATATTTCACTGGAATTTAATGTGAAAGACCAACACAAAGTGGTATACAATTGTGAATTGGAAGGAAAATTATACATGAATCAACATTTTTTTTACAAATAAAAAACTGAAAAGTGCGACGTGCAAAAGTATTCAGCCCCCTTTTCCCTGAGTGCAACCAATTGCATTCAGAAGTTGCCTGATGAGTGCTAATGACTCAAAAGGGTCCTCCTGTGTGTAATCTAATCTCAGTACAAATGCAGCTGCTCCGTGACGGCCTCAGATGTTGGTTAAGAGAATATTGGGGAGCAAACAGCATCATGAAGTCCAAAGAACACACCAGACAGGTTAGGAATATGGTTTTGGAGAAGTTTAAAGCAGTCTTGGGTTATAAAAAGATTTCCAAAGCTTTGAACATCTCACGGAGCACTGTTCAATCCATCATCCGGAAATGGAAAGAGTATGGCACCACAGTAAACCTGCCAAGACAAGGCCGTCCACCTAAACTTACAGGCCGAACAAGGAGATCACTGATCAGAGAGGCAGCCAAGAGGCCCATGGTGACTCTGGATGAAATGCAGAGAGCCACAGCTCAGGTGGGGGAAACTGTCCACAGGACAACAATTAGTCGTGCACTACACAAATGTGGTCTTTATGGAAGAGTGACAAGGAGAAAGCCATTGTTAAAAGAAAACCATAAGAAGTCCCGTTTGCAGTTTGCCAGAAGCCATGTTGAGGACACAGCAAACATGTGGAAGAAGGTGCTTTGGTCAGACGAGACCAAAATTGAACTTTTTGGCCACAATGCAAAACGCTATGTGTGGTGGAGAAATAACACTGCACATCACTCTGAAAACACCATCCCCACTGTCAAATATGGTGGTGGCAGCATCATGCTCTGGGGGTGCTTCTCTTCAGCAGGGACCGGGAAGTTGGTCAAAGTTGATGGGAAGATGGATGGAGCCAAATACAGGGCAATCTTGGAAGAAAACCTGTTGGAGTCAGCAAAAGATTTGAGACTGGGGCGGAGGTTCACCTTCCAGCAGGACAACGACCCTAAACATAAAGCCAGAGCTACAATGGAGTGGTTTAAAAAAAAGAATATTCATGTGTTAGAATGGCCCAGTCAAAGTCCAGACCTAAACCCAATTGAGAATTTGTGGCAAGATCTCAAAACTGCTGTTCACAAACGCGCTCCATCCAATCTGACTGAGCTTGAGCTGTTTTGCAAGGAGGAATGGGCAAGAATTTTAGTCACTAGATGTGCAAAGCTGGTGGAGACATACCCTAAAAGACTTGCAGCTGTAATTGCAGCAAAAGGTGGCTCCACAAAGTATTGACTCAGGGGGGCTGAATACTTTTGCACGTCGCACTTTTCAGTTTTTTATTTGTAAAAAAAATGTTGATTCATGTATAATTTTCCTTCCACTTCACAATTGTATACCACTTTGTGTTGGTCTTTCACATTAAATTCCAGTGAAATATATTTATGTTTGTGGTTGTAATGTGACAAAATATGGAAAAGTTCAAGGGGTATGAATACTATTGCAACCCACTGTATATATAGAACCTCATATATATATAGAACACAGAACCTCAGTCCCAGCTGATTGGATGTGTTAAATGTAAATAAGACACAGATCTTATATAAGATGGTCACTGTTGTCAAATTCAAAATGAGATAATACTTTCTATGAAACGGAATGATTATTAATTAGAAACACTTTTTAAGTGCTGCAGAAGCTGCAGCTCGGTGCTCAATCTTAATGCTTTGCATTAAAAAAAAAATACTTATACTTGGTCTTAAAAACACAAAGCACAAAAAATAAAAGGAAACTTTTAAATGTATCTGACATTAAAACACTGCAAAACACCAGTGAGAATGATGAAGAGAGATTTATATATTTAATAATAAAAAGTCATCTTCAAATTTTTTTCTTGCAGTGATCGATATAAAGTCTTTGTAGATCTCTTCAATCTGGCAACATTTCTGGTGCCTAGAGAGTGGGTACCCACACCCCCCAAACACAGCTTCTCTTGCAAAACTGAAGATGAAAAGAGAAAAGAGAGCAAGGCCACCTTCTGAAAGAGCATTATGAAAACTCTCTTTATTTCTATATATAAATACACACACACAAAACTCTTATTTTAAAACAAATTAAAAACAAGTCCAAGAACTTTTGTAGGTTCTCCTTTGTGTGTGGCACTTTGAAAGCTATTGTTTTTTTGAAATTATAGACAAAATGACCAAACCTCTGTTTCTTTAATTAGCTCCTGAGTGTTAATAAATCTGATTATTTGTTGTCTTTTGAACTGAGCAGCTATTTCAATGTAAAGATTAGATACATTTATGAAAATGTGTTCAGGCAGATCAGTTATAACAGATGATTAATTCAGTTCAGTGTTTAGATCTGTAATATCTTTAAAATAAAAGTGCTGAGTGGTGTTTACAGTGACGTCCTGACAGGAAGTTCTGATAATATCAGTTCTGATAATAAACGGTTATTCCTACTATATTACTATGTCACTTTCTTACATGCCTAAATACTGCCATGTCATTAGCTAATTAATTATTTTCATTAGCTGCTCTGTAGTCTTATTTTAATCTTACATTCTTTATATTTAGTTTTTATATTTCTCTTTTTAAGTTGTTAACCAGCTGGTTGCCCAAAATTTCTCTTTGGGATCAATAACGTATCCATCTATCATAAACAGCAGCTAAATGTGTGTACCTAATAAAGTGGCCTGTGTGTATTTATGTGCATCTCATTTGTGATATCTCAGGCTGGTCTATAAAGATCTCATCATATTTTATTTTATAATGATGTCATTTCTTTTGTAACAGTCACTTTTATTATCATTAAGAATGAAGAATGTCTGAATATTTTGTGTTGCAAAAGTGGAAACGTTCTCAGAGACCTTAACATGTTCTCACATATTCACACAGACTGGGGCTCAGATGACATGCACATTTTGGACAGACTGAAGGTCAATTTAACAATTGGCTCAAAAATCACAATTACAAAGTCAAATTTTAAAAACGTCACATTTCTTTAATTTTCTGCAGACCATAATATAAAATGAGTTCAGACGTTCACAGCGGTGTTGGTTGATGTCACAGTAACGGCAGCCACGCTGTCAGCTATTCCTGCAAACAGCAGGAATCCAGTTTTTTATATTTCTGTATTAATACAGCACTTTTTAAAATAGTACAGAGTCTTAAAGTTTCTCAGAGTTCTGAGCTTGATCCAGAACATCTTATGTTCTGTCAATATTCAAAATAAGTTAGACTTCTAACGTCACTGACCTGTGGCTTAAGTACGATATGAATACAGTACAGACAAAAAGAAGGATTCAAATGAGTGAACAGTAAAAGTACGTACCACACATGTTTACCCCCATTTTAACGTAAGCGTATCCCTCATCACCCCAGGATGTCCCCCAGGAGTTACGAACGATCCAAAATGGCACCTCACCTACAAAAACATTCATTCTCCAGTTCAGTGATGTCACAATGCAGAATTAAATACAGAAAGATATTAAGTCACCATAAAATTTCACTGAAATCTGAATGCTGTATTTAACATTTCTGTGTAATAATATCAGCTACATTCTCAGATAAACACAACCTTAAATTAAATGATCATCAGTTTTATATTAACTGCAGTCATGCTGCACTGACTTTTTTCATCTGTTTAGCCATTCATTCATTCATTATCTTCCGCTTTATCCTCTATTAGGGTCGCGGGGGGGTTCCCCATGCCCATCCAGGGGAGAACGTTTCGGGCGCTGGGCAGATACACCCAGGACAGGGCGCCAAACTATCGCTGGGCACACACTCACACACACAGACACACTCTATATGGGGCAATTTGGAGAACTCAATTGATCCATGATTTTGGACTGTGGGAGGAAACCGGAGAACCCGGAGGAAACCCACGCGGACACGGGGAGAACATGGAAACTCCACCCAGATGGGGATTCGAACTGGGAATCCCTAGTGCTGAAAAGGCGAACGTGCTAACCACTAAGCCCCTGTTCAGACATATAAATAAATATTAAATATATTGTATAATATATATTATACAATAACTAAGGATTTTCATAGTCGAATCTGATTCGTCAGATTTTCCCTATAGTCGGCTGATAGTCGAATCAGTTAAAATTTCACCACAAGATGGCGCTATAAGCGTGGTTTTTAAAAAAGATTTTTTTTTTTATATTTTACTTGTTTTTCTAGAGCACCGTAAATGGGTTAAAGCGCACACATCATTTAAAAAAAAATATTAACAGAAATTAGGATGATTTTATTTGACAAAAGGCTATATATATAACGAAAACAAAGACATTTCATGTAAAAACTAATGCTTAGCAGCAGCCATGGGCACCCCCATGTGGTCAAAATGGTACATTAGACTATGAGGTTCATAGTCGACTACGGTTCTCCGAATCGAATCAGCAAATATTGCAGCTCACCCCTAATATATATATTCATTCATTATCTCCCGCTTTATCCTCTATTAGATTCGCGGTGGGGTTCCCCATGGCCATCCAGGGGAGAACATCTCAGGCGCTGGGCAGATAGACCCAGGACAGGGCGCCAATCCATCGCTGGGCACACACTCACTCACACAGACACACTCTATATGGGGCAATTTTTGAGAATTCAATTGACTTGATCCATGTTTTTGGACTGTGGGAGGAAACCGGAGAACCCGGAGGAAACCCACGCGGACACGGGGAGAACATGGAAACTCCACCCAGATGGGGATTCGAACCTTAATTAATTAATATATTTTATATAATATATTAATATATTTAAATATATATACAGTGGGTTGCAAAAGTATTCATACCCCTTGAACTTTTCCATATTTTGTCACATTACAACCACAAACATAAATATATTTCACTGGAATTTAATGTGAAAGACCAACACAAAGTGGTATACAATTGAAAAGTGGAAGGAAAATTATACATGAATCAACATTTTTTTTACAAATAAAAAACTGAAAAGTGCGACGTGCAAAAGTATTCAGCCCCCCTGAGTCAATACTTTGTGGAGCCACCTTTTGCTGCAATTACAGCTGCAAGTCTTTTAGGGTATGTCTCCACCAGCTTTGCACATCTAGTGACTGAAATTCTTGCCCATTCCTCCTTGCAAAACAGCTCAAGCTCAGTCAGATTGGATGGAGAGCGTTTGTGAACAGCAGTTTTGAGATCTTGCCACAAATTCTCAATTGGGTTTAGGTCTGGACTTTGACTGGGCCATTCTAACACATGAATATTCTTTTTTTTAAACCACTCCATTGTAGCTCTGGCTTTATGTTTAGGGTCGTTGTCCTGCTGGAAGGTGAACCTCCGCCCCAGTCTCAAATCTTTTGCTGACTCCAACAGGTTTTCTTCCAAGATTGCCCTGTATTTGGCTCCATCCATCTTCCCATCAACTTTGACCAACTTCCCGGTCCCTGCTGAAGAGAAGCACCCCCAGAGCATGATGCTGCCACCACCATATTTGACAGTGGGGATGGTGTTTTCAGAGTGATGTGCAGTGTTATTTCTCCGCCACACATAGCGTTTTGCATTGTGGCCAAAAAGTTCAATTTTGGTCTCGTCTGACCAAAGCACCTTCTTCCACATGTTTGCTGTGTCCTCAACATGGCTTCTGGCAAACTGCAAACGGGACTTCTTATGGTTTTCTTTTAACAATGGCTTTCTCCTTGCCACTCTTCCATAAAGACCACATTTGTGTAGTGCACGACTAATTGTTGTCCTGTGGACAGTTTCCCCCACCTGAGCTGTGGCTCTCTGCATTTCATCCAGAGTCACCATGGGCCTCTTGGCTGCCTCTCTGATCAGTGATCTCCTTGTTCGGCCTGTAAGTTTAGGTGGACGGCCTTGTCTTGGCAGATTTACTGTGGTGCCATACTCTTTCCATTTCCGGATGATGGATTGAACAGTGCTCCGTGAGATGTTCAAAGCTTTGGAAATCTTTTTATAACCTAAGCCTGCTTTAAACTTCTCCAAAACCATATTCCTAACCTGTCTGGTGTGTTCTTTGGACTTCATGATGCTGTTTGCTCCCCAATATTCTCTTAACCAACATCTGAGGCCGTCACGGAGCAGCTGCATTTGTACTGAGATTAGATTACACACAGGTGGACCCTTTTGAGTCATTAGCACTCATCAGGCAACTTCTGAATGCAATTGGTTGCACTCAGGGAAAAGGGGGCTGAATACTTTTGCACGTCGCACTTTTCAGTTTTTTATTTGTAAAAAAAATGTTGATTCATGTATAATTTTCCTTCCACTTCACAATTGTATACCACTTTGTGTTGGTCTTTCACATTAAATTCCAGTGAAATATATTTATGTTTGTGGTTGTAATGTGACAAAATATGGAAAAGTTCAAGGGGTATGAATACTTTTGCAACCCACTGTATACACGGCACGGTGGCTTAGTGGTTAGCACGTTCGCCTCTCAGCGCTAGGGATTCCCGGTTCGAATCCTGGGTGGAGTTTCCATGTTCTCCCCGTGTCCGCGTGGGTTTCCTCCAGGTTCTCCGGTTTCCTCCCACAGTCCAAAAACATGGATCAAGTTAATTGAGTTCTCTAAATTGCCCCATATAGAGTGTGTCTGTGTGAGTGAGTGTGTACCAAGCGATGGATTGGCACCCTGTCCTCGGTGTATCTGCCCAGCGCCCGAGACGTTCTCCCCTGGATGGGCATGGGGAACCCCACCGCGACCCTAATAGAGGATAAAGTGGGAGATAATTAATGAATGAATATATTAATTAAATAAAGAACATTGGCGTAAACAGGGTGTTTAAAGTAAAGTTGCCGGAGAAAACCGGAGAACCCGGAGGAAACCCATGCAGACACGGGGAGAACATGGAAACTCCACCCAGATGGGGATTCGAACCGGGAATCCCTAGCGCTGAGATGCGAACGTGCTAACCACTAAGCCACCGTGTCGCTTATTATATATATATTTAATGTCAATATTTTGAGAACACTATTTCTAAACTGCAACTTAAAAGTATTAATTAAACACATTTTAATATTCCAGCAGATAAAAAGTATGACAAATAATTCAGCCAAAACAAAAATGTTTGTTTGCTGAGTGTGTGTGCAGGAGTGAGCGGGTGTGAAACCTGTGACATCGTAGCCAACAATTAGCACAGCATGATTGGCATGTTCTCTGGAACAGTGGTGTTGGATGACTCCACCCAGATAATCCTGCCAGCTGACCGCATCTACAACCGCGATCAGCGGCCCCCAGACCACCAGGAACTGCTTCATCACCTCCTCCTGCTCGCTGCGCGCGCACACACACACACCTTCTCGTCATTTAGATACTGTGGAGTTTTAGGCAAATGTTTTATTTAGGATCATTTTTTAGTTTTTAATGAATATTTCAGTGCACTATGTCAAATGCAAAATTTCAATTAAATTACTGAATTTAACAAAATAAAAAATGAAATGTGATTAAAACTAAAGAAACGTCACATTTAAGATATTTCTAATTTTAATGCATCAAAAACTGAATATTTAAATAAGGGTATCCAGATTTCACTGAAGTAAAGAAACCATTCAAACTTATTCACAATGACATCGGTATAAACAGTTTGGTTTGAGTTTAAGACCACTTGAGGGAGAAACCTGTTACCATGGTGACCATCTGGAATTATATGCATTTTTATTAGAAACACACACTTTGATATTTAGAGTTATTAATGACAGATTTTGTTTAAAGGACATTGGAGATATTAAATGTGTATTAAAGGTGATTTCAAACTCTCCTCAGTTTAATTAAGCTGTACTCCATCAGGTCACTGAACTGAAGCTAATGAAACGTTGATGATCTGATCGAATGGAACATCTGAGCTCAGAGTTTAAATACTTTGTGGGATTAGGGTTTTGTGGAAGAGTCCTGAGCTCAACCATCCAAATGATCTGGGTGACACATCCGGCACACTTCATTTAATGTGTGTTTTGTACCTGAAGTCAAGTGCAGTGTAGTTCTTCACTGAAACACCTCCCCGAGGTCGAGGGAAAACCCGACAGACTCCAGTTTTAGCTTCATATGGATAATCGGTCTCATTCACCAGCTTTTCTCCCGTCTGATGGAAAAGAAAGACATTCTACATGAAGGACCTGTTCTTCCAAAGAAAAAAGGAATGATTTGTTTCAATGGTTTTGATTTCAAATAATTTACCTCGAGCTCTTTTAGACAATGATCTGTACAAATATCAAAGTTCATAAACTTTTTTCTCTTGATTGTGCAGCTTGATTTAGTTGATTGTTCTTCAGAGAATCTATTTTGATCTTTAATGATGGAAGTTTAAGATTTTTTTTTATATTGTAAAATGTTCTTTATAAATGTAAATAAACAGTTTTTAATCATTCAGTCTTTTGATGATGTTCCATACGGCGGTCGGATCAGGGAAGAGGAGGTGATACCTGTTTAAGCCACTCCAGCGTGCTCACTGTGGATCCTCCATTACAGCCCTGGCTTTTATATGCGCAGTCCACCACCTGCTGAACACTCAGCTCCTGCAGCTTCCCTCCATCTTTAACGATCATGGACTCCATTGCTGAAACAACACTAAACGCCCAGCAAGCTCCACACTGACACAACAAAAATCCATAAAACAAAATAAAAAAAAACACATTTACATACAAAACTATCAACGTCTCAATTTACACAACAGGTCGTATTTAATCTGCAGCCATGTCTCTATTCATACAGCATGTTCAAATGTGGGCGGCACGGTGGCTTAATGGTTAGCATGTTCGCATCTCAGCACTAGGGTTTCCCAGTTCGAATCCCCATCTCCATGTTCTCCCCGTGTCCGCGTGGGTTTCCTCCGGGTTCTCCGGTTTCCTCCCACAGTCCAAAAACATGGATCAAGTCAAATGAGTTCTCCAAATTGCCACATATAGAGTGTGTCTGTGTGTGTGATTGTGTGCCCAGCGATAGATTGGTGCCCTGTCCTGGGTGTATCTGTCCACCGCCCGAAACGTTCTCCCCTGGATGGGCATGGGAAACCCCCCCGCGACCCATATATATGATAAAGTGGAAGATAATGAATGAATGAATGAATAAATGTTCAAATGTCACGGATGAAACGAACCGATTGTTGGTTGTGAACAGGACCGACTGCGCCGTGGTCCCTCCAATCAAAACGCAGAGGATAATGTGCAGCTTTCAGAGGAGCAGGTTTACGGTGATTATACTCAGACTTTTTAGACTGAGCTCGGAGATAAAGATCTGAAATACAGAGACGACAGAGAGTTTCATTAAAACATAAAACAAATACTATGACATCATGACTGATGCAGCTTATTCATCCATCTCAGTGCTCATTGGCTAAGAGGCAGAAGGTCACTCTCGACCTTCATCACAGCACACACACACCTCAGATGTTACCCATGTTAACATTGCCCCTAGCATGTTTGTTGTATGTTCTGTGGAAGGCTCTCACTAACTGAGGAGAACATGCTAACTCCACCTTTTTAACCTTTAAGAGAGAGCTGCTTTCTTCTTGTGAAGCAAAAATGCTAATGAGTGTCACTGTGAGGCCATAACGTGTGATTTTGTGAGATTATAACTTTTTAAAAACAGCTGATATATTACTCATTTTTCAAAAGAATGTTTTTCTCACATCAGCATCGATCGCTTATTAGAGCCACACACAAAAAAAACAGTTTAATAAATGTAATGTAATTTTTTTTTAGAATAAGTTTCAGAAAAGGGTGGCTTAATGTTTAGCATGTTCTCCTCTCAGCGCTAGGGATTCCCGGTTCGAATCCCAATCTGGGTGAAGTTTCCATGTTCTCCCCGTGTCCACGTGGGGTTCCTCCCACAGACCAAAAACATAGATCAAGGTCAATTTAATTCTCCAAATTGCCCCCGCGACCCTAATAGAGGATAAAGCTAAAGATGATGGATGGACAGTTTGAGAGAAACTCAAGTTGACTCCACAGACTTCACGCTAAAGGTGATACAGCTGAGATCAAAGAGAAGATGTTTGAAGATATGGAATGTTTAAAGGATTATTGCTGAACAAAATTTCCTTGCAGTAGAATCTAAACAATGACTTTATTATTAATTTGTGTAAACTAGATTTTTCTTTCTCGTACCCAGAGCCCAATGCTTTATTTACACACCTTTAAACTCTTGTGGTGAGAGAAAGGAGAACTGATTGATTCCGTACTTTGCTGATTGCTTGAAGAGTTTTGCGTTTAGAACACCGTGTCTTTTCACTGAAGACTGAAATGTTAAAGTACGACATTAAAGATTAGACACAGACATATGAATATAATGAAGAAGTACTTTGTCTTCTTCTTCTTCTTCTTCTTCTTCTTCTTCTTATTATTATTATTAGGGGTTCAAGCACGAAGTGCATGAAAACCTATTGTTTTCATTATTATTATTATTATTATTATTATTATTATTATCCACTCAGTACTCAGGTTATGTATCGAACTACCTGTAGGTGGCGAAATAGCAAAGCCAAACACAATGGGTCCCACAAATTTCTTTTCTTAAATTTGAAAAAGAGGAAGCATGGGGATTAAAACAAAACTAAAAGCAACTTCCCCTAAAGAACAGTAACATTATTTAAAGCAGTAAATTTAATTCACCTTTAAATTCCTCCATCTTTGAATAAACTGATCCTCAGTGAAGTGAGCCTCGGAGATCACGTGACACAGCACCAGCACCAGCGTTTTAAAACACAGCATTTTAAACCAAAATAATCCGAGATTCCGGCAATCGCTCATCAGATTATAATCTTTTAAACATACCCGTATTCCGTGTTCCCATATCCCGCCCCTGCTCCGGAATTGGCAGCTTTTCAGTGAACTGTTCTCTGATTGGTGGATTCAACGCACAGAAGAAGAAAACGGGGGTCTAAAATTTGCAAGGACGTGTCGAAAAATAGGTCCCCTTTCATCGCAGAGTGCACTATGTAGGCCCCCTAATGAGACACTCAGCCATCAACGCCAGGATTTCAGAGCCGTGTGAGCGCTTTAGCGTCACCATGGTAACCGAACCCTCTCTTAAACCCGGGTTATCTCATTTTCAAACCGATATGTTTGTTAAATTTACTTTGTGAATTAAACATCAGACAAAAGCTAATCTTTTTTCTGCAATTTCCCCCGGAGATTAATAAAGTACTCTGAATCCAATTCAGATTTTTAGTTTAATTCACTTTCTATATTAAAACTACAGAATATTCATTCATTCATTCATTCATTCATTCATTCATTCATTATCTTCCGCTTTATCCTATATTAGGGTCGCGGGGGAGGGGGGGCAGGACACCAATCTATCACTGGGCACACACTCACTCACACAAACACACTCTATATGGGGCAATTTGGAGAACTCAATTGACTTGATCCATGTTTAATAATAATAATTATGATGCGAGAGAGCGCGAGAGAGATAGCAAGAGAGTGAGAGAGAGAGAGTGTTTGGGGATGAATGAGGGTGAGGATGAGACACCAGATCCCAGCTTTACAAATCTAAATTGAATCCATGTTTTTGGACTGTGGGAGGAAACCTGAGAACCCATAGGGGGCAATTTATATAGGGGCAATTGAGAACAGCAAATTTACATTGAATCCATGTTTTTGGACTGTGGGAGGAAACCAGAGAACCCGGAGGAAACCCACGCGGACACGGGGAGAACATGGAAACTCCACCCAGATGGGGATTCAAACCGGGAATCCCTAGCGCTGAGAAGCCACCGTGCCACCCACTACAGATTATAACTATTTAAATGACTAAAATTATATTTCATTTAATGAGTTATTAGAGTAGATCTATTTATAAACTTACAAATCAGATCAGAAAACACGACAAAACTTTTATTAAGTTATATCATTCACGGACAGAGCTGTTCTCAAACACAAATTAGTGTTTAGTTTAGTTAAAAGACGTTTAGTATTTATTCAGCACGTCCTCCTTTCAGCGCTGGGGATTCTAGGGTTAGGGTTAGGGGTGGAGTTTGTATGTTCTCCCTCTGTCCGTGTGGGTTTTCTCCTGCAGTCCCACAGAGATAGCTCACATATTAATGTACTTTGGATCAAAGCGTCTGCTAAATGACTAAATGTAAATGTAAATTAATCCCAGAGGGAAATGTGTGTATTGCAGCAGATAATGCAAAACAGTAAAAGTAAACAATAAGAAGTCATTAAAACTAAGATAATGATCAATCAGGAGAAATATTGTACAGTACATGTGGAATTTACCTATGAACAGGGTTACACCTTATTTATACTTCAAAGTTTATTGTGTAATTTGTAGTAATATATCCTAATGTATTACTACAGATTTCACTATAAACCTTAAATTATAAATAAGGTGTAACCCTGTTCATTTACCGAGAGTTATTTGCTGATTTGAGGTAATGTAAATTCATTAAAGTGTAATTCTATTTTAGGACACTTGGTGGCAGTCTATTCAAATGTTTTCGTTGTTGGTCTTTTCGTTTCCTCGGTCGGTCGTCGCTGCTCTGTTCAGTAGTTCTGGAGGTTCTGGATGCTCTTGAGGTTCTGGATGTTTTGATGTTCTGGAGGTTCTGGAGCTGTAGTGGAGTTTGGAGCAGAGGTTTGTGTCTCGGTGAGTTTGGTGTTGTTGGTGCAGCGTGCGTGGAACCGAACCCACAGTGTAAAGATTTATACAGAACAATCTGATTTAATGTTCGACTTAATCAGACTCAGTGACTTTAAACATCAACTATTCACATGGATTCGATTTATTTTCTGAACCTTTGTTTTATGGTCCATTATTCAGGAGTAAATAGCATGGTTTTTAAACACAACCACGTGACTAATAACTATTTGTGGCTCATAAGCATCATTTTATTTTGTGTATTGTTGTTTTAATTATATAATAGAACAAAAGGAACAACTGCACTATGTTTATAAATGTAAATTAATATATTTTATGTCAGTAGTCGTTGCAATAAGCTCATTCATTCATTCATTCATTATCTTCCGCTTTATCCTATATTAGGGTCGCGGGGGAGGGGGGGCAGGACACCAATCTATCACTGGGCACACACTCACTCACACAAACACACTCTATATGGGGCAATTTGGAGAACTCACTTGACTTGATCCATGTTTAATAATAATAATTATGATGCGAGAGAGCGCGAGAGAGATAGCAAGAGAGTGAGAGAGAGAGAGTGTTTGGGGATGAATGAGGGTGAGGATGAGACACCAGATCCCAGCTTTACAAATCTAAATTGAATCCATGTTTTTGGACTGTGGGAGGAAACCTGAGAACCCATAGGGGGCAATTTATATAGGTGCAATTGAGAACAGCAAATTTACATTGAATCCATGTTTTTGGACTGTGGGAGGAAACCAGAGAACCCGGAGGAAACCCACGCGGACACGGGGAGAACATGGAAACTCCACCCAGATGGGGATTGGAATCGGGAATCCCTTGTGCTGAGAGGCGAACGTGCTAACCACTAAGCCACCGTGCCGCGTTGCAATAAGATGCTGATGTTAATTACATACAAAAGTGCTAAAGAGTAAATGAAAAAAGGACATTTAGTTGTGTATACTAATTATTCATTTTATGCACATTTTGTGTAAACTGGCTTTATTTAGAGGTTCCATCTGGATCTGGAGTCTGTTTTTTGGTCCATTCCACTAATAACAGCACTGCAACCTTGCGTGAATACTATTTGTAGTAATTGTAGGACAATTCTTTTTTTGTGCACTTTTTTGTGTTTTTGTTTACTTCTGTTGAACTCTGGACTGAGATTTACTTTAAATTTCCTGAGATCTCAGAGGTACCTATCATTTTTTGTTTGACCATTTACATATTTATATTGTAAACCTGATATTTTTTATATTTCTGTGATTGTGAGTTGAATATTTTATTATAATTATTTGGGACTTACAGCCAGCCTCTTCACTCTGGATATAGAGAACCATATCATTTAACTCTTACAGCTGCAATAGGCAGTATAAGCTCTGTAGGGTTAAAAAAAAATTAAGAAGATAAATAATAAGTATGCAATTTGAACAGAATGGCTGTGTCTATCAATTAGAGAAATGAAAAGCTGCCAAACTCTCCTGCCACTAATTAGGTGCCATCATGGATTTCACTGTCACTCTCACTTGCTTTTTAAAGTGTGATGCAACTTAACAATACAAAGGTGAATAAAAAAGAATACCAGCCCTAATAAACAGGGTTAGGATTTAGATTAGAAAACTTAATATTCTCAGAATGTAAAGGATTAATGACATCCCTGATGCAGATGAAATAAAACAGCAGCTCTGCTTCCAGTATGTTTACAATCCTGAAACCTGACGGGATTAAATACACAAAACCTGAAACAACTGTTAGGATGTCAAAATTAATTTAATAGTATTAACAAAATTGAGAGCCACAAAGGCTTATAGAGAACGTTAAGACAGTATTTAATTATTATAAAAGCTGTATTTCTGCTGATTAGCAAAAAATGTTAAAAATTAATTATGGATTGGGAGTTTAAACTGTGTTATTTCAGTAACGCTCATTCATCATACTCTCCCCCAGCATTAATCTCCAATGACCAGACCCTAAATATCAGGGTTTAACATGTCAGTTCCTAAACGAGCTGCTTTGTTAAGATGAAACATTTAATTAAATGCAGCACACAAACCTTACAAAGCACCCTTAAAGCAGGTCAGATTTTTCTTTAGACTTTACTAGGGTCCAAATGAGCCAACAGAATCTGTACCTCAGTCATATTAAGAAGATCAGCGTTTGAGATTTAATGAAGCAGAATTAAACTCGAAAAATTCATCAGCACTGGTTTAAAAAAAAAAAAATGAAATCAGCATTAAATCAACATAAAGATCCAATCTCACCTTAAACAGAGACGCATAATAATAAAAGAAAAGTCAGCAGGCAGGTCTGCTCTCACATCCTCAGTCAGATGGCTGCGTTAATCTCATTTTAAAGATGTATATGTGTGTAAATAGACAGCTTTATAAATGTGAATACTGTATATTTTTTATTGTGGTATCAGGATCGTTGTCATTTGTTACAGGTTTAAAATGCGTACAGAGCTATACTGTATACACAGGAAGAAATGCTGACTTCAGTTTTGTGTTCTTACTGGGTTCAGAGAATTCAGGCTTTATCCCAAACACCTGAGTTTAGCCAACATTTTACTAAAATAAAGGCCTTATAAGTAAAACTCAGAGAAATGAATGGATTTAAATATCAGTGGCTGCAGGAATGAGACGGTTAGTTTACATCAGTTACACAGGAGATAACCATGAACAACCCGAATGGTGTCAGATCACTGAACTTGATCATCTGGTTTATAAATCATTGCTGTCTAATGAAAATGTACAAACTTTTTTTTGCCAAGAAAATCATTTAAAACATTTAAGATTGATGATTAAAAATAGTTGATCACGATGCAGCATCATACAGACATGAAGTAAAGTTAGGGTTTGAACATGAACATTTATCTTTTTGATGTACAGGTAAATGTCATCATTTTTTTATTTACTTTATGAGTTTATTTCAAAACCAAAAAAAAAATCAAACCAACTGACATAATTTCACCTAACCCTACATTATGCAAAGCACCATCAATTAACCACTCAATACATGGTATTCAATTATTTATTAATTCCCAATAAAATATCAGAAATACACTGTTAAGGCATCTGTTCAGATGAACTTGATGTAAAGCAATAAACTGGTCATCTTCCACTGGGTTTTTGTTTTAAAATGTGTTATTCATGCAAAACAAACGAAATACTGAATTCAGATTAAAAAGTTTGGGGGTTTGATAAGACAGTGGTTAGCTAAATGCACAGGTATGGAGAGGACATGACGACTTCACACAGAAACGACCCCTAGGATTTGAACCCTTCTTTTTGTGAGGTGAAATGCTAACTGCAATGGTGCCGCACCAAAATCTGAATCTCTCGATTCACCTGTAGATCATAAATGTGAAGTGGTTTTCATCAGACAACAAACATAACATCTTAAATATGTTCCTGCTGCATTTATTATCATTGCTGAGGTCAGATGTCATGGGTGTGTTAATTAAAATTCATGTGTTTTAAGATGATTAATCCAGTATGATCTCAAATCATAATGATAATAATCATGAAGGTGTTTGGGATACAGCCTTGTCTTGAAAACCCACTAAAACATTACTCCTCAAAGTGGAAGTCACGATTGTCCATCAACAGCTCCATCATGGAGCAAAAGACAATTATTGGATGATAAACGAGAACCAAGATCAGTCACAACAGACAAAAGAAGTAAACACACCAACTCTCTGTGGCATTGTAGTTCTTGGGGTCCAAGAACTTTGGATCATGATCATTATTATTGTGTGCATCGTCCATGTGCACTAAAAACGTCTGTGGCCCTGTTATTTCATCATTTGGTCAGAAAGCCAAGAGGTCCAAGATCTGGAAGCATGTTCTCAAGATTTATTTTCATCGTAAAGGTCCAACGACACCTGGATGTCAGGGAGCTCCATATCACACACCACACTGCGTGGAGAGCCAGAGTTCCGTGTAAAGAAATGGCCGCCTGTGGAAGATGAAATAAAAGCATTACTGATGGGATCAATTTTAAATTAAACATTTATACACATCAAACATTAACTTCCATTAATCTCAAAACTAATGTTTCATGAGCTGAACCCTGAACTGAATCTAAAAATGAAATTTGACTGAAGCACAAAACCACAGAAGTAATTAGTGTGCGGTTTAAATGCTCAGGGGTAATGTTCTGATTTGTTCTTCTGCTGGATCTCATGATACAACAGGGTGGAGATTAAACTGAACTATCATTTTAATTCGATTTAATTCAGCACTATGTGTGAACAATAAATGTTCTCACTGTACACAGAAAAACTACAGAGGTCACTGATTGATTAATGATGATTCTGCATAATTATAATCAAAATCAAGAAATTTTACTGATTTTACGATTTTTATAAGAATGAAATGCACAGCTCAGTTCTAAAGGGATTACATTTGACACATTTCAGTTAAAACTAGATTATTTTAATACAATAAAAATGTAATTTTACAGAATGATATTTTAATGACCAGCATGCTGATGTGTTCTTTATAGGTTATTTGTGTGGATGAACTGACATTAATATTTCAGGGCATCAGTTTATTGTGCTTTTGTTAATATTCACAGCATTACACACAAGAGAAAAGATGTGTGTTTTTAAAAAAAACAAAAATACCAAATACGGAAAAGAATACCAACAGTACAAAGTTCAAAGCTATGTGTCTGGTGATCAGATGAATTGTTTTGTGGTGAATTGATTTTGTTTGAGTATATTCACTGTCTGATGCCTGGGGTAATACACACAGACTAAGTGTAGTGACAGATACACTTTTTGAAACCCCTGGTTTCTGACATTAGCTTTGTAAAACTTTAATTTCATAATATTTGCGGTGATTGAATACTTTATCATCAGCGAATATCACACAACAAACAAACAATAAAACCAGAACTTTTTACTAAACATTTCAAAATGTAATTACATTTCAGAATTTATAGACACAAAAAAAATCAAACAATAAAACAATAAATGTGATAAACATTATACACAATGTTAAAATAGCAGTAAATAACTATAATACAAATCTCTGAACCGCTCTGGTACTTTTTGTGAGAATCTGGGTTAAAATATTAGTTTTTGGCACGTTTCTTCCAAAAGTTTGTACAGACCTATTTTTATGTTGATGGTAAAATGTTTTTGTTTCTTTTTTTCTTAAAGTTGAAACTGATTTCCTCTGAAGAGGTCGACATAAAGTGTAGAATCTGGATTCGATTGTGTGGTTCATTCAGTCGATGAAGATAATAAATAACCAGGTTTATCAATAAAGATATTTATCTTCAAATGATGAAAGAGTAGGAACTGATACTCTTTCCACTGATAAATAGTTCCACTATACTGCATTAGATTAGTATTTTTACCATCGAATGAAACTTCTAAACTAAAGGGAGTCCTAAAATGAACTGGCATTTTAAATTTCATTAAAAGTGTGAGGATGTGCGTCCGTGGTCGAGGTGGGCACGGCAGAAGAGGCAGCACATCTTTCAAAGAAAGCCAAAACATTAATATTTATTTAAAAATGTAAATGTCAGTTCTTGTTGGAACCCCCTTTAATTCAGATGATTTATTGGACGGGAAGTAGGAACTAATCTTTTGGAGTTGGAACTATTCAGAAAAGAAAAGAAACAAAGCAAAAAGTACATGCAATAAAAATACTGCATCAAATATGAAGCGTATCGGACATGATGCAACGCTTCACAAATCTTTCTTCTTTCTTCATTTTACATCTAATCTGAAAAAAAACAAAAAACAGATGAAATGTCATTAGACTAAACACCACAGAACAGCAGTGTTTACAGTGACAGCAGAAGTGACGTACAAATGAGTGAACACAGTCGATAGTTACAGAAGAACCAGCTCCACTGTAGAATCAACCTGATCATTATCCTATCCTGCACTTCCCCCTTTAATTTTTTAATTTTATATCAGGTGTTTATTTTCATTTTAATAAATATTACATTGTTATTGTATTACAGTGTATGTTTCTCTCTTACTCTAATAAGACACATTTACTCACTGGCCACTTTATTAAGGTCACCTCCTTATTTTAACTCTCATAGTGATTATATCAGCTCCTCTGATCATACAGATGGGGTTTGTAGTTCTACACATCCATCCAGCGTGCGCACACACCCACCTGTACCACCATGTCAGTGTCACTGCAGTACTATATATAGAATCAGTCTATATGCTCAGTAAATCTGATCTAAAGGACAATCAGAGTAGCTCCATAACATAATATCATCTGTACTTATTAAATAAATGAAGCACATTTTGAATTTGGATTAGAACATCAGGAATCAGGTACTCACTCTGTACTGTAGCTGCTGCCAGTGGCTCTGATGATCATGTAGCACAGGGTTAAAACACTGAGGACACCGAAGCTGCCCACAATAAACCACTCTTCTGTTAACAGAGTAAAAGGAGGCGGGGTCACTTTCCAAAGTGAACGGGGTCAGACATGCTGGAGAAGCGGCGGTGTCGAGGAAAGTGCGAAAAAAGTAGGCAAAGCGAGCAAATGCAGAAAAGACGGTCACTGCTCAGACATGAGCAGCAAAGATACGAGCTTCCTCAAATCTGGAGGAAAGTCAAGGAAAAAGAAAAAATCGAGGAAAGAGATTCGGAAATGAGACGGTGGCTTGATCTGGACTGTTTACATCACTGTTGAGGGCGGTGTTTACATCACTGTTGAGATTTAACATTTCTACAACAGGCCACTGGATTCTGTACGACACACGAAGCTCTGCACTGAGAGAGAAAACATCTGAGATTCAGATCAAGCTTCCAGATACATCTCCACTTCAGACCATTCTCACAGAGAGAGAGAGAGAGAGAGAGTGTCCTGATCTTAACTGTCTGTGGAATGAAGGGCTTTTAATAAAAAATTCTAAAGACAAAGAGATGAACGATTTTAAAGCAGAACACAGAGAACGACTGAAGCTCAGAAGCAGTTTCAGAAAAAAATGGAAAGCAACAGAAGGAGAAACGTTCTGTAGTGTTTAATAAAAGGTTCAACCAGAGATTACTGTGATGGCAATGTCTCCACTGTGGGGTGTGTGTGTGGGGGGGTATCTTACTGGTGACGGCGATGTTGATGTCTCCACTGTGGGATGTGTGTGTGGGGGGGGTATCTTACTGGTTGATGTCTCCACTGTGGGGTTGGGGGGGTATCTTACTGGTGACGGCCATGTTGATGTCTCCAGTGTGGGGTGTGTGTGTGGGGGGGGTATCTTACTGGTGACGGCCATGTTGATGTCTCCAGTGTGGGGTGTGTGTGTGGGGGGGTATCTTACTGGTGACGGCCATGTTGATGTCTCCAGTGTGGGGTGTGTGTGTGTGTGTGTGGGGGGGGGGGGTATCTTACTGGTGACTGCGATGTTGATGTCTCCACTGTGGGGTGTGTGTGTGGGGGGGGTATCTTCCTGGTGACGGCGATGTTGATGTCTCCAGTGTAGGGTGTGTGTGTGTGGGGGGGTATCTTACTGGTGACTGCGATGTTGATGTCTCCACTGTGGGGTGTGTGTGTGTGTGTGTGTGTGTGTGTGGGGGGGGGGGGGTATCTTACTGGTGACGGCGATGTTGATGTCTCCACTGTGGGGTTGGGGGGGTATCTTACTGGTGATGGCGATTTTGATGTCTCCATTGTGGGGGGGTGTGTGTGTGTGTGTGTGTGTGTGGGGGGGGGGTATCTTACTGGTGACTGTGAAGTTGATGTCTCCACTGTGGGGTTGGGGGGGTATCTTACTGGTGACAGCGATGTTGATGTCTCCATTGTGGGGTGTGTTTGTGTGTGTGTGGGGGGGGTATCTTACTGGTGACTGCGATGTTGATGTCTCCACTGTTGGGGTGTGTGTGTGTGTGTGTATGGTATCTTACTAGTGACGGCGATGTTGATGTCTCCACTGCGGTGTGTGTGTGTGAGCTCCAAGTCCGAGAACAGTTGACTTGACCCGGAGCGTGTCAGCGGTTCCACACTCACACTGGTTTCAGAAGAGACGTCCATCAGTGCCACTCGCTGGCTGGAGGAATGAGTGCGTGACAAATGATCCATATCGAACGCTACGTTATCAGCGCACTTTAAATTGGGCTGAAAACACAAGAACACAGTGTATTTTATTTACTTACAGTTTGAAATCTCTCACCTTCACTCTCACATCACAAATCTGCTTTATAAAGTTGTAAACAACAATAATTCTTATTTAAATGTATTTGTTTACACTGTAATCAGATTAATTTGTTCTACATTTTCTCAGATTTTTATACAAGTACACTCATCAACCACTAGAGGGCGCGACAAGATAACATTTTACTCACCATGATTCCCAAAGCTTTGAGTATGTTGAGTTTGCACATGGGGCAGGTACAGTGTTCGTTCAGCCACGGATCCACACACATTTTATGGAAGACATGTCTAAATGTAAGAGGATGATTAGTGAGGTCATCAGGTTCATCATGTGAGCAACTAAATATATAATATAGTATACCTGTGGATATACTGATTGATTAAATATATGATACCTGAAGCATAAATGATTTCTGAATATGTAACTAGTGTAAAACATACGTGTGGACCGTGGACAGTAGTTACTTAAACCTGAATTTGGGGAACGTTTTGGCCTTTGTTTCAGAGTTAAGTACTCACAAGTACTATTAAAAAAAAGTTGACATCAGGCTAACTTTAAAATCAAAGAGAAATCAACTTGAAGATAAGATTACAATAAAGATCTCTGTAAGTCTCTGCAATGGTTTGGTCTAAAGTTTAGTCTCTAAACAAACCTCATTTATTTTGACAAATAAAGTAAAAGTGTGTTTAGGATTTTAATGAATTTAACATATAAACCTGAGTCTTCATGTCTTACTCTCAGACTGAATCAGTTTGCAACAGAACCAAGTCCTTCATCAATAATAAAAATGTCAGCTTATAAAGATCATTCATCACTTGGATTCTCTCTCTCTCTCTCTCTCTCTCTCTCTCCCACACACATACTGAAGTGGACAGCAGAAGGATGTAAATTGAAAGGCTCTGACGGGGTTAAGTGATGTGCATTAGCTCGGTTTTGGCTCTATTGATCAGTGAACACTAAAAAGAAGCAAACCATTGACAGTGGATTGAATAAGGATTCCAGAACGTTACAGTTTACGAGAATACTTTCAGTCAGGAAACATTTTATTAGACGACTGTAACAGAGAAAACATCAAAATGCAAAGCTGCAACCATTTTAAAGCATCAGAATCTTAATGAGAGTCTTAGGTGATCAGTCGGTGATTAAGTCAGTGTCCCATGGCAGTGTGCAAAGTTTTATGTACAAACCACACCTCAGCCCTAAAGCTACATATGATTGGATCAAAACCAGAAGCTGAGTGGATTTAAACATTTAAGCCTGGAGTTTAATCCAGTGTAACCTTTAACCCTTTAAAACTGCTGCTCATCGACAGGTTTCACACAATCAGACCGAGAGGGAACCGATTTACTGAAGAGAACGAGTGGAATTTTAACAGGGTTAAAATGATCAGATCACACTGTTCTGAAAGCAGACGATCTGTAGAACCCCATAATGTTCCACTGCATATTTTACACTAAACTTGAAGGACAATTTTAAAAAGTGTCTCATGTGACTGAATTTAAGCAAAAACTCCAGGTTTTAGATTTTTTGTTTAAGGGATAAAAATGATAATTTAGTGCACATGAATGCAAGCTCAGTGATAAATGCTGCAGTGTTTTAGTGCTGTATGTGTGTGTGTGTGTGTGTGTGTGTGTGTGTGAGAGAGAGAGAGTGTGTGTAAGAGGTGACCTACAAAGTGAAGTGCCAAAAAATCTCGAGCTGTGTGACAGATCAGCGGATGGTTTTTGAAACCTTACCATAAATAAGACTATGTGTGTGTGTGTGAAAAAAGAGAGTTTATATGGTTCCAAAATAGTTTAATGTAGCTACAACTGACACTTTACATTTCACATAAATCAAATATGCCCCCTGTGGGTTTAGCCCTTAAATAATATGCAGTTGACTTACTTGCAGGGCAGGATACGGACAATGTCATTCTGCTGATATCCTTCAATACAGACGGCACAGTGATTAAAATCAGGCTCAGTTTCCTACAAGACATCAACATATAGAGGAGTTAGCGACACCAGTCAGCATTCTGAAGAACACTGAAGCTCAGGTATTGATTTGAAGGAGTCTTTGTAGATAATGACTGAGCTCCTTTAAGAAACTTATCAGCCTTTTAAATACAAAAGCAAAATTATTTTAATATGTGATGAATGAAATACTAAGAACTGGAACATCAACATACACACACATCGGGGGAAGTTGGTAGGGACAGTTACACAGGGACACATGAAAGGTTATGATCAAGGTTACTCCAGGATATTAAGAATGTACTGTAGAACATGTTGCCTAGAACCCACTGGTTGATGCAGTGTGACTGACTGCAACTAAAAAATGGTCTAGACTAATCTGATTTAAAATAAAACCTCATTGTGCAGCAGTGCTGAAACCCTGCATCCACTCACTGTACCCTCCACACACATCAGCTGCAGACAGGGTGGAGCAGTGTAACATGGACAATGAGAGCAGAAACAAGATGGTAAATCAAATAAAGTGTCTCTCACTCTCTCACTCTAATTCTTTCACTCACTCTCACTCTCTTACTTTCTCACTCACTCATTCTCACTCTGTCTCTCGCTCTAGCAGATAAAAGGATTTAATTTCTTGCAATCCTCCAGTGTTGCTGATGTTTTATTCATGGCTACAGAGAACTGACCTTGACCAGACTCTCTCTCTCTCTCTTTCTTTCTGTCCTGTTCAGTGAAATAAAGTTAAAATAGACTTTACACCATTGTTAGTGAGCCAATCAGCACCTGTAATCAGTAAACTGAATGTTTGTTGTCTAATTATTTCTTATTTCTTAAATATATAACCTGCATCTTTTTACTGAAGGTCATCATGATTTAGCTCCTAACACACACAGTTGTACACATTGTAAAAATGACGGTTTATGTGTTTAAACTATAATGTGAAGAAAATCCTTGAAATATCATATTTTAATAATAATAATAGTTTTACATTTATATTTGGTCAGATGGCAGATGCTTTTATCCAAAGTGACGTACAGATGAGAGAACACCGTCAGCATACAGTCAGCAGTATAATCAAACCTAATTTTATTATTTAAAAAAATCTTTATAGCATGTGCTTGTGGAAGAGACGTGTTTTGAGATGTTTCCTAACTTTTTATTCATATTTGTTTGTTCATTTGTTATTGATCAATTCTAATATTTTAGCACAGGGTATTAAACCTGACTTTTGCACTTCCTGTGTCCACATTAAAATAAAAAAAGCTGATTAGGACTAATTGAGCATCTCAGGAGGATCTCTGTCAGCAGTTCGTCTGCGTCATTGTTCAGTATGTTCTGACCTTCATATGTAATGAAATAAATTTATTGTTAATTTTTCATTTTAATAGACTTTTATCTTATTGCTTTTAAATTCATATATAAGTACTTCGACAAAGAGCAGGACTAACACACTGATTGAACTTTAAGGTGAAGTCATGTGGTTATAGGACAGACAGCTGATCAGTTGAACTATTCTCACCTTATCTCCTCTCTTTACCGTCCGGGTTGTGAGTTTACTGATAGCTTTTTTTGCAGCATCTCCGAGTCGTCTCTGTTTATTAATCAAAACAAAATACATTTAGAGACAAAGCTACACTCAAACATAACCCCCAATTTAAAGAAAGTTGGGATTCTTTGTAAAATGTAAATAAAAACAGAATGCAATGATTTGTGAATATCATAAACCCATATTTTATTTCCATTAGAACATAAACCACATATCAGATCTTAAAACTTGACATTTTTCCAATTTTATGGAAAATATCTCATTCTGAGGGCGGCATGGTGGCTTAGTGGTTGGCACGTTCGCCTGTCAGCACTAAGGATTCCCGGTTCGAATCCCAATCTGGGTGGAGTTTCCATGTTCTCCCCGTGTCCGTGTGGGTGTCCTCCGGGTTCTCCGGTTTCCTCCCACAGTCCAAAAACATGGATCAAGTCAATTGAATTCTCCAAATTGCCCCATATAGAGTGTGTGTGTGAGTGAGTGTGTGCCCAGTGATAGATTGGCGTCCTGTCCTGGGTGTATCTGCCCAGCGCCCGAAATGTTCTCCCCTGGATGGGCATGGGTAACCCCCCCACGACCCTACTAGAGGATATAGAGGAAGATAATGGATGAATGGATATCTCATTCTGAATTTGATGAGGTGGAACATGCCATGCTCACCACTGTGCATTATGCCCTCTGCTTAATAATGGTCTGTAAACATCTGAGGTGTCAGGAGAGCAGCAGCTGGGGTTCCGTAAGAGGAATATCCTCCTAAACTTTTCTGATGCAGATATCGTAGTCCTGGAACGTTGTTGCTGGTTTTGTGTTTCATGATGAGGCAAATGTTCCATATGAGTGAAAGGTCAGAAGCACAGACAGCTGGGGCAGCATGTGGACCATTCTACGCTGAAGTCATGCTGTTGTGATGGATGCAGAATGTGGTGTAACTGTCCTGCTGAAATGTGCGAGGCCCTTGTCTCGATGGGAGCAAATGTTACTCTAAAACATCATTGTACATTTCTGCAGGGGTGGTGCCTTTCTAGATGTGGAAGCTGTTTGCACTGTGGGTTCCAATGCAACCCCATACCATCAGAGATGCAGGCATTTGAACTGTATGCTGATAACCAGCTGGATGGTTTCTCTCCTTATTGATCTGCAGGAAACAATGTCCATGGTCTCCAGAGAATTTCCATTAGAGTTCATCTGTCCTCAGAACAGTTTCCATTTGACCTCAGAAGATTATAAATGAGCTTTGATTTGAAGAGGATGGTGCCTTTTTTGTATCTAGTTCACCTTTGGTTCTTCTTGTACAGTTTCAAGTTGTATTTAAGTGAAACAGGGTGAACTGTGTTAATAGTCATTGATTTTTGGAGGTGGGCCTGAGCCCATGTTGTGATTTCCAATAGAGAATAATTTTTATTTCATCAGGATAATGCTTCTGAAACTGTTTCACACCTTTCAGATGCAGTTGGTTGCAGATTGTTGAACCTCAGCTCTGAGAGCTTGTGTTTTTAATTGTGGCTGTTATTTTTACAGTCTTTTGTTGCCCATCCCGACCTTTCTGAGGTTGCCATCAAATTCCAAATTAAATACATTCCATGAAATGGTAAAATGTCTCAGTTTAAAGATCTGATGTGTTGTTTTATCAGATTAAGTTCTATTACAAATTAAATTTAACTTTATTTTCTTAGATTTGCTGTTAAAGGGTGTTAACATTAGTATTGTGTGTGTGTGTGTGTGTGTGTGTGTGTGTGTGTTACCTGGCTGCGATCTCGTGCATTTGTGTCTCTTATTTTCTGAATGAAGTAGAAGATAAGCCAGGCAGATGAGATGATCATAAGGACAATGAAGGAGATGGAGACGAAGACCAGTGAGCCACGGTTTAAATTTTTAACGGGCCCACGAGATCCGACCGCCACCGACACCACCACCGTCTCATTCTTTTCAATGTAAGTTAGGATGTCCTTCCCCATCGACTCTTTAATCATCACTGCCACCATGTCCCCTGTACCTGCAGACAATATATAAATCACACACACGGTTTGCTTGATGCATATTGTGGACTTTATATAGACCTTTGTTGACTCTGTGTAATCAGACCTAACCCCAAAAAAACACACTTTAAAACTGAAAGATGAACACAGTGGGAATCAGTTTGTGTGTTTGATCGGTTCATTCATTCATTTCGCATTCATTCTGAACCGAAGAGAAAATGTTGACGTTCTTTCTGTAGCACAGCAGTGACCCTCACATGAGAGTTAGTATGCTGTTGTATGTAAAAATAAGAATTTAAGAAGAAAAAAACGTTGTGGCAGCAGGGTGGACATTCAGGCACCCAGGTGATTTGGGGGGGGGGGGGCACTCTGTGCAGCATATTGTGTGTGTGTGTGTGTGTGTTCCTGTTTGTTGCAGATGAGCAGACACTTGACCTTAGAGCAAGATGAGTGCTGTTTTCAGAAATTGCTGTGTAATTCTGGAGCCCTGTACACTAATGTTTAATTATTCATAAATAATGACATTATTCTTATTCTGTATTCTAATGCGCTTCAGGTGGAATACATTCAGGTTTGCCTAATAAAGTGGCCAGTTAAGGATATAAGGTAGATCATTATTAACTCTAGTTGTATAATTTATTGTTCCTAATTAATACCAACATGCTTTTATTATTATTATTATTAAAGTTTTAACTTGTAAGTGAGCTCAAGGAAAAACCCTCAAAGCCATCATTATTAATTATTGTGATGTTCTCACCGCTGTGAGGATGAAACGGCTCTCTGGCGACGCTGGAAAATGAAGCTCATGAATAAATGATGATCTTTTGCTATATTTACCCTGAACATTGATCCTGATAACACCAGGCTCATGACTCAGTACCTTAACTCTTAAAGAACCTCCTCTTTTTGTCCTCATAAAATCCTTCTTTTAAATGTTTACAGTGATTTCATTCATTCATTATCTCCCGCTTTATCCTCTATTAGGGTCGCGGTGGGGTTCCCCATGCCCAACCAGGGGAGAACATCTCAGGCGCTGGGCAGATAGACCCAGGACAGGGCGCCAATCCATCACTGGGCACACACTCACTCACACAGACACACTCTAAATGGGGCAATTTGGAGAACTCCATTGACTTGATCCATGTTTTTGGACTGTGGGAGGAAACCGGAGAACCCGGAGGAAACCCACGCGGACACGGGGAAACATGGAAACTCCACCCAGATGGGGATTCGAACGAGGAATCCCTAGCGCTGAGAGGCGAACGTGCTAACCACTAAGCCACCGTGCCGCCGTTTACAGTGATTTGCACCAGTTATTAGATCTATTACTGTAATTATTTAATTATTATTACTGAAACCAGAGATCAAAATCCTACAGAAGCTGCTGGAATCATCAAAATCAGCCACTCAGAACAAGTAATTATCTTATTATCACGTATCAAACTTAACGAACCGATGATTCTCTGAATGGGTCAGTGGTTTGTGGGTTGGAAGTAAAGCAAGCCTTTCTGTTTTAAAATTATTTTATTCTCTTAATGACTGACAGACATGCAGGTTTACTCAGGTTACTCTTTATTCTTGCTCACTTAAGGTTCTCATCTCATTTCTCTAGTACAGGGAGAGAGAGTTGTCAAGTAAACAATTTGTGCCTCTGATTAGGGGAAGCTGAGGACCATGATTTAACTTTTTATTACCTACAACACACTTACAATCCCTGAATATCAACAGCGCAGCCACAGTGAACGCTAACAATGAGAATTACATCCCGCCATGATGCCTCCTGTTAACTCGCTCAGCTCACGCTGCAGCACACACTTCTTTAATAAAACTAAAAGAAAACCTACACGCTACCTGAAGACCTTCAACTAAAAGCACGAGATGAAACCAAATGCCTTCGTCAAGTTTACAAATACCACATGGTTCCACCCTCTTTTTAAGTCTAAATTTGGGGCCAAATCATACTGCCTGACGTCCTGCCAATCAAATTCAGCAAACTATTTAATCTAATCAATCTAATATTACAACCCTCCTCTCTATGATGACAGCAGTGACACTATCTATTTTCACAGCTAAGCTTTAAACCCAAAACACGGATTAGCAACATTCTAATTAAATTCATTGATTTTTTGTTATTGATTGTAACTCTTGTCTTGTTTACTGGAGTAGTTTAGTTTTTGGATGTTTAGTGAGTAGCGTTTTGATTCTTCGGTTCTGCGCTGGATGAACAGGATTCTGAGTGGAACACTGCAGCTGTTTCAACAGAACTGAGAGATGATGATAATGGAACATCACAGTAATTAAACTACGGTCAGAGTTATTATTCTGCTTCTCTGATGATTCTGATAATGGTTTTAAATCTGATCAGAAATATTAATTCAACTCAGTTTGTAGTCTAATATAAAAATATCAGGAAGTTATAAATGTTCTAACATCATCTTCTGTATAAAACAGTGCAGATAACAATATCAGTTTAAATTAGACTGTTTGTTATTTATTTAAATCAAGTCTGATGTGCTTTTTATAATGTAATTAATTGGACGTGTAACTTTTTTTAAAATATATATATATTATTTTACTTAAATAAATTTATAGTGTTTCCACATACTTTGAGTGACTGAAAGAATGCGCTCATGGTATAAAGGCCATCTGTTGAACATACAGTTCGTCTGCTGCACTCAGTGTGAAGGCGTCTTTAGTGTGTGTGTGTGTGTGTGTGTGTGTGTGTGTGTGTGTGTGCAGTCTCTCTTGATGCAGAGTGCATTTCAGTTGATGTTATCAGCTTTGAGCTCAGCGCTGGAACGTTATTCCATCATTCGTTTACTTTCTTCTACGGTACTGGGACCACCGTACTTACTTTACTAAGAACTAGGACCACCATAACCACGGGCAACGGCAGCAGGGCAGACATGTCGACACGCCATCCATGTGCTCAGCAATAATAATAAAATGAAACCAGTGCAATGAGTTAAATTTAAAATCAGATTACTTAAAGTTTTTGAATTGATATGAGGTTTCATTTTACGTGTATATTCTGTTTCTTAAAATTATTTTTAAAAATCCCTAATATTTATTATTTATAAGCATTTTCTATGTAAAAAAGAGAACATTACTTAAGCAGTTTATATTGTCTGGTTCTCTCTCACTGCTAAATTGGGGGGGGGGGGGTGAGTAAGCCGCTGGTCTGGTATTTAGTCAACAACACAACTTCCTGTTGCTGCCCACACTATAATTCCTTCCTATAAAATGTTCAGCCTGAAGCTAATGTACCAGGTTTCAGACGGATTACACAGCGGTCCACATTCTGTTTCAGAGGAAATAAATGCGACTGACCTTCATGTGCCATGGTCACCGTGTCCTCTCTGGAGTTGTTGTTGTAAATAAGGACAGCAGATGCATTAAAGGCTGCAGCCTTTAGAATCTTTTCCTTAAAAGTGCACTTGCCCCGCTGCAGGAGAGCAATCCAGTTTGTGGTCTTTGGTGGAATCACAAAGTGAGTGTAAGGACAGCAGCCCTGCATGTCTACCACTGCGGACAGAGAGAGAGAGAGAGAGATGTTATCGGACTTTGCAGAAACAGAAGGCAGATATTTGGACAGAATGTCAGATTAATTAAAATATTGAATGAATTAGCTTCATGTTTTATGACCTATTTGATGATTTCATCATGATTAAGGCATCCTCTGGTTCTTTCTGTTTAGTTACGTTGTCACAAGTGCTAAAATCTCAAGCCGAACTGTGATGAGAATTTTAATTTCAGTTTTTTTGTCACCATGTGGGTTCTGTAACGGTAACATTCCACTACATCAGCTACAGCTATAGAATCAAACATAACATCCTCTCCTTCAGAACGCACAAACAAATTTGTGCTTTTAGTACTGGTGTTTCTGGTGGACAGGACCTTTGATTTTTCAGTTGGCCTTTTGGTTCTGCAGTCGGGATGTTACTGTGGAAACCTTCAGAACTTTCAGAGCAAATGACTGATCTGAATGTGTTACATTTATTATTGATTTAGGCTAATCTCTTAAATCCATCCATCCATCCATCCATCATCTTTCACTTTATGCTCTACTAGGTCGGGTCGGGGGGGGGGGGTAATTCCCCTAATCAGTAGCATTAGGGTTAGGGTCCCCATGCCCATCCAGGGGAGAACGTTTCGGGCGCTGCGCAGATACATGGATCTTATTTATTCCTCTCTCTCCTCCTGTGATCATGTTTGTCTCTGCTGCATTTATATAGCACGTTTACACATCAACTCAAACAGGAAATGACAAGCTTGTAAATTCCTGTGCAAGAGTATAAGACATTAACAGACCTTCCACCAAAATCTATGACTGACTGATGAACAATACGATTACAGCAGAGGCTTCATTTATAATTAACTCTATAAAGCACTTTAAATGGCATGTTCTTTAAAACAAGGACTTGCAAATCTGAAATCTGAACCATATATATATATATATATATATATATATATATATATATATATATATATATATATATATATATATATATATATATTCATTCATTCATTATCTCTCGCTTTATCCTCTATTAGGGTCGCGGTGGGGTTCCCCATGCCCATCCAGGGGAGAACGTCTCGGGCGCTGGGCAGATAGACCCAGGACAGGGCGCCAATCCATTGCTGGGCACACACTCTATATGGGGCAATTGTCTGCGTGGGTTTCCTCCGGGCTCTCCGGTTTCCTCCCACAGTCCAAAAACATGGATCAAGTCAATTGAATAATTGACTTGATCCATGTTTTTGGACTGTGGGAGGAAACCGGAGAGCCCGGAGGAAACCCACGCAGACACGAGGAGAACATGGAAACTCCACCCAGATGGGGATTGGAACCGGGAATCCCTAGCGCTGAGAGGCGAACGTGCTAACAACTAAGCCGCCATGCCGCCCTATATATATATATATATATATATATATATATATATATATATATATATATATATATATATTAGGGGTGTGAATCTCTCATTGTCTGGCAATTCGTTTCGATTCCAATTTTTGAGGTCACGTTTCGATTCAGAATCGATTTTTTCAGTTCAAATGCTCTTTAAATTTTGTTTAAATGATGTTAATGACAAGATGAAATGACATCTAACGAATGTAAACAAGTAGAACATTTATTTAAAACAATAATTTTAGGTTAATTCCTGTATCAAATCTTTTTGCATCATTTTATATTTATACAACAATATGATTGCGTTAAATTACAATGAGCAGTGTTAGGTTCGCTTAGCTGCCTGGCTTTTTCTTACATAAAAAACATCAATGAACAAATAATTCAATGAACAAATAATTAAAAATATATTAACACAAAATTTTACCATAGTGCATTAACCTTTAATAGAAACAAATACAGACTTTACAGTCAGAGTGTATTTAGATTTTGCAAATCTTTAAAACTTAACATAAAATAATTAAATCCATTCTTCCCGCTAGCATGAACAACATGCTAGCGAACTACAAAGGGATCTGGTTAACAAGAGTGCTGTAGATGGCCGAACGGATCCGTAATGCGATATGCAGTACGCTCGGGAGGGGGCGCCAAAAATAAAAAACACATTTTTTCAAAATCGATTCTTGGCCAGGCTTAGTGGTTAGCACGTTCGCCTCTCAGCGCTAGGGATTTCCGGTTCGAATCCCCATTCGAACCGGGAAGGAGGAGTGAGGAGTTTCCATGTTCTCCCCGTGTCTGCGTGACTTTCCTCCGGGTTCTCCGGTTTCCTCCCACAGTCCAAAAACATGGATCATGTCAATTGAATTCTCAAAATTGCCCCATATAGAGTGTGTCCAGCGATGGATTGGTGCCCTGTCCTGGGTCTATCTGCCCAGCGCCCGAGACGTTCTCCCCTGAATGGGCATGGGGAACCCCACCGCGACCCTAATAGAGGATAAAGCGGGAGATAATGATTGAATGAATGATTCTGGGACATTTTGAATCGATTCTGAATCGCCTGGACGAACCTACGAATCGCGATTCATTGAAGAATTGATTTTTTTCAGCACCCCTAATATATATATGTATGTGCGTTTGTGTGTGTGTGTGTGTTTATATATATATATATATATATATATATATATATATATATATATATATATATATATATATTCATTCATTCAATATCTCCCGCTTTATCCTCTATTAGGGTTGCGGTGGGGTTCCCCATGCCCATCCAGGGGAGAACGTCTCGGGCAGATACACCCAGGACAGGGCGCCAATCCATCGCTGGGTACACACTCACACACTCAAACACACTCTATATGGGGCAATTTAGAGAACTCAATTAACTTGATCCATGTTTTTTGGACTGTGGGAGGAAACCCACGCGGACACGGGGAGAACAAGGAAACTCCACCCAGATGGGGATTCGAACCAGGAATCCCTAGCGCTAAGAGGCGAACGTGCTAACCACTAAGCCACCGTGCCGCGTATATATATATATATATATATATATATATATATATATATATATATATATATATATATATATATATATATATTAATTAAATAAAGAACATTGGCGTAAACAGGGCGTTTAAAGTAAAGTTGTGGGCGGCGTGGGAGCGATGGATGATAGACGGCGAACACACGTCTACTAAAACTCGGAGGCAGCGGCAGGTGAGTTATGCCACCGTCTGTGAATGGATTGTGGATGCCTGGGCTAAGGTTTCTGCTGTAACTGTTGTCCGAGCTTTCGTGAAAGCCGGCATCATTGCCAAACAGCTGCTCGATAGTGAAATTGTGCAGCTTTTTAATTCAGACACAGAAGATGAGGACTTTGATGGATTTGTGGGAGAAGAGTGATTAAAATAATGTGTGTTTTGTCAAGAAGTAGAATAAACTTCAATTATAAATCACCGTTTTGCATCCTTTACTTTTCTTGTAGATCGTATGTTTTAGCAAGTGCCTTATAATACGGTGCCGTACAGAATAAGTACCGTACAGAAATAGAGTCCGTAATTGAGACTGTGCCTTATAGTACGGTGCGCCTTATACGTGGGTCAAATATAGAAATAGACCCCGTAATTCAGACTGCGCCTTATAATACGGTGCGCCTTATGGTCCGGAAAATACGGTATGTATGTATGGATGTGGATAGTTGGAGCAGCTTGGTGGAAGACCTTTCATGTCCCAGCATGACTGAGCACTGAGAACATAAGCTCACACACTGAGATAAATCAGCATGACCAAAGCAAACCAGCAGACCTGATTTTATGATTGAATACCACACGACCCTAACACACACACACACACACACACACACACACTATAGCTCGCCATGAGGTGAAGGTAATCAGCCCTTTCTCTATGCATGCCAGGACCATTTACCAGCATTTAGAGTTGCTTAAGTGCCAGAAACCACATGATGCGCTCTTAAAAAAAAAACAATTCCCTGTCCCACAGGAGATTCTCTTATGCTATGCCGAAACTTGATGCCTCGTGTCTTGCTGTTGGACTATGAACCGTTTTTCTGGACAGCTATTGGCAGGTGGTTTTCTGTCTGATTGCCCATTAGCTAAACGTGATGTGGGTTTTCCAACTCTTTTATATATAATAAATGTCTTTAAAAAAAAACTGAAAAGGGAACAAAGAATAATATATACAGTATTTCATATTATTTTATAATAAATCAATATTAAAATTTAATGTAAATAATAAATAAATGTTCACATTTCTCTCCATCTAACTGTTTTTAAATCTAAATTAATAAGAACGTTTTGATTTCTTCACTCTCTGTGTGTAAGTGCAGTAACGCATTTCGCTACATTCACTTCTTTATCGCTTTCTTTTTCGTCTCAGTGGACAGTAACGTGTACACGCGGTCGGTTTCAGCAATGTTTTAATACATATTTTAATACATTTTCCTTCTTCGTTTGGTAAACCATGAATGTATGTTAAAGTGTTCACTTTCACTTTGCGAGGGAAATTTAATGAAGGGATAGTGAGATTAATGCACATCACATGATCGCGGCCATTAAATCTGAATCAACTGGTGAAAACAGACAATATTTTCGCAGTGAAAATCGATGAACAGCGAATCCGGTGATATCCGAAGTAAACAAAAAATAAATGAAGTGTGAGAGAGAGAGAGAAAATGTAAAAGTGAGTCAAATATTGTTCTTTATCTGTCTCCATGTTTTCCTCCTCTACGTTTAACTCTGGAGGACGGTGGACGGTGAATAGTGGAATGAAATTTATATTTCAAAATAAAAACAGGAAGAGGAAGTGAATCATCTGATTTTATCTGGTTGTTTTATATATTACAACATACAACTGGTCACATGTTTTAAAAAAATTTAAGTAGTGATTTCCTTCCTTCCTGTTTCTTATGTGCAGTTGACAGAGTTAAAATGTTTGGTGCAAACTGCATGAACAGCGTAAAATGTGGTACATGTTCAGCCACCTAATTAAATATTTATTTAAAATAACCAAGAGAGCAGTGCCACACAACCCCCCCCCCCCCCCCCCCCCCCAAAATAAAAAAGAAAAAAAAAAAAGAGAAGTTTAAAGTAATAACAGAATAAACAACTAAAAATAAAATAACAGACAGAAAAAAAACAGAAAATCAAATGAAAGAATGAATCAGAATCAAAGCAACACAAGGAGACTGATACGAAACTGATACGAGTCCAATCATCAACTTCCCTCAAGGTCCTTTAGTACATCATCCCTGAGAAGTGAAAACCCCATGATTCAGCAGATTTATAAATATCAGAGTTCATTTTTCAGTAAAGGTCTAAGTAAAAGTCAAACATGACCAGCAGTGCGTTTATAAATGTGTGTACATCCACCGAACTGTGTATCTGTGATACTTAATGCGGATCTCAGTACTAACTGTACCTCATTTTGACTTTCTGAACCCTCAAACTCAAAAGCAAGTTGAACTTTAATGCAGCTCATGATTTTAATTAAGTTCTGAAGAGACTTCTAACAGGTTTATAAAAATTTGTCGAGCTTGTTATAAAAATATTTTTAAAATCTTTCATGTAGTTAATTGGAAAACAAATGCTCAGTAAAAAAAGTACTGTTTGTTCTCAGACCATTTTCTCAGAACTGTTATCAGAGTGACAGGAAGTGAACCGCAGAAGAGCGAAACGATCTCTGTAACAGCCGAATGTGCTTAATCTCTAATCTCCATCCCTCATGCACCTGCTAATCATTATTCATAAACCATGTAATTATGCTCACATTATATCATCTCTGTCAACTAACTACCCATCAGACTAGTTAGTGAAGCAGCACGTACAAGAAATAGAATGAGATTGTTTTCTTTAGTCTGGTGAACAAATGTAAGGCTTATGTTGCTGTAACAAAAAGATGGGCCGATCCAAATTTAATTCAAAAATCTAAATTAGCACCCACTGCACATCCTACTGCAACGCAGGGGTCGTACAATACTGTCCTTAAAACTGGAGGTACAAATTTTTCTGCATAAAACTGCATACCACCAAAAACCCTGGTGGACTTTAACATTTCTGCAGACACGTGCACTTTCATTCATTTTATTTTCGGTTGTATCATTAAGACACCCAGAGTTACTCTGCTTAGATTCTATAAGAACAACTTCTTCCAGAACTTGAACAAATGTTCTTTTTTTCTAGCGGGATGGTGTTCATTGATGGAAGTGAAGCATTTTACTATAAATTGTAGTTTTTACTATAACCAAACAATTTTTTTTCCATGAAGATTTTCAACGAAGACATTTAAAAGTCATGCCCAGTAAATAATCAGAGTCTCAATCCATTAGAAACTCATCAGTGTAAATGAAATGGTCACGGACAAGACTTCAATCTGCAAAGCTGATCCGGCAACAAAAATAAGAGATGGAGACGGACTGATAAAGTGTACACTTTGTCATTATTCAGGCCCATACTACAGATAATTCATCTGATTTAAAAAAATCAGGAGGTACAAAAAAGTGCTCATTGTTTTGAGGCTTGTGTCTTTCATTCATTATTTTCTACAACATTCAAATTCCCCAATTTCCTTCATTTTTGTGTGTGTATGTGCCATGTGTCACCGCTGTGCTTGAAGTGGCTATTAATGCTCTGACCTTGTGCATGTTTTGCTTCTCTAATGACCACTCCTGGGGTCACTATGTAGCCTACTCTAAAGTCAGCGTCACAAGCCTTCAGTGGATCATGCAGCTCTGCAGTCATCCACAGCTTGTAGTCATAACGTGTGATGATGGTCCTGGAGAGAGTGATGTCATCTATACATTTGCTGACGTACAAGGTCACTGATGTGCACTCATGTTGCAGCCTCCCTAAGCTTTTCCCAGTCTGTATGTTCAAAATAATTAAAATTTGAACTGTTAATATTTTTATGGGAAAACCATTGGTAAGTGCAGTAAGTTACTGTTCAAAATCTTAAATGCTTTAAGAAATTTGCAATCTGTTCATTAATAGAGCTGAAACCTCTTTTTTACAAGATGAACTAAAATTCACACTTTTTACAGACCTTCTGAAACCATTTGAGGAAGTCCACATAGAAACGAAGAAGAAAAGAAATCACTCAGTAGCTCACAAAGGCATTTTTCACTCGACCTTAAACACAACTGATTCAGCCGTCTCCTCGTTAACATGATGTTCAAGATGTGGTGATTAAAGTTTCAGGTCTTTTCAGTCACATTGTGCTTTACAATCAGTTCTGTTTGATAAGCCCCCAAAACAGAACAGCAATCAAACTGATGGTTGTTTAATCTGCACTACACTGCATATTTAACTCAGTTACATTGACTAAATAAAATAAATCCTCCTCACTGGTGATCTGATATCATCTGATCTGTTTTAATTGATTTATTACATAATTAAAGAGCATTGGAAACATCACCCGGTTCGAATCCCCATCTGGGTGGAGTTTCCATGTTCTCCCTGTGCCCGCGTGGGTTTCCTCTGGGTTCTCCGGTTTCCTCCCACAGTCCAAAAACATGGATCAAGTCAATTAAGTTCTCCAAATTGCCCCATGTAGAGTGTGTTTGTATGCGTGTCTGTGTGTGTGAGTGTGTGCCCAGCAATGGATTGGCGCTCTGTCCTGGGTGTATCTGCCCAGCGCCTGAAACGTTCTCCCCTGGATGGGCATGGGGAACCCCCCCACGACCCTAATATAGGATAAAGCGGAAGATAATGAATGAATGAATGACCGAATGGAAACATCACTGTTTCTTATCATTTTGAGTATTTAAACATACTCAAAAGACAGCGAGTAAAAGTCATCTCATTTCTTCATTTAGAAGCTTAAAGTTTATAAATGTATTTAATTAATATATGTTCATAAACTGGGCGGCACGGTGGCTTAGTGGTTAGCACGTTCGCCTCTCAGCACTAGGGATTCCCGGTTCGAATCACCCATCTGGGTGGAGTTTCCATGTTCTCCCCGTGTCCGCGTGGGTTTCCTCCGGGTTCTCCGGTTTCCTCCCACAGTCCAAAAACATGGATCAAGTCAATTGAATTCTCAAAAATTGCCCCATATAGAGTGTGTCTGTGTGAGTGAGTGTGTGCCCAGCGATGGATTGGCGCCCTGTCCTGGGTCTATCTGCCCAGCGCCCGAGACGTTCTCCTCTAAATGGGCATGGGGAACCCCACCGCGACCCTAATAGAGGATAAAGCGGGAGATAATGAATGAATGAATGAATGTTCATAAACTGAGGAAACTTGTGATCTTTAAAGGTTATATAAAATGTATATTCTAATAGTTATCATTTCAAATGTGATGAGCTTCATGCTTCCAAAGTTTCATCACAACATTTAGATCTCACTTAATAAACAAAAGCTAATTGTGTAAAAAGTACCGTAGTGTGTGAATGTGTGGGTTTAGTTCTAAGAACTTCAGTGTGAAAAACTGCAAAGATCGTGAATAAGAAGAAATATATTGGGACAAAATAAACACAGATTTTTTATAATGGACATACAGTCTCATAAATATTAGTAAAAAATAAGCATTATGTTAAGACTGAGACAACAGAATGTTTGAACTCTTTCAGAGTTCTTTCTGCTCCGTTGCTCCCGCATGTCCATCCAGGGAGAAAGTTTTGGGCACTGAGCAGATACACCCGGAACAGGAGCGCATTGAGAACACACTCACTGACACATACACTATATGGGGCAATTTAAAGCAGCCAATTCACCTTCAATCTATGTTTTTGAACTTTGGGAGGACACCAGAGAACCTGGAGAAAACCCTTAATTTTGAGCACTTGGAGGAAACTCATACAAAACGAGGAGAACATGGAAACTCCACCCTGGTCGGGATTCAAACCTTGATCTTTAGTGCTGAGAGGAGAAAATGCTAACTACTAAGCCATTGTGCTGCCCCTAATAATAATATTAATAATAATATTTCTAATTATGACTAAAGCAGTAAAATTAAAGCAAAGAGGATTGAATAGTTCCAACTTTAAAATGTTTGGTATCATCTAAAAGATAACACTTAAGAATCACATTAATAATCACAAAACAAAAAACATATCAAACGTGTTTCAGGTATAAAGGAGAAATGTTTGTTTGAGAGTTCAAATCCCAGGTCCATTGATGTTACCACTGTGGGTCCTTGAGCAAGACCCTTAACCCTCACTGCTCCATGCCAACCCTGTGCTCACTTTGTTGACCGCTTTGGATCAAAGCATATGATAAATAACCAAATGAAAATGTAAATGAGCTAAAGGGCCTAAAAGTGATTTTAAAAATATTTTTATTTCTCCATGTAAATCACTAAAGCCTAAACCTCACACTTTTTGGGTTCATTTAAAATTAAATCATAACAAAATTAAAATTTTCACTCTTATAGAACAGTACAACTTTATAATTTTGTAATCTTATAATTCATCAAATTTTGTAAAGCTGGTAATGCATTCAATGTAATAAATTAGCATTACGTAGCAAACATAGCATCAATTCAATCTGTTTCAAATAAATAATTTACTAAGATTGATGTGACGAGTCACAGTGATGGAACAAAATCGCCAACACTTACCCCCGTTAACAGCGGCCGGTGCGAGGACTATTCCTTTGACATCCACTTTTGGTGAATTTTGTCCGTACCTGCCATCCTCCTTGGGCAGCTGTCGCTTGATGTTTCCTTTAATTTCATGGATGGTGGCATTGACTGTGGCACTGTAATACTCCTCTTTGTTAACCACTGTTTTATCCGTACTGGCACAGTACCCATACCTTCGCAGGAAAAGCAGAAGGATGGAGCCAAGTAGGAAATAAAGGAAAGATGATGATGTCCTCAGCCCCTGTTGCATTTTCAGAGTGTCTTTTTGTTTGTCTCTGTAGTTTTGCAGAGGGACATTCAGGTGTGTGAGGTCACAGGAAATAAGCTTCTGATGTGTCTTCTACAAACTTCACATTTTCCAATTTACCCTCTGCTCAAGAGGCATGAAAAAAAACATGTTACAGTCTGATCTAAATGTGCAAGCGAAAATTATACAACAACCACAACAATAATAATAATAATAATAATAATAATAATAATGTTTATATCTGTAATTAAAATGAGATCACAAGAAATCGAATAAGATATTACATTTTAGATTAAATTAGATTTGATTAGATTAGAGCGAAGGTCCCTTATTTTCAAATTATCGACAGTCAACGATAATAAATAATACAGAGACTGATGACCTGACTGAGATGTGCTGTTTGATCGGATGTGTTTGAGATCAGACACACACAGACAGATAGAAAGACAGACAGACAGACAGACAGAGAGAGACAGACAGACGGCGACGAAACGAAAGGCCGGAGCGAAGCGGCACAGAGTCAGACTGCAGCAGCGACATGTGCAACACACACACACACACACACCGACTCTGATAACATCACCCGATCGGTCGGTTCCTGTCGGTTCTTTGTTCTTTGATGTTTTGATGTTTGATATGCAGTCGGTAGCTGTTTAGCTCGCGCGCGCAGCATTCACTGATCTAATAAAGAGCGCGGGCAGAACGAGGCGCTTTACCTGCGCTGTGATGATGATGAAGATGATGATGATGTTCCGCTGGTCTGTTTTACAGATTTGTTCTGATCTCAGATCAGCGCGACGCCTTTTCGCTGCAAAAACGGAGACGTGCGCACGCGCAACTCACAGACCTGGAAGATCCCGCGCTGATGCGAGTGAGGAAGAAGAGGAGGAGGAGGAGCCAACACACACACACACACACACACACACACACACACACACACACACACACACTGATAGCACAGTGAGATGTTGTGTAGGAGGAGTAGACCAGATCAGTTATAATTCAGTCTGTTTTTTGTGTCGTATTGCAAAAACATGATACGTAGCCGATCTTGGACCTTGGATCTTGTAAGAGATGAAAATTTGATTAAAAAATAATGTTCACTCAGCTCTACAATCATTTTACATTCTGGTAAAATATGACCGTAATCCCAGTAAACCAGCCCAAAGTTAGTGTGTTAATATTAATAAAAGATTAAACAAAAAAGGAATTGCCATATAAAGACTGCCAACAACTTAAGATATTTGTCTTTTAATGATAAAACATACAATATACTTTATATTAGATTATAATACATTAACAATAGGGCAAGTTATGTAAAAAAGAAGATACCCTGCCATCTAGCCGTCATTGGAGGTAATTACTGCCATGGTTCAACTGTATTTATTAATAACATCCCTCTGCACGGCTTAGTGGTTAGTACGTTCGCCTCTCGGCGCTCTCCCGGTTCGAATCCCCATCTGGGTGGAGTTTCCATGTTCTCCCCGTGTCTGCGTGGGTTTCCTCCGGGTTCTCCCACAGTCCAAAAACATGGATCAAGTCAATTGAATTCTCTAAATTGCCCCATATAGAGTGTGTCTGTGTGAGTGAGTGTGTGCCCATATCTTCGATTGGCACCCTGTCCTGGGTCTGAAGCATGGGGAACCCCAACGCGACCCTAGTGAGGATAAAGCGGGAGATAATGAATGAATTCCTCTGCACTGAAAACATTGGATCGTGGATGTATGATCAAAATGTTGACAGAGCTCACAACATAGGTCTGTTAAAGCACCTCAATAATACCATTTTAACATCTTTTCAACATGGTTTACATTTATTATGTTAATTACAGTACGTCATGTGTTTTAAACTCACCCAGAGCATGCAGACTGATGAGCGTCCATTACAACTTGATTTCTCTTGAAAATGTAGTGAGTAATGTCGACACACCTGAATTCTCATTAAAATAATAATATCACAGACCACTCGGGTATGTGTTGTTTAAAAGTTCTTATTTCAATTCTATTTTGTGTATTTGATCATTTTCTTTTTCATATCATGGTCGGAGGCTTAGTGGTTAGCACGTTCGCCTCTCAGCGCTAGGGATTCCCGGTTCGAATCCCCATCTGGGTGGATTTCCATGTTCTCCCTGTGTCTGCGTGGGTTTCCTCCGGGTTCTCCGGTTTCCTCCCACAGTCCAAAAGCATGGATCAAGTCAATTGAATTCTCGAAATTGCCCCATATAGAGTGTGTCTGTGTGAGTGTGTGCCCAGTGATGGATTGGCGCCCTGTCCTGGGTGTATCTGCCCAGCGCCTGAGATGTTCTCCCCTGAATGGGCATGGGGAACCCCACCGCGACCCTAATAGAGGATAAAGCTGGAGATAATGAATGAATGAATATCATGGTCGCAGTAGCGGAGTGTGTTTGTTGTTTTGATGTAAAATAAGGAAAACAAAGACAACTAATTGTAACTGCAGGTGAATCAGATTACCTGCCCCTGAGATTTGCATGTGCGCGTAAATGATGTGATTACGGTAATGCATAAATGCGCGTGACCGCGGGGCTCGCGTCCACGTTCTCATCTCGTGTGCGCGTGTTGAAGAGAACGCGCGTGTCCGCAGGTCGTCCTCAGAAATATGGAGCTCAAAAGCTGACAGAACTATTTGAATCTGTATTTTGTCATTCATTCATTCATTATCTCCCGCTTTATCCTCTATTAGGGTCGCGGTGGGGTTCCCCATGCCCATCCAGGGGAGAATACACCCAGGAAAGGGCACCAATCCATCGCTGGGCACACACTCACTCACACATACACACTCTATATGGGGCAATTTTGAGAACTCAATTGACTTGATCCATGTTTTTGGACTGTGGGAGGAAACCGGAGAACCCGGAGGAAACCCACGCAGACACGGGGAGAACATGGAAACTCCACCCAGATGGGGATTCGAACCGGGAATCCCTAGTGCTGAGAGGCGAACGTGCTAACCACTAAGCCACCATGCCCTGTATTTTGTCATTTTCAGCAAAATTCAAATGAACAATTTTCAGATTAAAAAATCCAGATTACGAAATTCAGATTTCATAGAAATGCTATTTGAAACTAAACAGAGGTAAAACATCCGGGTTTCCAAAAGCAAACTATCAGGGCCATCGCTTTCAACCAATCAGAGCGCTGCTTTTCCAGCTTTCGGTCTGAGGCAGTGAGGTACAGCTGAGCTGCGTCTGGAGAAGAATGGATGTGAGGTGAGAGCTCCATCAGTTCCCATTTACAACAGTTACATCAGCATTCATGGTTTTTAACTTCTTAACGCTTTTTAACGCTCTTAACGAGTTTGCGTTGTGATGACGCTCGGTGTAACTTTGGTTAGTTAGGGCCGGTGATTTTGGTTGGCATGAACTGGCTGAGTGTACGGGTGAACAGAAATAATGTTGTCACCGTGTTAACTTTATGGTTTAAGTTTGTGTTTCCCTGAAATTTCTGCTTTATTTTGTGTTTCATTTCTATTGTGGGTTCTTGATTAAAAACACTTTACTAGATTCTTGAAGAGAACATCTTTATGTACTCCTGGCATTTAGTATCAAACGTACAGTAACCAAATGTTTATCTTTACCGAACTCTGTGCTCATGTACCGAGAAACACTTAAATAAGAATGTCCGATTACATTGATTATATCATTACAATCAGAATGGTTGAAAAGAATTATATTTTTTAATGATTTTTTTTATTACTAGTTTGAGTTGTAAGAGTCAACTACAGGTTGTGAAATGGGTAACCGGTTTTCATAGTAAATAGTATGCAATTTGCAGTTAAAATGCCCATCCAGGGGATAACGTTTCGGTCGCCGGGCAGATACAGCCAGGACAGGGTATCAATCCATCGCTGGGCACTCACTCACTCACTCACACAGACACACACACAGCAGCACCCGAAACGTTCTCCACTGGATGGGCATGGGAACCCCCCCCCCCCCCCCCCCAGTGGAGAACGTTTCGGGTGCTGGGCAGATACACCCAGGACTGGACGCTAATCTATCGCTAATCGCTGGGCACACACACACGGGGTAATTTTGAGAATTCAATTGACTTGATCCATGTTTTTGGACTGTGGGAGGAAACCGGAGAACCTAGAGGAAACCTGGGAACCGGGAATCCCTAGTGCTGACAGGCGAACTTGCTAACCACTAAGCCACTGTGCCGCCCTTATTTTAGCCATTTCTGCAAATTTATATTAACCTGCTCTTTCCTATTGATACTACTGCATGTCATTTGATTATATTTTAATCAGATAATCAGATCAAATTTATTGGTAATTAAGTTTAGAATCTCTTTACTTTTTTAAATTGTTAAATTAAATAATAAAGTAATATTTTTTTATGTGGATTCCGTTTCTGTATGTTTTTTCCTAACTAACTGTATAAATAAGTTTATATTTTAAAAGTCCCAGCTGCCTGTAGAGGGGGATGCTGGTTCACTTTTCACTAGGTAAGTATTTACAATTTTTCTTTCTATTGCTAAAGGATTATAATATACTTTATCCAGTTTATCTTATTTCATAGTATTTTATTTCATTTTTGAATTCTTTCAAAATCTTTTCAAAGAAGTCTTTTATATTATTGTTGTAGGTCGGATGTATACCTGATTACTCAGTGTTGACTTCAGAATCCCCAGCCAACTCCCCATCATTAAAATCTCTCGTTCAGACCCCAGGGATCTATTGTAATCAATTTGCTGATTCAATGTCTCTCTCTACTCTGTCTCTGTATTTTAGTTCAGTTTAAGTTTGCCTCTAGTCTCTAGTTTAAGATAATTTAAACTATGATCTTTAAAATATTTGTATAATCGAGTTTGTCCCCTTTCACTTCTGATCATGTAAATGTGCTCCCTTAATCTTGCATAGACTATGTTCTCCATTTCTAAGTGAAATGAATCCCCAGCGCTGAGAGGAGAACAGGCTAACCACTACACCACCGTGCGGCCCAGTTTAACATATATAATGAAAAAATATATATTTTTAACATGACGTGCATTGAAAATTATTCTACTTTATTAAGTTTTTTTCGCCACCTACTGGAAGCGTATGGTTATTGATTTTTGCTTTACGTCTATAAAAATGTTTTACGGTTCCAGTTTACAGAAAATGTAGTGCAATTGTTGGAGAGAGTTTTTTAAAACAATGTAAAAAAGTGATTTGATATCACGATTTAATCACTTTTAATCACATTTTCTCACAAACTGTAGGTCATAAGAGCCTCAAGCAGTGACGTAATTCAGCAGACCACACCCTTAAACATGACGCCATCAGAACAACGCCATTTTATTCTGAAATAAAAAAAATATTTATAGCTCAGTATATCACCAAATCTCCGTTCTGTTTCTATTGTTCTTTACTATTATTCTTAAGGCCACCATGGTTAGGGTTATTCTTATAAACGTTTTTCCCAAATAATGTATCGAAATATATGTTATTTAAATAAATTAATTTCTTACAGCGATTATCTAAAAGTGAGTGAATATTGAAGTGGAAAAGCAGAACAAGGACCTCAGGAGACAGTTGGTGCTCACAAGGTGAAATACGAGGTGAGGAATTCATACATACACTGTAAAAGTGAATTAACAAAAAAATGGTAAAATAAAATATCTTTTGTCTATTTTGAGCATCGTATATTTTTATATTTTATTTATATATATATATATATATATATATATATATATATATATATATATATATATATATATATATATACATATACATACAGTGGTGTGAAAAAGTGTTTGCCCCTTCCTCATTTCCTGTTTTTTTGCATGTTTGTCACACTTAAGTGTTTCGGAACATTAAATTGGTTTGATGTTCCGAAACACTTAAGTGTGACAAACATGCAAAAAAACAGGAAATGAGGAAGGGGGCAAACACTTTTTCACACCACTGTATGTATATATATATATATATATATATATATATATATATATATATATATATATATATATATATATATACTGTATATATAATCTTTCAAATTATTATAACTTTATCTAATAGAAAATTTACATTTCTGTTTTTCTTTTTTTTCTGTCTTGAATTGAAATGCTTGATGTTTAGTGTTTGGTTTTAGGTTTTATAAGTTCTACCATGCTCTACCAACACTAAAGCAGTTGTCATTCATTCATTCATTATCTTATATATTAGGGTCGCTGGGGGGTTCCCTATGCCCATCCAGGGGAGAACATCTCGGGCACTGGGCAGATACACCCAGGACAGGGCGCCAATCCATCGCTGCTAAAGCAGTTGTCTTTCCTGTAAACCTATTTTGCTTTGTCTTTTTTTTGTGTGTGTGTGTAGTTTGTGAATTTGTTTACATTCTACATTGGGCTATGAAATCTGCATTTTGTTGTCACTTTGTGGTTTGAATGATATGGGAACTGGTTACTCGTTTGTCATTGTATTGGGTCTTGCTGTTTCATTTAATTTTATTTTTTTTCTCTTGGCGCCTCATTTATGCACACGATTTTCTCTGTATATCAGGTTAATATTTCCTGAATCCTCATGTTAGTCTTAAAAGAAAGTTTGAAGATAGTCACCATCTCCTCCATTGTTTTCTGTGTAATGCAGATATTTCTGGCCACGTGTGTGTTATGCATATGATATTCAGGCTTCATATTCTTTTGTATTATAATAAACATGCATGTCGAGTCACAAACACTATATTTTTATGTATATTTTTCCTGGTATTAAATATAAGTATTTTCATATGGACTTCAGTGTTAAATTGAAATGTACTTGTGACCTTTTTACTTTATTCCTGCTGTATTTCATTTCCCATGTAATCCTTCTGTCCACATAGTTCTGCTTTCTCATTCCATCATTTCACGATGAACTTTCTGATTTATTTTCCTAACTCCACTCTGGCATATGAATCTGGGGTGGATTTCCCGAAGCGAAAGTTCTTAGCGAGTTACGAACAACTTTAAGAACGACGTAACTTTAAGAACGCGAATTTTACGGCGCTTTCCCAAAAGCCTTATTAAGTCTCCTAGACTAAGAGAGACTTTTAAGTCGTTCTTTGTAGACTCCGCCCCTGAAAAGGCACAGTCAGTCGAAAACTGAATCACAGATTACCACACAATCTCTCATTATTCATTCATTCATTCATTATCTTCCGCTTTATCCTCTATTAGGGTCGCGGTGGGGTTCCCCATGCCCATCCAGGGGAGAACGTTTCGGGCGCTGGGCAGAACAGGACACCCAGGACAGGGCGCCAAGCTATCGCTGGGCACACACTCACTCACACAGACACACACGCATACACAATCTATATGGGGCAATTTGGAGAACTCAATTGACTTGATCCATGTTTTTGGACTGTGGGAGGAAACCGGAGAACCCGGAGGAAACCCACGCGGACACGGGGAGAACATGGAAACTCCACCCAGATGGGGATTCGAACCGGGAATCCCTAGTGCTGAGAGGCAAACGTGCTAACCACTAAACCACCGTGCCGCCCATCTCTCATTATAATGCACAAAAAATAAACAAATAATTTAGAAAATATATTTTTTTAAAACTATATAAACACTAAATAATCATATTTAAATTAGGCTACTGTACAAAAAGCGGGAAACAACCAATTTTTGACGAATCGCATACCAAGCAAGCTTATCAATGGGTGCACTTTTAACCTGAATTCATTATTCAGTGGCATGGCAAACCAACATCATAATATACACTTTTCTGAAAGCAAACTAAATAAGATGCTTGATTAAGTAGAACAAAAAGACAAATTATATCCATTATTACATTATTTTCCAAAGCACGAGATAGTTCCCCCAACAAAGAAGAAAGTGGAGGATGTATCACAAACTATCAAACTGTATTTGGCAGGAACATGAATGCCGTCTTCATTCTCACATTCTTCATCAGGAAGATTTAAGCTAGCCCCAACTGCAATGCTGTGTTGTGCTGGTGAAAACCTAAATTCCCCTGATGCGCATATATATATATATATATATATATATATATATATATATATATATATATATATATATTCATTCATTATCTCCCGCTTTATCCTCTATTAGGGTCACGTTGGGGTTCCCCATGCCCATCCAGGGAATAACGTCTTGGGCGCTGGGCAGATAGACCCAGGACAGGGTGCCAATCCATCGCTGGGCACACACTCACTCACACAGACACACTCTATATGGGGCAATTTTGAGAATTCAATTGACTTAATCCATGTTTTTGGACTGTGGAAGGAAACCGGAGAACCCGGAGGAAACCCACGCAGACACGGGGAGAACATGGAAACTCCACCCAGATGGGGATTCGAACCCCGAATCCCTAGCGCTGACAGTTTCCATGTACTACCCATGTCCATGTGGGTTTCCTCTGGTTTCCTCCCACAGTCCAAAAAAACATGGATCAAGTCAATTGAGCTCTCCAAATTGCCCCATATAGGGTGTTTTTGTGTGAGTGAGTGGGTGTCCAGTGATGGATTGGTGCCCTGTCCTGGGTGTACCAGCGCCTGAGTTGACGCACGACACTAATAGTGGATAAAGTGGAAGATGATGGATGGATATATATATATATATATATATACAGATATACACACAGTGTATATAGTATATATATGTATATATATATATATATATATATATATATATATATATATATATATATATATATATATATGCGATTTAAATCTGGAAACTAAAGATATCTATAAAATAATGATAATGTATAAAATAATACGTGACTAAATTACCGAATTCCAGGTGATAATATTAGTGCTTATTTTATTTCTGTGCGATTTAAACAACCAGTGCGTCTGTGAGTCTTTGTTCGCTGCCAGTTATGAACCTCTTAGTGAGTTACGAGTGGGTCTGAGCACTCGTAAGTTACGAGCGATTTTAAGAACGACTTAAGTTACACATGCATTCGGGAAAGGCTGGTAAATTTAAGAACGTTCTTAAGTACGAAGTTACGAAGTACTTAGACACTTTTGGGAAATCCAGCCTAGATCAGTTGTTTAGAGTGTGATGTTGATAATGTCAAGGGGTTAGGTTCCCTATATGAGCCTTTTTGGAAAGAAATTTTGTAATATTAAAGGAAAACAGTTTTTCTCGGGAAAATAAAACAGACACCAACAGCAGAACAAACACAACAAAACAATTGTAATAAATTCATCAAGTCCAAAAATGTATAGACTTGATATTGTGGCCAAAAGAACTGTTAGTTTTCCACGGAACCAGCTATCATTTCAGCAAAAATAATAATTGAGCCATATAATGGAGAATACAGGTATCAATCCCGTTACCTCTCGCATACTAAGCGAGCGCGCCACCATTTGAGCTAATTCCCCATAATTTGAAAGTTTTAATCTTCTCTTAGGGCAATACTTCTCAAACATGATCAATATAAACTTTCCAATGCAAATCCAGCCCAGAATCTAGACAGAAAATGATCAGACTGGAATGTTCCCACAGACTGATTAGCTTATTTGGTTTGAGCATGGTGCTAATAACGTGACGGTCATAGGTTCGATCCCTGTATCGGCCAATTTTATTTTTTATTGTGGTATTAAAGGCAAACAACCTTTCTTGGTTTCTTGGTTGAAGATCTGAAGGAGACAACAGCAACAGAACAAACACAATAACTTAAAACTATTTGAAATTGTAATCAATTTTTCAAGTTCAAGAGTTATATTGTGGCCAAAAGAATTTTCCTCTACCTTTTTTTGCTCTACCATTTGAGTTAATTTCCCCTTTGTCCCTCTTCGTCCATGTGTCCAGCAGTGACATCATTGACAATAACACACACCTATGAGAGCTTCACATTCGTATCAATGCCTGATGTACAATACATTAATTTAAATCATAATGCACAGATTAATATAAACAGCATATAAACAGTTGCGGTAGTGACTGGATAGGAACCATCCTCTGCTAGAAGGAATTGATTCTTTTTAACAACTAAAATAAGAAATAATACAAGAAATTTGCCCAAAATTCTTGATTTTTAAACCACTTTAGAAGTATATTTTGCTAAAAATATCTCCTGAGCTCAGCTGGGAGAGCATTAGACTGAAGATCTGAAGGTCCCTTGTTCAATCTTGGGTTTCAACAGGTTTTGTCTGTGCACTACATAATTCAATTACTATAAATACCACAGCAAAGAGTACTAACCAATATATAGTCACAGAAAACCATTATGATCTTGAAGCTCGACTTCATAGAACTAGATGTTAATGAAACAGCAGCAATAGTTACCCTTAAATGTTCTATTTTTGCCAGTTGATCTTGGGGGATAAAGATAAAGCTCTCACATAGTGGGAGTCAAACATGGTTAGACTTCTAGGTGCAGCCCAAACTGCAAGACCATATGCTACACTGATCCCATGTACAACTTTAATGTAATTCAGTTTGAACCTGAAAAGTTGTGAGTCATTACAAAGACCTGATATGACATATATTATTGTTCCAATTTAAATAAAATCAGCCCCTACATGTTGATGTAAGAGTTCTCAAAATTAAGATAAAGGCAGATTTTGTGTTCTTGGGAGCTTACCACAACCTAAATTCCACCCAGGGTTATTAAAGTCAGGATGCAGAATACAAATAATTTTTGGTTACAGGACACCATAATGCCCTTTCAAATACCTTTCATTGATCCAAACTTTGATGTAAAAGAAGTGCTTTCCAACGTTTCTAAATTCTTATTTTGCCAGACAATCATGGGGCCTAAAAAATTCAACCTTTACAACCAGCAAGGTAAACCTCAAAAATTCTCATGCCAGCAGTTGAACCTGGGAGAAAAGCAGGAATCCTAACCACCAACAGAGGGCACATTTTTGCAACATTCCTCGTCAGTGCAGTAGTCAGTGTATCTGCTTATCACCAGAAAGTCTGTGAAATCTGTTAAATAGAGACATCAACATAGTAAACTCTCCTTAAACACATGAAATCACCCCACAAACGATCACATACAAATATACTGAACTTAAAGTGTAAACAGTAGTTCTCAGTCCTCGTTAGTATAGTGGACAGTATCTCCACTATACCAACTACATAGGCCCTTCAATAGCTCAGTTGGTAGAGTGGAGGCCTGTAAATGGTGAAACGGGTATCTTTAGGTCGCTGGTTCGAATCCGGGTTGAAGGATAAAGTTTTTGTTTTAGGTGACATTAATAATAAAAACAACAAACAAAGCAGACATATTATAATAGCAAAATTGAACACTTACAGACCTAGCTGGGTGACCCAGGGTTTGAATGTTCTCTGAATGTGTGGGTATCAACCAGAAGGTTTCCTTCTACAGTCCATAAAAATATGAACCGAAGCTAATATATTTCCACTAGGTGAATATTTTTGTATATTCCATCTTATAAGTGTTGTGTTGCAATGTATTCTAGTTGCACATAATGAACTTTTATAGCTGGTTTGTTCAAGATTGAAAATAGGTGAAAATTTGTAAATGTGTCTAAAGGATCTCAAACAGTTACATTGTCATTTTAAGCAGTTTGTGTTTTTTCTTCCACTAAACTATTTTATTTGATGCTGTATTATTCAATATTTTGTATTTATATTATTCAATTATTATTTTTAATTTTGCATAAACATTACCATGTTTATGATTATACTGTACAGTTAGTTTCTACATTTAATTTGACTTTCTGTTTTACACATTTAAATAAAACGATAGTAAAAATATGAATATTCCAAAGAGAACATTTCAACCACAAGATGGCAGTAGTGTTTCATTTACAGCTACAGGGTTTTGTACAAAGATAATTTAACACTGAGTAGAAGGTTTCATTCATTCATTCATTCATTCTCTTCCACTTTATTCTATATTAGGGTTGCGGGGGGGTTCCCCATGCCCATACAGGGGAGAACGTTTTTGGGCGCTGGGCAGATACACCCAGGACAGGGCACCAATCTATCGCTGGGCACACACTCACTCACACAGACACACTCTACATGGGGCAATTTGGAGAACTCAATTGACTTGATCCATGTTTTTGGACTATGGGAGGAAACCGGAGGAAACCCACGCATACACGGGGAGAATATGGAAACTCCACCCAGATGGGGATTCGAACCAGGAATCCCTAGTGCCAAAAGGCGAATGTGCTAACCACTAAGCCACTGTGCCACAGGATTTGTTATACAAAGAGAATTTAACACTGAGTAGAAGGCAAAATATATAATATTTAAAAACAAACCATATTATAATTATATTATATTAGTAGATTAATATTACTATATTAGTAGATTATATTAAGAAAAATATTTTCAGGGAATTTTTAGTAAAAAAAATTACAATTTCATAGCTGGGGCTATGGACATCATCTAATGTCTTGTTTGGAATAGAATAATTCAGCTGGAATTAATGTTCATTCAATGTTTTAAGTGATAATAGAAATCAAAAAGGAGCTCCCAGAGACTGGAGCCTAAATCCAGCACCTTAGACTGCTCGGCCACACTTGAAAACACAGTGAACTAGAGCAACTTAAGTTTTTAATCAGGTAAATGCCATCAAGACACAAACAGGTGTATAATTTTCTGATCAAAAGACATTCATGTGACAAAAATTCCCTCAAATCCAGTTAAAAGTCCAGCTATTTAAAGGAAAAGATTTAGCATGTTAGCTTCTTTGTCCTTTACATAACAAAGACACAGCTCATATAAAACAACAGGTTGTGTGTTAAGTGATTATGATCAGTTAACCTTGACCAGTCGTCCTTTTAAAGGAACATACAACAGATTCTACTGGCAGCGGTCGGATTTCAACATACACCTCAGAAAAGGCTGGAGCCTTAATCCAGCGCCTTAGACCATACGGCCATGCTCCTGTTTAGACTCTATCATGAGTTAGACAGGAGACAGATAGTTCTCTCACATAGTGAGGCCGGTGTGAAACAATGTGAAAGATTTATATTTTTAGGGCTTCTAGAAGAAAAAAATCAATTGCTTTTTTTTTTTTTTACTGTCACTTAAAACGTTGAATGAACATTTAGATAAAAATGGTGAGAATGTATTTTTTTAGAAGCCCTGAAAACATTTGTCTTTAACTTTAAAGCTCACACTATGTGAGAGCACTATTTGTCTTCAGTGTTCTGCATGAACAAGTATTGTGGTCGAGCGGTCCAAGGTGCTGCATTAAGGTTCCCGACTCTTTGGAGATGTGGGTTAAATTCCCACTGCTGTCACTTTAAGCTCTTGTATGTTCCTTAAAAAGGATGACTGCTTTAGTATGGAATGGTCCATATGCATCTTATATATTTTCTCCATATTCATGTCTTGATGGTATTTACCTGATTAAAAAAAGTCTTCACAATAGCTGCTAGCATGGCTGAGTGATTATAAAACCCTGAATTTAGGCTACAGTCTCTTTGGAGATGTGAATTCAAATCGCCCTGCCAACACATCAGATTTAATGTCACTTAAAACATTGAATGAACATTTATTCCATGTAAATGATACTATTCTGAACAAGACAGTAGGTGATGTATAGAGCCCCAGAGATGAAATGATGAGAATTGATTTATTTTAAAAAGCTGATAAATTTGTAGCGTGGCCGAGCGATTAAGGCTCCAGTCTCTTTGGAGGCGTGGGTTCAAATCCCACCGCTGCCACTGAATTCTTTTGTTCATCTCCTTTAAAAGAGATGAGTTTAAAGATAAAACACCCAGCCAAAGAAAGCAAACTCATTTTTTTTCTCAGATTCTTATGTCACTAATGCCCATTGTGACTCCAGTACTTACTAATAAATAAAATTTATAAAATAATGAATATGTTTATATTGTAGTGTATGAATATTTCCCCTTAATCCAATTTATTATGTACTACCACTTTGTTAAGGACATTCTTTTGTCTCAAATGGCTCTACAGTTCTTATATCAGTGCACTATCTAGTGTGTGAAACGCAGGGTGGAAAGTCACAGGTAGTGAAGCTTTTTCAAAATAGAATCCCATCAAAACTAACAGCACTGTAACTGAAGAGGTATGACTGCTGCCCTCTTGAGGTGACAAATTACATTTACATTTCACCTACATTTCATGGAATATAACATTCATTCCTTTCATTCATTATCTTCCACTTTATCCTCATTATCATTACACAATCTGTACATGGTTGTCCTAGACTGTTGAATCTGCTTGGTTGCTCGAGGAACCAATAAATGTCAAAATAAAGTGACAAACCTGTTTTAGAAATGTAGTGAGTAAAAAGCACGCAGATTTGTTTTGAAATGTAGTGAGTAGAAGTAAAAAGTATTAAGTGACAGAAACACACCTCTCAGTGCTAGATATTCCCGTGTCGAATACCAATCTGGTTGGAGTTTCCATGTTCTCTCCGTATCTGCGTGGATTTGCTCTCACAATCCAAAACCACGGATCAAGGTCAAATGAATTCTCCAAATTGCCCCATATAGAGTGTGTTTGTGTTTGTGTGTGAGTGAGTGTGTGCCCAGCTATAGATCGGCACCCTGTCCTAGGTGTATCCCCCCCTCGCGACCCTAGCACAGGATAAAGCGGAAGATAATGGATGGATTGATGGACCCTATACAAGTGCTGGGAATGGGGAACCCCCCGTGTAGGAGTGCACCTTGTTACCAAACAATAGCATTCGACATTCTGCCAGGAAATAAAACAAAATACAAATACTCACACAAACACACTCTATATGGGGCAATTTGGAGAACTTAATTGACTTGATACACGTTTTTGGACTGTGGGAGGAAACCGGACAACCCGGAGGAAACCCACACGGACACGGGGAGAACATGTAAACTCCACCCAGATGGGGATTCGAACCAGAAATCCCTAGTGCTGAGAGGCGAATGTGCTAGCCACCCTGCCGCCCTCATACATAAACTATATTAGTTTATTATAAAACACTTTTAGAATGTGACATTTCAATATCATCACTCTGTCCTGGATTAAATGAAGATATATAAGGTTTACAAGACTAGATTGGAAGTTTAGACAGACTTTACAGCTATGGTTCTGTTATAATCATACTAATCATACATACACACGTGGACAAAATTGTTGGTACCCGTTGGTTAATGACAGAAAAACCCACAATGGTAACAGAAATAACTTTAATGTGATAAAAGTAATAATAAATAAAAATTCTATGAAAATGTACAAATGAAAGTCAGACATTGCTTTTCAAACACGCTTTAACAGAATTATTAAAAAAATAAACTCATGAAACAGGCCTGGACAGAAATGATGGTACCCTTAACTTAATATTGTGTTGCACAACCTTTTGAGGCAATCACTGCAATCAAACGATTCCTGTATCTGTCAGTGAGACTTCTGCACCTATCAGCAGGTATTTTGGCCCACTCTTCATGTGCAAATTGCTCCAGTTGTCTCAGGTTTGAAGGGTGCCTTTTCCAGACGGCATGTTTCAGCTCCTTCCAAAGATGCTCAATAGGATTTAGGTCAGGGCTCATAGAAGGCCACTTCAGAATAGTCCAGTGTTTTCCTCTTAGCCATTCTTGAGTGTTTTTAGATGTGTGTTTTTGGTCATTATCCTGTTGTAAGACCCACGACCTACGACTGAGACAAAGCTTTCTGACACTGGGCAGCACATTTCTCTCTAGAATCCCTTGATAGTCTTGAGATTTCATTATACCCTGCACAGATTCAAGACACCCTGTGCCAGATGCAGCAAAGTAGCCCCAGAACATAACAGAGCCTCCTCCATGTTTCACAGTAGGGACAGTGTTCTTTTCTTGATATGCTTCATTTTTCCATCTGTGAACATAGAGCTGATGTGCCTTGCCAAAAAGTTCCATTTTTGTCTCATCTGTCCATAGGACATTCTCCCAGAAGCTTTGTGGCTTGTCAACATGAAGTTTGGCAAATTCCAGTCTGGCTTTTTTATGTTTTGTTTTCAACAATGGTGTCCTCCTTGGTCGTCTCCCATGAAGTCCACTTTGGCTCAAACATCGACGGATAGTTCGATCTGAGAGTGATGTTCCTTGAGCTTGAAGTTCACCTTGAATCTCTTTAGATGTTTTTCTTGACTCTTTTGTTACCATTCGTGTTATCGATCTCTTTGATTTGTCATCAATTTTCCTCCTGCATCCACGTCCAGGGAGGTTGGCTACAGTCCCATGGATCTTAAATTTCTGAATCACATGTGCAACTGTAGTCACAGGAACATCAAGCTGCTTGGAGATGGTCTTATAACCTTTACCTTTAACATGCTTGTCTATTATTTTCTTTCTAATGTCCTGAGACAACTCTTTTCTTTGCTTCCTCTGGTTCATGTTGAGTGTGGTACACACCTTGTCACCAAACAGCACAGTGACTACCTGTAGCCCTATATATAGGCCCACTGACTGATTACAATATTGTAGACACCTGTGATACTAATTAGTGAACACACCTTGATTTAACATGTTCATTTGGTCACATTATTTTCAGGGGTACCATCATTTCTGTCCAGGCCTGTTTCATGAGTTTATTTTTTTAAATAATTCTGTTAAAGCATGGTTGAAAAGCAATGTCTGACTTTCATTTGTACATTTTCATAGAATTTTTATTTATTATTACTTTTATCAGATTAAAGTTATTTCTGTTACCAGTGTGGGTTTTTCTGTCATTAACCAAGGGGTACCAACAATTTTGTCCACATGTGTAATCATAGTCTATCAAACTTTAATAAAATATATTAAAAAATAAGTGTAAAATATAAATAAAAAACATTCAAATAAAATTTTAATAATACACCAACAAAAATAGTAAAAAAAAGAAAGAAAGAAAGAAAAATAAAGATTGCTAAAAAAAACTGCTTAATCAAAAGTTACACTGTGCACATTTCATTACATTTAGTTTAATTAACTTTTAATATAAAACTTTTAATTTCTTTTTTAAACGTTAATTCAAGTTCATGGTTAAAATGTAAATATGAGATTTTGCCAGTTTTCACCACAAGATGGCAGATGTACAGATGTACATTTACAGCACTTAGTTATACAAAGAAGAGAACTGGATAAAAAAATGCATATTTAATAATGAAGTGCACTAAATGCAGCATTACGTCCTGTGTTTTACACCCTAGATAGTGAACTAATATATGAATTGTAGATCTATTTAAGACACAAAGATGCTTTGCTAAAGAAAATGTTAGAACAGAATAAATGAGGTCAAAAGGAATTTTTATTAGAAAATAAAACACAAGTCACAACTATTAACAGTTTAATTAAAAAGTTAAATAAGTGATTTAGGATTAAAATGTTAAAGGTTGTAAGCTGAATCACTGGCTCTTGACGTTTTTACAGTTTGTTGTTACAGTTTTCAAAGTCCTTGCAAAAGTAAATAAGTGTGTTTTAATCAACTTTTAAAGATTGTTAGTAATTCAGTATTATGAACAGTAATGGGACAGCTTTTCCAAAATTATTAAGCCTTTTTTTATTATGTTACTTAAAAGTAAGCCAGCCGCTCCGAAGGATCAATCAGTGACAAAAGAGGGAAAGAAGGGTGATAATTAAACATAAACACCCATAATTAAACATAAAGAGCAGATCACACACCTGAACAGGGACTTCAACCCTGGACCCTCAGATTAAAAGTCTGATGCTTTACCAGCTGAGCTATCCAGGTGCTCGTTTATAATCTCACATGTATGTTTGATTCAGAAATTACTTTTTTCAATCTTCAAATTTTTCAAAAAGTGACTTAAGTGAGTATATTTAAATAAACACTATACAATAAAAACTTTACACAACTAAATATTACATATTACTAACTAAAACAAATATATTGTGTTTTCTTTTAGAAGTATGGGAGATTTGATCACGTGTTGCATTAATGATCATTTTAGCATGTTAAGATGGTTTCGAAAAAAAAAAAAATTTAAGAAAAAATTCAGTTTTATTTCCATACCCATAATGCCATGGAGTGCAAACATGAGTTTAAGCTTCAGATAAGATTTATTTACTTATTACTTTATTTCGTAACAAAATTCTTTAGCCCGCGCTCTCCCTTATATCTCCATGCTGCAAGGCATGCTGGAAAAACCCGCAGGAAATATTACCATCGGTGGGGCAACCTGCCAAACCTTATTCCCTATACAAAATAACTTCAATAGCGCATTGGACTTCTAAGTTATTGTCGGTATTCAAAGTTTGAGAATTTGAGTCCCACCAGAGCTGATGGTTTCAAGGAAACTGGTTTAAAGTAAACCAAACAGATAAAGAGGATGCAGCATGTGGAATTGAACTGGACAAAATAAATCCTGGCTGTATCTGCCCAGCACCTGAAAATAATAACAATTACATAAAGAAAGATATCACAGTTGGAGCAGGTTAATGAGAGATGTCCTGAAACTTGAAAGTATTTTGTTAAATATAATACTATGAGTATACTATCAAACAGTAAACACATCCAAATGCTCATTTCTAATTTAAAAAATAACATTTTCATTCATTATATCCCACTTTGTCCTAGTAGGGTCGCAGTGGGGTTCCCCATGCCCATCCAGGGGAGAACACCTCAGGCGCTGGGCAGATAGACCCAGGACAGGGGGCCAATCCATCACTGGGTACACACTCACACACACAGACTCTATATGGGGCAATTTGGAGAATTCAATTGGACTGTGGGAGGAAACTGGAGAACCCGCAGGAAACCCACATGGACACCATGGAAACTCCACCCAGATGGGGATTCGAACCGGGAATCCCTAGCGCTGAGAGGCGAACATGCTAACCACTAAACCACCGTGCCGCCAACATTTTCAATACTGATTAATTAATAATAAAGTACATTTTTAAATGAGTTTGCCTTGCCGCAAAGTACTAACCACGATACGATCAGAGCACACCACAGCTCACATTCTGAACACTTTCATCGAACTCATAGAAATAATCTAGGTGTAAGCAAGGAATGACCATGGCATGACCACATTCTACACTGATCCCATGTATGAATTTAATTTGACTGAAGTTAATTATTTTCAATTTTACATTAGAGAGAAGTTTTTTTAATCAACTGCTATAGTTTAAATCAACTGCTATAGTTTAACTACTTGTTAGTGGAGTTAAATTAGGCCAAATGCACTAAAAACTTTCTGGCAATCCAGCCAGGAGTCAAACCTCAAATCTCCTGATCTGAAGTCAGGTGGATTATCAATTAAGCCACTGGCTCACATTTGCCAAACTATAGGATTGTGCTTTCAAACAGTCAAAAACTGTTTTTGTTTTTTCACTATAAGACTAAATTGAATGAATATCAAAATATAACTTAATCAAAAACAATTTAATGATAACTTACACAAATATTAATTTATTTATCATTCCATTTACAAAATTCCATTTACAGCTACAAACACTATACTAACAAGAAGGTGAATTGTTGCTGAGACAATAAATGAAATATCTCTATCTCTATTTAACAGATTACACAGACTTCCTGGTGACAAGCAGAGACACTGTCCACTCTACTGATGGAGACACTGTCCACTCTACTGAAAGGTTGTTAAAATGCGCCCTCTGTTGGGGAGTTTGTTGCTGACACTACAAATCAAATCGAACATAAATTCCTATAAAAAAATAATGCTTTTAGATCAATAACAGAGACGAAATATTACAGACACTGTGAGGAGTTCACAAATCACAAGAAACCATTAACGTGCTTCATGTACATCTACAGCCAAAGCGTACATGAGTTTCCTCTCTAAGCACACGTGTAGCCTCTCAAATTGCAGATCAAATTAGCATGTAAGGCATCCTTGGAAAGCTTAAGATGTGCAGACAGGATTTGTAAATCGTTGCAATATGTAATACAGACAAAAATGGCACCCAAAACAACAAAATCTGCTGGGTGGAAGGAGTTAAGTGACATTGCAGGCCTTGACGATGCTGAAACAATATATTTTGCAGACCTACTGACATAGCAAAACACTGCTGCTTCGACCATTAACTAACGCATCGGGTCAGTGGCACTCCTTCTATCTGGGTTTGCTCAGTCTGTCGCGCATGCCCCTCTCCAACTATTACATATAACAGCTACTACACAATCAACATAAAGTGCATGTGTGCAAACACAAGGATCACTAGATCAATAAATACAGGATGATACACAGTACAACAAACATTCAAGTAATGATATGAAGTAAACACTGAGTTTGGTTTGTAAACAGCAACATTAAGTGGATAGGTAACAGTGCAGGTGGCCTCCTAGTGGTGTGAGCCACATGTGCCAAAAAAAATGTCCCTGATTTTAAAATCTTAAAGAGTTTGTAATTGCAGCAATTATTTCATTCATTCATTCATTATCTTCCGCTTTATCCTCCATTAGGGTCGGGGTGGGGTTCCCCATGCCCATCCATGGGATAACGTCTCGGGCGCTGGGCAGATACACCCATGACAGGGCGCCAACCTATCGCTGGGCACACACTCACTCACACAAACACACTCTACATGGGGCAATTTGGAGAACACAATTGACTTGATCCATGCTTGATCCATGAGCGAAACCCACGCGGACACGGGGAGAACATGGAAACTACACCCAGATGGGGATTGGAACCGGGAATCCCTAGCGCTGAGAGGCGAACGAGCTAACCACTAAGCCACCGTGCCACCGCCGCAGGGGGGGGATTTCCGGGCATTGGACAGATACACCCAGGACAGGGAGCCAATCTATCATCTATTCCAGGGCACACACTCACTCACACAGACACACTCTATATGGGGCAATTTGGAGAATTGACTTGACCTTAATCCATGTGTTTGGACTGTGGGTGAATGGGAGGACATGGAGGAAACCCACAAGGACACAGGGAGAACATGGAAACTCCACCCAGATTGGAATTCGAACCAGAAATCCCTGATTCTATATTAAGGAAGTAGAACTATCACTGAAATCTTCAGATTTGCACGCATCACATGCCTCTTAGACATGTCATCAACCCTTAATGTTAAAATAAATTTAAAAAAAATTATATGTCAGAAGGCGGCACAGTGGCTTAGTGGTTAGCACGTTCGCCTCTCAGCGCTAGGGATTCCCGGTTCGAATCCCCATCTGGGTGGAGTTTCCATGTTCTCCCCGTGTCCGCGTGGGTTTCCTCCGGGTTCTCCGGTTTCCTCCCACAGTCCAAAAACATGGATCAAGTCAATTGAGTTCTCCAAATTGCCCCATATACAGTGTGTATGAGTGAGTGAGTGTGTGCCCAGCGATGGATTGGCGCCCTGTCCTGGGTCTATCTGCCCAGCGCCCGAGACGTTCTCCCCTGGATGGGCATGGGGAACCCCACCGCGACCCTAATAGAGGATAAAGCGGAAGATAATGAATGAATGAATGAATATCTGTCAGAAGTGGGATTCAAACGCACACCTCCATTAGGTACTGCAACCTAAACACAACACCTAAGACCGCTCGGTTATCCTCACAGCTAAGAGTATCAAACTGTCAATGGACTTTCACTATGAAATTAAAACAGAAAGCTGCACAAATTAGACTACAAATGATTTACACAGAAGTTCATCAGAAGTGGGATTTAAAGCCAGATCTCTTAAAGATTTCACCACTCCTAACTGTTATAAATGAAATACAACAAAATCTGCTGAAAATGGGAGTTGAACAAATGCCCCTAAGTGTCACAGAGATTGTTGTGAGAGGAGGGACAGGTTGATATGAGTGTACAGTATGTTATACTATAAATATATTATCCCCACTCACGGACTCTGTGTGTGGTTCTCCAGCTGCACTGCAGCACAGAAAAAAGAACTACAGAGGATTGTGAAGTCTGCAGAAAAGATCATTGGATGCTCTCTACCCACCCTGGAGGATCTACACAGCTCTCGTTGTCTGCAGAGAGCTCACAAAATTATTACAGACAATTCTCACCCCGGTCACCATCTCCTAGAACTGCTACCATCATGTAGACATTTCAGAGCGATAAAAACAAAAACAAACCGGCTCAGAAATAGTTTCTACCCAACCGCTGTTCGGGCACTAAATTTACTTTTGTACATTTTTTTACATTCATAAAAATTCACTCAGTTCTGTATTTTTGAACGTGCAATATAAAAACATGCAATATATAAATATAAATACATTCACTCAGGTTGTACAGTTTTATACACTCTTGTAAATAAATTCTTTTTTTCTTTCAAAATTTTTGTAAATGTCACAGGTGCCTCGGGCACCTGTCCCTCGTTTATTTTACTCATGGACTCTGTTGGGTGATTGGTTTATTTTGTGCACGTGACCGGGTGTTTTCCTTACTTAATTTCCATATCCCCTCTCCCCCGTGCATGTCTTTGTTTCGGTATTTACCAGGTGTTAGTTTGTTCGGTTGTTCCCCCCTTTCTGTTGGTGTTCCTACACCATTTTTAATAATAAATCCTTGTTTTGGTTTTTATGCCCAGTGTCTTTGAACTCTCCTTCCGCGCTCAACCACGGTATTACGCTGCGCATGATCTCCGCGCAGGTTGGATCCGTGGGAGTGTTTTACCCGACGGACCGGTGTACGCATTCTTTCCCGCATAGCCGATCCCGGGAAATGCTCAACAGGCGTAAGCGGCGTACGCAGTATTCCCTGCGTAGCCGATCTCCTCCGGGGAAGAACGAGCGGGCTAACAGTAAATTGTAAATTATAGTGCTATCTTTAAATCTCTTTATTTGTGTAAATTTTAGTATGTGACACCGAAAGTATGGCACCTTAATTTCGTTATTCCTGGTATAATGACAATAAAGATACTTTGATTCTGATAAAACTGAGTGCTTTGTACATATCACTCTGTCCTCCATTAGCTTCACTTTGCTGTTAGTACAGTTTCAAACTACAATTCTAGATCGTAAAGCAAACTGTTGTGAATACAAGACAGACTTCAAGTCTATAATTGTTAATCAGACTTCATCATTCATGACTGATCATATACAAGGCTTTGGAATTGGTGATATAGTAGTTAGAAGATCTACAGTCCAAGCAATTCACATGATATCAGTTCCAGGCCAATGCAAGCCCTTTATCTTCCTGTTAATGTGAAGTTAGAACAGCAATAAAGTGTTTTATATTAGATCTTATATAACTCTAAATTGTGTGTTTGTGTGAGTGAGTGTGTGCCCAGCGCTAGATTGGCGCCCTGTCCTGGGTGGGGCATCGACTATGTCGACATAATAAAAAATACATTGATTTTCTTAACTTGTGTAGATTCTTCAGCAAAATGGCAGCGCCCAACCCAAAAGATGTATTTATCCGTAGCACAAAAAGCATGTGTGCATCTAAAGTGTGGGAGCACCTCACACAGGATCACAACAATGTGGTGCTGTGTCAGATGTGCAAAGTGGAGATGGCTTTTCACAACAGTACAACTGCTACACACGAGCGTTTAAAGTGCAAACATGTCTGCACAGCAAATCCACAAGGCAGCAAAACAGCAATGTAAGTTTAGTTTACTTGTCTTTATTTTATATTAGCATATTATCTTAAAACTTTTAACAGATCAATGCGTTTCCGTTATTAGTAGTGCATTAGTGTTTCTTGGTCATCAAGTGTAGATACACGCACCTTTTCTTAACACTGCTCATGTACCATGTTTTCATATCGCATTCAGATTAATTTAAATTTCCTCGGTTGTATATAGTCAACAAAAAATATATAGTCAACATATATAGTCCATAAAATGTGGGATTTTATTATCCACGGTGTTTGTGGTACAGAGGTGTACTGAGGTACTATAGTCCGTTACTATATTGTAAAATAATTACATAAGTATTAATGAAAGTATGTTTTTTTTTTCCTCAAGTAGAAGTATAAAAGTGCATACAAAATAAGTGTAAAATACAAATAAAAACATTCACATAAAATTTTAATAATACACCAACAGAAAAAGTAAAAAAAAACTACAATGTAAGATGGAATAGTAAAACAGCACCAATAATAAAACACTAAAGTGATGATAATAATAATAATAATAATAATAATAATAATAATTGTAAGAAATAGGCCGTCTGTCTCTCTCTCTCCAACGCGCTCTCTCAGCCCCGCCTTCTAGTTCCGCTTTCCCTTCCTCACCAGGTGCGGCTGATTACTCTGATGGGTCGGTTATCTCTATTTAAACCCTACTTTCAGGCTGGATGGCGCGAAGTATTGTCCCTGGTTTCTACTACACATACAGAGCGGTTTTTGCTGTTATCTGATCTGTCTCTGTCCGCTCTCTGTTTGTGCTGTATACCGTCTGGGTGAGTGTGCGTCTGTTTAGCTTAGCGTTAGCCTCCGTGTACTCACTTCCTTGTTTAGCGTAGAGTGTGTTTGTGTGCATGAGTGAGCGTCTGTGTGCGTTTGTGTCTGCTCCCAGAGTTATTTTGAGTTAATCTCCTTCTGTTTCCACCATTTCCCCTGTCCCTTACTTTCAGTGTCCCGGGAGCATTATTGTTTATTGTTTGTCCTCACAGGTGGATCGGCTTCGGCCGGCTGGGGCGGAGTTTGCGCTCACCCTAGCCCGCTCCGCTGGCGCGTCACCACCTGTGTGTGTTCGTCACTCAGTGTTCACTCTGTATACTAACTTTTCAGATCTATTTACTAACCCGCTCTTTATCGGTGAACTAACCCTTTCTTATCCAGTGTTTGTTAGAGTTTGTTATTTTGCCTACTAAAGGCCACCTCACCAGCTTAGTTCCTCTTTCTTCACGCATAGCCAGTGTAGGGTCCTCTTACTACAGTTTTTCTATTATCAATCTGAACCTCTGTTTATTGGTTTGTTCGTTTGCTCGGTGTTGTGCTCTGCCCAGGATCTCGTTCCAGGTGTCAGTCCTCATCCTGGTCTCCGGGCACTCGAAACCAGTTTGTCCTTGCTCCCTCCGTACTACCCTGCCTCTGCCTTATCACTCAATAAATAACCAGTGTTCTGCATATCCGTCTCCTGATCTCTCTATCAGAACCCTTTGTGACAGAATAGCTCGCCCATCGGGTCCAGGATCAAGGTCAAGTCATCCAGGTCCTGCTGCGCCAAGTTCAGGAACTTTCTGTAAAAGCCGCGAAGACATATGGTAACCCACATAGTGATATTTCTGGTAGTACCAGCAACACACCTGTCAGTGTTTCCCCACAGGTGACCCCGGCCAGTCCCGCCGCGCCTGCAGGAGCCGCCGCTTGCGCCGCACCAGTCACCCCAGCTTCCGTGGTTCCGTCTACGACGCTCATCCCCGTCCCGGAACCACCGCCCTACTCCGGGGACCCCGAATGCTGCGAGGAATTCCTGCTGAAGTTTTCCCTCTTCCTCGCTAGCCGACCTCCGTCTACGGACTGGAACGCCATCGCGCTCCTGATCTCAAGACTCACCGGCCCTGCCTCCTCGTGGGCCACGGCCATTTGGCAGAGTAATGGACCTGAGACTACTACTCTAACTGTATTCCTTGAGAGTTTCCGTGGCACCTTCAATCACCCTCGTCATGGTGCGGCGGCTGGCGAGGAACTCCGACGGCTCACTCAGGGCAGACGTTCCGTAGCTGAATACTCCTTGAAGTTCCAGACTCTGGCGGCCTCCAGTGGATGGAATGAGGTGGCTCTCACCTCTCAATTAAAAGGCTGGTTTATCTCCCTCTCTTCAGAAAGAATTGGTTTATTGTTCTCTGTACATGAATCTGTCACAGATAATCCAGCTCGCCATCCAACTGGACCAGCACGTCACCATGTCTACCCCTCCTCCGGGTACTGACGTGCCACGACCCGCGGGTCACCCCGTACCACCTGAACCCATGGAGATGGGTGGGACCCAGGTTCCGGGACGCCCCCGTCAGGAACGATTACGCCGCCGTTGTTGCCTCTATTGTGAAGCTACAGGACATTGGCCCGCGGACTGCCCTAAGAGGGTAGTAGAGCAGGTAGATGAGCAGGCAGAGGTAGGAGGAGGAGCGAAGAGGACCGGGACGCTGCCCCCGACGCCCAGTACCCGCAAGGTGAGCGCGATCCGACCTAATACTAAAAGCAACTCACGGATCCATACTCAGTCGTCTCACCTGTCCCGCACTATTTCAGTGACGGCCCTCATTGACTCGGGCGCCGAGGGTGACTTCATAGAGAAGCAACTGGTCCGAGATCTTCAGATCCCCTCCATTCCTCTCAAGGTGCCACTCAAGATCTCGGGGGTCAATGGATCCACGGTGGGGAACATCACCCACAGGACGGTGCCGATATCGCTGGGCGTCGGGGCTCTACATAGAGAGAAGAGATCCCTCTTTATCATGCCAGCGCCCTTGTCACCCATTATCCTGGGTCAACCGTGGCTGCGTGAGCACAACCCCACGATGACATGGGAGCCATTGGACATTGTTGCTTGGTCACCCCAGTGCTTAAGCCGGTGTCTGAGTCCCGTCGTGAGAGAAGTGCTCGTAGCCACCACCGACCATCTGCCGATCACCCTCCCGGAGAACGTACCCAAAGAGTACCGAGACCTGGCCAAGGTGTTCAGTAAGGGACATGCATGTCGCCTACCACCGCACCGGGAGTATGATTGCGCAATCGAGCTGTTGCCGGATGCCAAGGTACCGCGAGCCACACCTTACCCCCTTTCAGTGAAGGAGACGAGCATTATGGAAGAGTACATCAGTGAGTCCGGCCATCCAAGTCCCCGGCCAGCTCAAGCTTCTTTTTTGTGCCAAAGAAGGACGGTACTCTCTGGCCGTGTATTGACTACAGGGAACTCAACCGAGTCTCGAAGAGATACACATACCCCATTCCGCTCGTCCCATCGGCACTGGAACAATTGCGCGCCGCTAAGATCTTCACTAAGCTCGATTTGCGCAATGCGTACAATCTGGTCCGGATCAAAGAGGGTGACGAATGGAAGACGGCTTTTAGCACCAGTTCTGGCCACTACGAGTACCTGGTCATGCCGTTTGGATTGACTAATGCTCCAGCAGTCTTCCAGTGTCTGGTGAACGACGTCCTCCGTGAGTTTCTGGGAAAGTGCGCCATTGTCTCTACTTGGATGACATTCTGATTTACTCGCCGGATCCCCACAGTCACGTGAGTTACACCAAGAACGTCCTTCGCCGACTGCTGGAGCATGGACTGTAAGTCAAGGCCGAGAAATGTGAATTGAATAAGCGGGAGATGGCATTTCTGGGGTACATCATTAATGACCAGGGGATCCAGATGGACCCAGTGAAAGTCCAAGCGGTGATAGACTGGAAGACGCCCCAGTCCATTAAGGAGCTCCAGAGTTTCCTGGGGTTTGCCAATTTCTTTCGACGCTTCATCAGGTCGTTCAGCCAGACCGCGCTTCCCCTGGTCCAACTACTCAAGGGGAAACCCAGAAAACTCGTCTGGACAGACAGAGCCCAACAGGCTTTTGAGAGGCTCAAGAAGGCTTTCACCACGGCACCGTTACTCGCTCACCCTGATCCGGACTCACCATTTATCGTGGAGGTGGACGCATCTTCTCTGGGGGTCGGAGACGTCCTATCTCAGCGGCAAGGAACACCTCCCAGGCTACACCCCGTTGCTTATTTTTCAAGAAAACTCTCCCCCGCGGAACAAAATTATCACGTGGGGGATAGAGAACTGCTGGCCATCAAACTAGCTTTTGAAGAGTGGAGACACTGGCTCATGGGCGCCAGCTTCCCAGTCCAGGTGATCACTGACCATCGTAACCTTGAGTACCTTAAGTGTGCCCGGCGACTCAATGCTCGACAGGCCCGGTGGTCACTATTTTTCAACCGGTTTGACTTCTCGGTGACGTATCGACCGGGTAAAGACAACGCTAAGGCAGACATCTTGTCAAGAAGGTACGAAGACCAGGAGAAAGCAACGCCTCCAGTTAAGACCATATTACCAATTAGAACATTCGTTCAGACCATCTCCTGGCAATTGGACGAACAAATCCGGGCCGCGAACAGGGAGAACCCGCAGGCCCTCCTGAGTGAGACACCTCCGGACAAACTGTTCATGCCTTACCGTTTCCGCCAAGAGATAATCGCCTGGGTACACACGAACCTCAGCTCTGGACACCCGGGAAGCAATCGGACTTTTGAGAGACTACGTGAGAAATACTGGTGGCCGACCATGAGGGCCGACGTATCACGAGATGTCTTGTCATGCGCTACCTGCGCTGCCACCAAGACCCCCCGCCAACTCCCAGCAGGAAAATTGAACCCGCTCCCTGTCCCCCAACGTCCTTGGAGTCACATCGCGCTTGACTTCGTCATGGACCTCCCAGTGTCGGAAGGAAACACCACCATCCTTACCGTGGTCGACCGCTTCTCCAAGGGGGTAAAATTCATCGCCCTGCCCGCACTGCCCTCAGCCTTCCAGACGGCTGAGGCCTTGTTCTCAGAGGTGTTTCGTCACTTCGGCCTCCCGGAGGATATCGTGTCGGACCGAGGTCCTCAGTTCACCTCTGCTGTCTGGGAGGCCTTCATCAAGAAGCTGGGCTCCTCTATAAGCCTCACATCGGGTTGCCACCCAGAAAGCAACAGGCAGTGCGAACGGGCGAACCAGGAGTTGGCTAAGTTCCTCAGAACTTGCTGTCAGAGCCATCAGAACGACTGGGCAACCTTCCATCCCTGGGCGGAGATCGCCCAAAACTCGCTCAAGAGCTCCAGCACAGGAATCACCCCTTTCCAATGCTCCTTGGGGTTTCAACCTCCTTTTGCTCCCTGGGACCCCACTCCGTCCAATGCACCGGCCGTCGATGACTGGTTCCGCAGGAGCGAAGAAGTCTGGGAAATGGTTCACCAAAAGATTTCTGAAAGCAACGCACGAACCAAACGGTTTGCAGACCGTTGTGAGGGTCCTCCCTACCAAGTGGGAGACCAAGTTTGGCTTTCCACCTTCGGGTGGACCTTCGGGTACCCGGCAGCAAGAAGCTGGGTGCCAAATACATTGGACCGTACCCCATAGTCAAGAGAGTTAATGACGTGACGGTGACTTTAGGACTGCCCCCCTGACTGCGAATTTCCCCATCCTTCCATATCTCCCTCCTCAAGCCCTTCAAACCCGGCCCCCTTGACAATGAACCCCATCAGCGGATCTCTCAAGAACTTCCCCATGACCGTCCCACGTACACTGTTAACCAAATTCTTGACTCACGCCGGACTGACTCAGGACTGGAATACTTGGTCAACTAGGAGGGGTACAGTCCCGAAGAACATTCTTGGACTAGACGGACGGACATTCTAGCTCCAGCTCCAGCGCGCCCCAGACGGGTCCGTTTAGTCAGGACCCGTCTGTTCCAGTCCCTCAGCCCCGTAGGCCCAGGGGTTGTCCCCGAACCAGACCACGTCCTGACTCCCGCCTATCATCCGCCTCCCCTTCTGTTACGGGCAGCGCCACCCGTAGCACCAGTTCTCTTCCCAGCTCTCCCCGAGTTGGTCCCAGGAGGCCGTCTCCCGTTGCCCCCAGTGGGGCCCCTTTGACGACCTCTTCGGGGGGGGGGGGGGGGGGGGGGGGGGGGGGCTATGTAAGAAATAGGCTGTCTGTCTCTCTCTCTCTCCAGCGCGCTCTCTCAGCCCCGCCTTCTTGTTCCGCTTTCCCTTCCTCACCAGCTGCGGCTGATTACTCTGATGGGTCGGTTATCTCTATTTAAACCCTGCTTTCAGGCTGGATGGCACGAAGTATTGTCCCTGGTTTCTACTACACATACCGAGCGGTTTTTGTTGTTATCTGATCTGTCTCTGTCCACTTCTGTTTGTGCTGTATACCGTCTGGGTGAGTGCGCGTCTGTTTAGCTTAGCGTTAGCTTCCGTGTACTCACTTCCTTGTTTAGCGTAGCGTGTGTTTGTGTGCATGAGTGAGCGTCTGTGTGCGTTTGTGTCTGCTCCCAGAGTTATTTTGAGTTCATCTCCTTCTGTTTCCGCCATTTCCCCTGTCCCTTACTTTCAGTGTCCCGGGAGCATTATTGTTTATTGTTTGTCCTCACAGGTGGATCGGCTTCGGCCGGCTGGGGCGGAGTTTGCGCTCACCCTAGCCCGCTCCGCTGGCGCGTCACCACCTGTGTGTGTTCGTCACTCAGTGTTCACTCTGTATACTAACTTTTCAGATCTATTTAATCTATTTAATGTCATTTAATGTTTTATATGACATTAAAAATGATCTGTTGGTGACTTTAATTCATGCCTCTGAAGGGACTGAAGCCTAAATCCAGGGCTTTATACTCGCTTAGCCATGCTAGCAGCTATAGTGAAGACTTTTTTTAATCAGGTAAATACCATCAAGACATGAAAATGGAGAAAATAAATATGATGCATAAGGGCCACTCCAAACTAGAGCAGTCATCCTTTTAAAGGAACATACAAGTGTCAGCAGTGGGAATATAACCCACGCCGCCAAAGAGTCTGGAACCTTAACGCAGCACCTTGGACTGCTCGACCCAATACTTGTTCATGCAGAACACTGGAGACAAATAGTGCTCTCACATAGTGTGATCAGTGTGAGCTTTAAAGTTAAAGACAAATGTTTTCAGGGCTTCTAAAAAAAATTAAATCTCACCATTTTTATCTAAATGTTAAATAAAAAATAAATAAAAAAAGGAATTAATTTTTATCTTTTAGAAGCCCTAAAATATAAATCTTTCACATTGTTTCACACCGGCCTCACTATGTGAGAGAACTATTTGTCTCAGCGTCTAAACAGTAGCATGGCCGTATGTTCTGAGGTGCTAGATTAAGGCTTCAATATTTTCGGAGGTGTGTGTTGAAATCCGACCGCTGCCAGTAGAATCTGTTGTATGTTCCTTTAAAAGGACGACTGGTCAAGGTTAACTGATCATAATCAATTAACACACAACTTGTTGTTTTATATGAGCTGTGTCTTTGTTATGTAAAGGACAAAGAAGCTAACATGCTAAATGTTTTCCCTTAAATAGCTGGACTTTTAACTGGATTTGAGGGAATTTATGTCACATGAATGTCTTTTTGATCAGGAAATTATACACCTGATTTATTTCCTCCCTGTTTGTGTCTTGATGGCATTTACCTGATTAAAAACTTTGGTTGCTCTAGTTCATTTCAATATCAGGTAGCGTGACCGAGTGGTCTAAGGCACTGGATTTAGGCTCCAGTCTCTTCAGAGGTTTATATCCCACATATCCGCTGCCTATGGATCCTTTTTAATTTTTATTGTCACTTAAAACATTGAATGAACATTAATTCCAGCTGAATGATACTATTCCAAACAAGACATTAGGTGATGTCCATAGCCCCAGCTATGAAATTGTAATAATATTTTTTTTACTAAAAATGCCCTGAAAATATTTTTCTTAATATAATCTACTAATATAGTAATATTAATCTACTAATATAATATAATTATAATATGGTTTGTTTTTAAATATTATATATTTTACCTTCTACTCAGTGTTAAATTCTGTTTGCATAACAAATCCTGTGGCACAGTGGCTTAGTGGTTAGCACATTCGCCTTTTGGCACTAGGGATTCCCGGTTGGAATCCCCATCTGGGTGGAGTTTCCATGTTCTCCCCGTGTACGCGTGGGTTTCCTCCGGGTTCTCCGGTTTCCTCCCACAGTCCAAAAACATGGATCAAGTCAATTGAGTTCTCCAAATTGCTCCATATAGAGTGTGTGAGTGAGTGTGTGCCCAGAGATGGATTGGCACCCTGTCCTGGGTGTATGTGCCCAGCACCCGAAACGCTCTCCCCTGGATGGGCATGGGGAACCCCCCCATGACCCTGATATACAGTCATGGCCAAAAGTTTTAAGAATGATACAAATATTAATTTTTACAAAGTCTACTGCTTCAGTTTTTATAATGGCAATTTGCATATACTCCAGAATGTTATAAAGAGTGATCAGCTTAACAGCAAATTGCAAAGTCAATATTTGCCTAGAAAATGAACTTTATCCCCCAAAACACATTTTAACTTCATTGCAGCCCTGCCTTAAAAGGACCAGCTAACATCGTTTCAGTGATTGCTCCATTAACACAGGTGTGGGTGTTGATGAGGACAGGGCTGGAGATCAATCTGTCATGATTAAGTAAGAATGACACCACTGGACACTTAAAAAGGAGGCTGGTGCTTGGCATCATTGTTTCCCTTCTGTTAACCATGGTTATCTCTAAATAAACACGTGCAGTCATCATTGCACTGCACAAAAATGGCCTAACAGGGAAGAGTATCGCAGCTAAAAAGATTGCACCTCAGTCAACAATCTATCGCATCATCAAGAACTTCAAGAAGAGAGGTTCCATTGTTGCCAAAAAGGCTCCAGGGCGCCCAAGAAAGACCAGCAAGCACCAGGACTGTCTCTTAAAAGTGTTTTAGCTGCGGGATCGGGCTACCAGCAGTGCAGAGCTTGCTCAGAAATGGCAGCAGGTAGGTATGAGTGCATCTGCACACACTGTGAGGCGGAGACTCTTGGAGCAAGGCCTGGTCTCAAGGAGGGAAGCAAAGAAGCCACTTCTCTCCAGAAAAAACATCAGGGACAGACTGATATTCTGCAAAAGGTACAGGAAGTGGACTGCTGAGGACTGGGGTAAAGTCATTTTCTATGATTAATCCCATTTCCGATTGTTTGGCTTATTCGGAGAAGACGAGGTGAGCGCTATCACCAGTCTTGTCTCATGCCAACTGTAAAGCATCCTGAAACCATTCATGTGTGAGGTTGCTTCTCAGTCAAGGGAATCGGCTCTCTCACAGTCTTGCCTAAAAACACAGCCATGAATAAAGAATGGTACCAGAATGTCCTCCGAGAGCAACTTCTCCCAACCATCCAAGAGCAGTTTGGTGATCAACAATACCTTTTCCAGCATGATGGAGCGCCTTGCCATAAAGCAAAGGTGATAACTACATGGCTCAGGGAACAAAACATAGAGATTTTGGGTCCAGATCTTAATCCAATTGAGAACTTGTGGTCAATCATCAAGAGACGGGTGGACAAACAAAAACCTACACATTCTGACAAAATGCAAGCATTGATTGTGCAAGAATGGACTGCTATTAGTAAGCATTTGGTCCAGCTGTTGATTGAGAGCATGCCAGGGAGAATTACAGAAGTCCTGAAGAAGAAGGGTCTGCAAATATTGACTTGCTGCATTAACTCATTCTAACTGTCAATAAAAGCTTTTGTTACTCATAATATGATTGCAATTATATTTCTGTATGTGATATAAAACATCTGACAAACACACATAAAAACCAGAGGGCAGCAGATCATGTGAAAATATTTGTGTCATTCTCAAAACTTTTGGCCATGACTGTAGGATGAAGCGGAAGATAATGGATGGATGGATGGATGGATAACAAAGCCCTGTAGCTGTAAATGACTACTGCCATCTTGAGGTTGAAATGTTCTCTTTGTAATATTCATATTTTTACTATCGTTTTATTTAAATGTGTAAAACAGAATGTCAAATGAAATGTAGAAACTAAGTGTACAGTATAATCATAAAAATAATAATTTTTATGCAAAATAATAAATAATAATTGAATAATATAAATACAAAATATTGAATAATACAGCATCAAAGTTTAGTGGAAGAAAAAATACAAGCTGCTTAAAATGACAACAGTTTGAGATTTTTTAGACACTTTTACAAATTTTCACCTATTTTCATCTCTGAACAAACCAGCTATAAAATTTCATTCTGTGCAGCTAGAATACATTGCAACACAACACTTATAAGATGGAATATACAAAAATATTCACCTAGTGGAAATATATTAGCTTCAGTTGATATTTTTATGGACTGTAGAAGGAAACCTTCTGGTTGATACCCACACATTCAGAGGACATTCAAACTCACCCAGCTAGGTCTGTAAGGGTTCAAGAGGTCATTTTGCTATTATAATATGTCTTCTTTGTTTGTTGTTTTTATTATTAATGTCACCTAAAACAAAAACTTTATCCTTCAAGCTGGACTCGAACCAGCGACCTAAGGATACCCGTTTCACCATCTACTTTCCTCTGCTCTACCAACTGAACAATTGAAGGGCCTGTGTAGTTAGTATAGTGGAGATACTGTCTACTATACTAACGAGGACTGAGAACTACTGTTTACACTTTAAGTTCAGTATATTTGTATGTGATCGTTTGTGGGGTGATTTCATGTGTTTAAGGAGAGTTTACTATGTTGATGTCTCTATTTAACAGATTTCACAGACTTTCTGGTGACAAGCAGATACACTGACCACTGCACTGACGAGGAATGTTGCAAAAATGTGCCCTCTGTTGGTGGTTAGGATTCCTGGTTTTCGCCCAGGTTCAACTCCCGGTATGAGGTTTACCTTGCTGGTTGTAAAGGTTGAATTTTTTAGGCCCCATGATTGTCTGGCAAAATAAGAATTTAGAAACATTGGAAAGCACTTCTTTTTCATCAAAGTCTGGATCAATGAAAGGTATTTGAAAGGGCATTATGGTGTCTTGTAACCAAAAATTACTTCTGCATCCTGACTTTAACAACCCTGGGTGGAATTTGGGTTGTGGTGAGCTCCCAAGAACACAAAATCTGCCTTTATCTTAATTTTGAGAACTCTTACATGTAGGGGTGGATTTTATTTAAATTGGAACAATAATATATGTCATATCAGGTCTTTGTAATGACTCACACAACTTTTCAGGTTCAAACTGAATTACATTAAAGTTGTACATGGGATCAGTGTAGCATATGGTCTTGCAGTTTGGATTCCTGGGCTCCCACTATGTGAGAGCTTTATCTTTATCCCCCAAGAGCAACTGGCAAAAATAGAACTTTTAAGGGTAACTATTGCTGCTGTTTCATTAACATCTAGTTCTATGAAGCCGAGCTTAAACATCATAATGGTTTTCTGTGACCATATATTGGTTAGTACTCTGTGCTGTGGCCACAGCAGCCTCAGATCGAATCCAGATCATGGCAGGCACTTTAAAAAAAAAAAAAAAAAACTTTATTTTCGAGCAATCAATTAATACACTGAGTGCCTGAAGTAGGTATTTATAGTAATTGAATTATGTAGTGCACAGACAAAACCTGATGAAACCCAGGATTGCACAAGGGACTTTTCGCTCTTCAGTCTAATGCTCTCCCAACTGAGCTATTTTGGCACAAGGTTGGGAGGTATAATTAGCAAAATATACTTCTAAAGTGGTTTAAAAATCAGGACTTTTGGGCAAGTTTCTAATTTTCTTGTATTTTCTTTTTATTTTAATTGTTAAAAAGACTAGATGCCTTCTAGCAGAGGATGGTTCCTATCCAGTGACATTGATATGCATTGATATGTGAATGTGAAGCGCTCATAACTGTGTGTTATTGCCAATGATGTCACTGCTGGACACACGGACGAAGAGGGTCAAAGGGGAAATTAACTCAAATGGTAGAGCAAAAATGGTAGAGGAAAATTCTTTTGGCCACAATATCAACTCTGTAAATTTTTGAACTTGAAAAATTGATTACAATTTCAAATAGTTTTAAGTTATTGTGATTGTTCTGTTGTTGTTGTCTGCTTCATTTCCCTAAGAAAGGTTGTTTGCCTTTAATACCACAATAACGTAAAATTGGCCGACACAGGGATCGAACCTACGACCTTGGCAATATTAACACCACGCTTTAACCAACTGAGCTAAACGGCCCGACGACCAGTGGAAACATTCCAGTCTGATCATTTTCTGTCTAGATTCTGGGCTGGATTTGCATTGGAAAGTTTATAGTAATCATGTAGGGTGGCACGGTGGCTTAGTGGTTAGCACGTTCGCCTCTCAGCGCTAGGGATTCCCGGTTCGAATCCCCATCTGGGTGGAGTTTCCATGTTCTCCCGTGTCTGCGTGGGTTTCCTGTGGGTTCTCCGGTTTCCTCCCACAGTCCAAAAACATGGATCAAGTCAATTGAATTCTAAAAATTGCCACATATAGAGTGTGTCTGTGTGAGTGAGTGTGTGTGCCCAGCGATGGATTGGCACCCTGTCCTGGGTCTATCTGCCCAGCGCCCGAGACATTCTCCCCCGTTATTGTGGGGAACCCCAGTGTGACCCTAATAGAGGATAAAGTTGGAGATAATGAATGAATGAATGTTTGAGATGTATTGGGCTCAGAGAAGATTAAAACTTTTAGGTTATGAGGAATTAGCTAAAATGGTAAAGCCCTTGCTTAGCACGTGAGAGGTAGTGGGACCCAATTTTAGATCTATCGGTCTAAGAGAAAATTTTAATTCCCAGGAGAAATGAGGAATTAACTCAAATGGTAGAGCACTCGGGTTGCAAGTGTGAGGTAGTAGGAACAATATCCGCATTCTGCAGTGGAAAGGTTAACCTTCTATAATGATCGTCTTTAGATATATTGACTTAAGGAAAAAAATGAAAGTGGAGTTAGCTCAATGAGTAGAGTGCTTGCTCAGTATGTGAGTGATTTTTATCTTAATCTGTTATTATGATAAAAATCTCTACAATATATTTCATCAGGATAGAGCTGAGTAATAAATCAATATTTATCAGATCATTCAAATAATACACAATACTTTTCTAAGAAGATATACTATATAGACAAAAATATTGTAGTATAGTAGTGACAGGAGCACAAAATGGAAGAGAGGACAGTGGCAGGGAAAAGCTAAAGGAAATAAAACGATCAGTCAAAGGGAATCATTGCTGCATGATAAGAACAATTGATCAATCAGCACAACCTAATACAAATGTAGTCAGTGGAGCTGAACGCTGGGACACTGAGACAAGGAGCTGTCATACTATTTATGTTCAAATAGATTTGGAGTGCCTGCAACATACTCACCAACAGAGGGCGCATTTTAACAACCTTCCTCGTCAGTACAGTGGACAATGTCTCTGCTTGTCATTCAGAAGTCTGTGGAATCTCACAAATAGAGATAGAGATAGAGATAGAAATATCTTATTTATTGTCTTAGCAATAAGGAGACCTCATCATAATAGTGTTCATAGATGTAGATGACATTTCCTTAATTAATCAATATTTTTATTTAAAAAAAAAGTTTTTTGTCTGTTTATGGATATTAAAATCAGACAAGATGACATTTATCCTTGAAGTTTCATGTGAATAGTTTTCATTAACAAAGTGTAAAAGCTAATTCATTCCATCGGGGAATCGAACCCTGGTCTTCTGCGTGACAGGCAGAGATACTAACTAGGACTTCCACCAAAACATTGTGTTATTAAATATTGATAGAAATGCTTTTTTATTTGTAGTTCATTTTGTGCAGAACAGAGACTTTATGTCAGTCTATGCACTAAGGTAAAAAGTAGAGCCTTTGATTTTGAGAAAGTTCATGGACAGTTCTCTATTTTTGTTTTCATTTCTGTTGACAGGCTCGTAAGGTTTTTTTTTAAGGTTTCAGTATTCATTCGAGATGGTACATGCACAGTGTATTACAATGTAATGTGTGTTAGTAAAGTTAATTAGTTTCATGGACATGTAATTGAGCACAATGCTGGTTTAGGTTTATGTGTTCATTTATGTGTACTGCGATAAAAGAAACAAAGACCAGAAAACCAGAGCATTTTAGTACAGTTCTAAAACATTCTAAACAATTACCTAATATTATCCTTGTGCTGTACTCTATCATAAAAATGTGCGATGTATGTAACAGAGCATAGTCCATGTTTCCCCATCTATGGTCTTCACTCTGGTCCTGACTTATGACTATGTAACTCGTTTCTGCTATAAAATAAAATAAATAAAACAATTTTAGTACAGGCTTTACAGTCAATTAATCACTATCTTTCCTTTTTGGCTTGATGAGTCAACTTACCTAGTAATTATTTTCAAAATCATCTGGCTCATTTATGTCTAATAATACTTCTAGTTCTTTCCTGAGACTCACCTCTAGGTTTTCTTTTGTGAAAACCAATATTACTTTATCCATCATGTTTCTAATACATAGTCTACAACACCAATCCACATAATTGCAATTTAAATCACTACTGATATAGTCTGAAAACTTTGAACATTTTTTTCAAAGATCATCCCATTTTTCTGTCTAAAGAAATTCTTATTTTGTGCTGCATTTCATAACTAAATTATCAGGTTACCAAATTAATTTCTATATTCATATTTGAACACATGATGTCCGAATGGCCGAGCGGTCTAAGGCGCCCGACGCAAGTTACCTCAACTTCCACATGAGGATTCTCGTCTCCATTTGGAGGCGTGGGTTCAAATCCCACTTCAGACATAATTCCTTTTAAAAATGTTTTCCTGCAGCTCTGAAAAGAATGATTTAACTGACAACAGTGAAGAAACAGACAGTGCAAAAGTGTAAAGACCCATTATTCACTTTCTGATGATTTAAACTCCAACATCAAAATATATATCATATATTATTATTTGTTTATTGTAGGTTCATTAGTTTTCATTTAACTATAAAATGTGTCCAAATATGCCTTTATGAGGAAGCGTTTTTAATTCAAATTACATGCGTGGTGTACCGAATAGGACAATGTACACTACGTATGTGCCCGAGGTGTCCGTGTTAGGTATACACTATGAAGTGCACTTTTTTACCAAACACTAGCATTTGACATTCTGCCCAGGAATGAAACAAAACACAACTGAACAAATGTAACACTGTAAACCAGATTTTATTTTGCAGATTCATTTAAGTACAATTTTAAGTGTAAAACAGTAAACTATAAAATGATTCCTATATTTTCAAACAGTAAATTTAAAGGGGCGAATCCCCATCTGGGTGGAGTTTCCATGTTCTCCCCGTCTCCGCGTGAGTTTCCTCCGGGTTCTCCGGTTTCCTCCCACAGTCCAAAAACATGGATCAAGTCAATTGAGTTCTCCAAATTGCCCCATGTAGAGTGTGTGTGTGTAAGTGAGTGTGTGTCCAGAGATAGGTTGGCGCCCTGTCCTGGTTGTGTCTGCCCAGCGCCCGAAACGTTCTCCCCTGGATGGGCATGGGAAACCCCACCGCGACCATAATAGAGGATAAAGCGGAAGATAATGAATGAATGAATGAATAAATTTAAAGGAATTAGTTACTGGTTACCTCGGTTTGGTTTTCATCTGCATTGCAGGTGCAGATGAAACTAATCCACTAATTATCCTTATAATCCATTAAGTTTGACAAACGTCCATCTGAAACAGAACATCCAGTTTATCTGTCAAAATAGATAAGTTGTCGTCTCAGTTTTCCCTCGTTGAGCAACAACACGTTTTAGCACTTTAGGTGTATTTTTATCGCCGCCAGAGAGTGCTGTTGACTTATTGAGACTCAAAATTAAATGTTGTTCATTATTTAATGTAATTGTAAATGTTTTTAATCTCTGACACATGCATTCGGTTTTAATAGTGGCTATTAAAATATTTGTATTAATAGTCTTTCTTTTAAACAGATCCTTTTTCAGGTTTGTATACAGTCATATGCAAAATTTTGGGCACACCTATTAATCCTAATAATTTTTAGTTCTAAATATTTGGGTGTTTGCAACAGCCATTTCAGTTTGATATATCTAATAACTGATGGACACAGTAATATTTCAGGATTGAAATGAGGTTTATTGTACTACCAGAAAATGTGCAATATGCATTAAACCAAAATTTGACAGGTGCAAAAGTATGGGCACTTCAACAGAAAAGTGATATAAAGTAATAAAAATTAATAATTAGTAGATCCTCCTGGTGCAAAAATAACAGCCTCTAGTCGCTTCCTGTAGCTTTTAATCAGTTCCTGGATCCTGGATGAAGGTATTTTTGACCATTCCTCTTAACAAAACAATTCCAGTTCAGTTAAGTTTGATGTTCAAGTTCAAGTTATTTATTTATATAGCGCTTTTTACAACAGTACATTGTCACAAAGCAGCTTTACAGAATGAAAAGCCTTTAAACCCACAAAGAGCAAGCCAAAGCGACAGTGGCAAGAAAAAAACTACCTGTTATGTTGTTATTTAAGGAAGAAACCTTGGAAGGACCAAGACTCAGTGGGGGGTTCATCCTCCTTGAGCGGCCAGGCAGCAACAACAGTGTAGGACAGACATGTACCGATATTTAAAAAATAGAAAAACTCTAACAACTGGAAAACTATATGTGAGTCCATTAAGGGGGTCCTACAGGACCGCGAGTCCAATTAATATTCAGGTTCCATCCAGTATTCGTCGGCAGAGCCATGGATGAAGGTCTGACTACACCTCCAGGAAGCCGGTCACACCTCAAAAGAAACAGACAAGGAAGGCAGTTAGAGCTAATAATAAAGCAGGGCATTTAATTAATAAGTAATTGATTGACAGTGGCAGGCCAAGAAAAATATCAGAAAGGCAGAGGAGAAGAATGGTGAGAACAGTCAAGGACAATCCACAGACCACCTCCAAAGAGCTGCAGCATCATCTTTCTGCAGACTTGCTGAGGGAAGGCCTGGCCTTTGGAAATGGGACGGCATCCATCCTTCCCGGGAGGGTGATGCGCTCATGTCACATAACATAGCCGATAGGGTTTTTTCTTCAGATAGGAATAAAAATTGACAATTCAGAGCCAAGGCCAGGCAGCAGACAGAATGGCCTAACCAACTGTGCATCGGTCAACAATACAGCGTACTTTGCACAAGGAGAAGCTGTATGGGAGAGTGATGTGCAAGAAGCTGTTTCTGCAAGCACGCCACAGAGTCGCCTGAGGTATGCAAAAGCACATTTGGACAAGCCAGTTTCAATTTGGAAGAAGGTCCTGTGGACTGATGAAACAAAGATTGGGGTGGTTGGTCATACAAAAAGGCGTTATGCCTGGCGTCAGCATTCCAAGAAAAACACTTGCTACCCACTGTAAAATTTGGTGGAGGTTCCATCATGCTTTGGGGCTGTGTGGCCAATGCCGGCACTGAGAATCTTGTTAAAGTTGAGGGTCGCATGGATTCCACTCAGTATCAGCAGATTCTTGAAAATAATGTTCAAGAATCAGTGATGAAGTTGAAGTTACACCGGGGATGGATATTTCAGCAAGACAATGATCCAAAATACCACTCCAAATTTACTCCAAATAATTACAATGTTCTGGAATGGCCATCCCAGTCCCCAGACCTGAATATCATTGAACATCTGTGGGATGATTTGAAGTAGGCTGTCCATGCTCAGTGACCAGGCCTGAGGGAAGGCCTGGCCTTTGGAAATGGGACGGCATCCATCCTTCCCGGGAGGGTGCTGCGCTCATGTCACATAACATAGCCGATAGGGTTTTTTCTTCAGATAGGAATAAAAATTGACAATTCAGAGCCAAGGCCAGGCAGCAGACAGAATGGCCTAACTGCCTGCGAACTGCCAGGAGTCGTCAACCACAATAACTAGGTCCCCCTACCATTAAGACAGTTATCAAGTATCGCAATGAGCAAAAAACAAAAAGAGTCCAAAAATTGTGCCAAAAAAATCTCATTAATATCAATACAATCTCAAGTAGTGTAAGAGACACTTTCAAGTTAAAACTTGGGTTATTAAACATTAGGTCACTTTCATCAAAATCAGCTCTAGTTCAAGAAATAATTACTGATAACTTCCTAAATGTCTTTTGTTTTACAGAGACCTGGATTAGGGTCAATGAATACTTAGCATTAAATGATGCCTCTCCACCTGGCTATACTTATGCTCATAAACCACGTCTTGGTGGACAAGGAGGTGGAGTGGCTACAATCTATAAAGAAAACATAAATGTAACACTTAATAATAAGTATGAGTCAAAATCCTTCGAAGCTCTTGTACTCAACATAAGCAGCTCATCTTCATTGAAGAATAAATACAATCTCTATGCATGTTATTACCGTATACCGCCCTCTCGGCCCATATACAGAATTTATTAAAGAATTTGGTGAATTTCTTTCTAACATAGTAATCTCATCAGACAAGGCCTTAATTGTCGGTGACTTCAATGTTCACTTTGAAAACCCACTAGACTCATTTAAATTATCCTTTGACTCTATCCTCGATTTCATGGGCATTAATCAAAGTGTGGTTGGTAAAACACATCGCTGTAAACATAAATTAGACTTAGTTTTAACACATGGCATTAACATTCATAATTTAACTATTGTTCCACTAAGTGAGGTCATCTCTGATCACTATTTGATAACCTACGATAAACTACATTAAACCGCGATATGATATGAAGTCTACAATCATTCCCTCTACTGCTACGTCATTCCTACAACATTTACCAGAATTAAACATTAAACCAGCATCAGGACCCGATTAACTTGAAAACACAGCTGAATACCTTAAACATGTGTTTTCTACAACCTTAAACAGTATCACTCCACTTAAACTAAAAAGGGTTAAAGATAAAAGACTCGTTCCATGGTTTAATGATCAAACACGTGCCCTAAAACAAACCACTAGAACCATGAAGTGTAAATGGAGACAAACTAAATTATAGGTATTTAGGGTTGCATGGAAGGACAGTATAACTGAGTACAAATCGCTCAATGCCACGAAGACTAAATATTATTCTGAACTAATAGAGAACAACAAAAACAACCAAAGATTCCTCTTTAGTACCATTGCCAAATTAACTCGAAGTGCTACTGAATCAGATTCACAGATTCACTCACAGTTCAGCAGCAATGATTTCATGAATTTCTCTAGTGATAAAATAAAACATAAGACTTAAATCATCTAATGCATTGTGTAGCGTAATCAATAATCAACCCTCAACATTCTCTGAAAAATGTATTGCTAGAGAAAATTATATAGTACAAGAGTTAAATACCTTTAACCACATATCTAAAAAAGAGCTTGTCTCATTAATTACACAATCAAAGACAACATCCTGTCTGTTAGACCAAATATCAAAAAAAAAAACCTAATTTAGATCCTCTAATACTGTCCAACTATAGACCAATATCAAACCTTCCTTTTGTCTCTAAAATCCTAAAAAAAATTGTGTTCAACCAGCTGAATCTCCATCTTCTAACTAATAACGTTGATGAAGTTTTTCAGTCAGGTTTTAGGTCTCATCACAGCACTGAGACAGCCTTAATTAAAGTCGTTAATGACTTATTAATGTCCTCTGATAATAACAAAATCTCTTTCCTTGTATTATTAGGTCTTATTGCAGCCTTTGACACTATAGACTAGGGGTGAGCTGCAATATTCACTGATTCGACGAACCGATTCTGAGAACCGTAGTCGACTCATGTCACTCCATTACTCACTTCCCTCCATTGGCTTCCTCTAGCTGCTCGCATTCAGTACAAGTTGCTGACTCTGGCATACAGAACCATTTCTGGATCTTCCCCCTCTTACCTTCACTCTATCTTTTCAAAATACACTCCGACTCGTTCACTTCGCTCCAGTGATGATTGTCGCCTGGCGATTCCACCTCACCGAGGAGCTAATTCTCATTCTGTGGCGTTCACCACTGCAAAATGGTGGAACGATCTTCCCAACTCTGTCCGTAAGGCAGAATCTCTAAACAGTTTTAAGAAACTACTTAAGACGCACCTATTTAACAAATACCTGTTATAAATAAAAAAAAAAATAAAAAAAAAAAGGGGGGGGGGGCGCAGCTTCGAATAACAATCAGGTTTGATGAACTTACAGTATAGTTGGTTTTCTCCATGGCTTCTGACTTGTGGTGTTCTCATTTGTAAGTCGCTTTGGATAAAAGCGTCTGCTAAATGACTAAATGTAAATGTAAATGTAAATGACTATGAACCTCATAGTCGAATGTACCATTTTGACCACATGGGGGTGCCCATGGCTGCTGCTAAGCATTAGTTTTTACATGAAATGTCTTTGTTTTCGTTATATATATAGCCTTTTGTCAAATAAACTCATTGATCTGAGTGTTTTAGGTTTTTCCTTTGAAGTGGAAAAAAGTCCAGAACGGGGATCCCATTTACGGTGCTCTAGAAAAACAAGTGAAATATTTTTAAAAATTTTTTTTAAAAACCACGCTTATAGCGCCATCTTGTGGTGAAATTTTAACTGATTCGACTATTAGTCGACAATAGGGAAAATCTGACGAATCAGATTCGACTATGAAAATCCTTAGTCGAAGACACCCCTACTATAGACTATAACATCTTAGTTGATAGATTAGAAAACACTGTGGGCATTACAGGATCTGCACTCCAGTGGTTTAAATCCTACCTGACAGATCAATATCAATTCACCTGTGTTAACAACCAATGTTCTGATCTTGTTAAAGTTAAATATGGTGTTCCGCAAGGGTCAATTCTGGGTCCACTCCTATTTGCGTTATATATGCTTCCATTGGGATCAATTATTCGTAAACATGGAATCAGTTTCCACTCTTATGCAGATGATACACAGTTATACATTTCAGCTAACCCTAATGATGTTTGTTCAGTCAGTAAGCTCGAGTACTGCATCCAAGATATTAAAATATGGATGTCAAAAAACTTCCAACTGCTAAATTCTGATAAAACAGAGTTTCTGATAGTTGGACCCAAGGACAAAATTAACAAAGCTTCTAACACTATGTTAAACCTTGATAACTCTTTAATTAGACCCAGCTCATCTGTAAATAATCTCGGTGTCATTATTGATTCAGACTCTCCTTTACAAAGCACATTAGCAATATTACTAGAATTGCATTTTTTTCACCTTCGTAACATTTTGAAGCTATGAAATATCTTCTCCCTCCAAGATGCAGAAAAACTAATTCATGCTTTTATTACCTCAAGGTTAGATTATTGTAATTCACTTCTGACAGGATGTTCTAATAAATCATTACATAAATTACAACTTGTTCAAAATGCTGCAGCTAGAGTTTTAACTAAAACCAAACTTGCACTAGCTACCAGTTAAGTTTTGTATTGAGTACAAAATTTTATTGATAACATATGAAATTCTACATAATCATGCTCCACAGTACAGTATCTGAGTGAGCTGATTCAATCGTACAAGCCAACATGTGAGCTCCGATCTCAAGGTGCTGGTTTACTCTTAGCTCCTAGAATAAATAAAATTACTGCTGGTGGAAGAGCGTTCTCTCACAAGGCTCCTCAACTTTGGAATAGCCTTCCAGTTACTGTTCGTGATTCTGAATCACTATTAATCTTTAAAAATAAATAAAAAACACATTTATTTAAGAGAGAGACAATATAAGATCTGATTGACTACATATACAAGTTCTTATGTGTGTGCATATGCATAATCTGGCTTATGTAAATTGCGTTATGTATATGCTTTGTAACGTGATGAAAACCTGTTTTTAGAGTACTGCAATTGACAATATGATTAGCAAGAAACAGGGAACTGTTGGAAACACAATGTTTCAGAGTAGGTGTTCAGGAAGCTCTGCTTATGAAAAGCTCTGGTCTCTGATGTCATTCTGGTCAATTGGTTATTTTTAGAAAGTAGGAGTGCACAAAAAGAGCAGGTGACACAGGAGAAGCTTTGTTCGCATGTTAGTTTTGTGTATTCCACACCCTCCCTTTGCTCTGTGCGGGGTTTTATTGTTTCAACAATTCTCTGCCTTTTAACTACTGTTAGTCAGATATAGACAATTAAGTCAAAAGTCACCAAAAAGAGTCAATAATAAGTTCCTAGAGTTGCTTCTTTAATGCCTCAGTTTCTGATGCAAGTTCATCATTATACAACAAGTTTATTTATGAATTGATTAAAAATATTATGCAAAGTAATCAAGTTAATAAGGTACACATTTTACACTAAATACTAGTGTACTAGTAGTGTACTAAATACTTTGTTCTTCCAAACCTATAAAAACAATGTAAGAACAGGTTTCTCAAAACACAGTTTGTGGTGTTACATTTATAGAAAATCCCCTGGTCTCAGATTAATCCCAACTGTAACACTTGTCTGCAAAATGAGAAGCTAGTAAAGAAAAGGAGGATAGGAATGTGTATGTAGAACCTTCATCCAGGTGGAGCTCTACCCCATGGCTCTGTCCACCCTGTCAACCAATCTGGCCAACTCACCCACTAACTGACAAATTTTGTCAATACATAATAACCAGTGGCATGCCAGCAGGGCCTTCAATGCCTTCTATGAATGCTTAAAAATATCTGAATCAAAGACTGATGTTAATGACACTTTTCCTTCAGTTGCGCAACTTCCAGATGTGTATTTTTGGTTAAATGCTTTAATAAAAAATAAAATTTCAATTACATTAATTATTTAACACTTATTAAATGTATGTAATAGGGTGGGTACGAATGAGGACCAGAGGCAGAATTTAACAGTCTCAGGAACAGGCTTTATTTAAAAATTATTTTAAATTCTTAAAAAGACATGTGCAGGCCAATAGTATCTGCTGTCTCCTTACGTTCCAGCAGCTCTCAGTCCATCTTTGGAGCTTATAAAGATTGCAGAATTTCATCAGGTGAAGCCAAATCAGGTGCATTAATTATCTCTTATCAAAGCTTTCACCCCCAGCACCCCTGAGCTACATCACAACGACTTGTCTATCTGCGATGCAACGGCTCTATAATAATAATAATGATTATTATTTTATAATAATATAATTATAGAATATAATAATAATAATAATAATAATAGCTTAATAAGATGTGTTATAGTCATAAAATAGTTTGACAGTTGGACTGATTGACAGTGGACTTAATAGACAGGTGGATTGATTCAAACGGAGCATTAGTAAAGGCCTAGGTGTGAAATGCATGGCCTGCCACTAATTAAAAACATCATGAGTGTAAATGTCCTTGGCTGCTTTGTGTTCCCCTAGGGCAGTGCTTCTCAAATAGTGCGGTGCCTGGGGGGGCGCATAACAAGATATCACAGAGCAATTGATATTAAGTGTACTGACCAACCCTCAAGAGACAACATGGAAAAATATTTAACAGAGATGGCGGAGAGAAAGGCGGAGAGAGACGAAGATAACGAGACCAACAAAAGTCAACCGAAAACTAAAACGAGGAAACAATGTCGAAGCTTATGTAGCGCTTGGTTTCACTTTAACTAAGGTGGGAGATGAAAAAAGACCGGTGTGTCTTCTGTGTCTTAAAATGTTGGCAGCGGACAGCGTGAAGCCAAATAAATGAAGGCGTCACTTAAAGATATGACACCCCAATCACGCTGATAAGCCGATTGAGTTTTTAATCGAAAACGTGACGCGCAGAGCCAGCAACCATCCCGCTTTATGAAAGCTACTTCAGAAAAGCTGTGCTGCAAAACGGACGCGTTGGAGACATGAGTTCTGTCTTCATTATTTTGATAAAAAAAATGTTGCTGATGAATTTGAATGTATTATTATTTATTGATTTTATTTAATTTCATTTTTCAGTATCAAATTCCAGTCAGTTCAAAAATGTTTCTAGTTTAAATAAGGATTTCATTCGTTTCTGATACAAACTACAAAACAAAGTTAATAAAAAGATTCTTTGTTTTAAGTTGATCTATATTTCTCTTTTTTGTTTTCTTTATTGCTATAAAAGAGGTGTACTTATAACAAATTTATAGACAAATCATACTACAGTGGTCGTAGTGGACGGACGGACGGGGGGGTTGAGGTGAGTGTGCGTGTAGGGGGGGGGGGGGGGGGGCGCAAAATGTTTTCTTTTTCCTAGAGGGGGCTTAACAAAATAATTGAGAATCACTGCCCTAGGGACAACTGCAGTGGCTGGGGTGACTCATGTCCAACTTCATCCCGCTGTAGCATTCAATCACATTACAATGGTTCCGATGCCGAATGGAGAGTTGTGCACACTATCTGTGGAACGCAGACAAGCATGGTTCTTTTAACTCATGCTGTTGGCATTCTATTGCTCATCTTGGTATAATGCATGGCTTTACAGGTATCAGCCATGTAAACATAATTTATTTAACACTACTGATATCATCACATCATGCCACCCTACTAATAACACAGACCCACATATAACATTCCAGCTGAAGCGGTGCCAAAAGTCAACTGGTTTCACCAGATAATCAGGTGAGAGGGGCAAAAGCTCACACTAAGCAACAACACTAATTAAAAAAAATTAATAAGAAAAAACCTCTCATGACTTCTTCCCTCCTGCTCATCCTTGAACTAGGTCTTGGTACACCACACAATCCACAGAGTTTGTGTTCACCAAAGCCAGGCACTTAAATGCTGGCATATACCACAGTGGTGTTTGGTGCGGTTGAACAAATCTCCACCCTCTAATGCAGGGCAATAGATCTTGAAAATGTCCAGATATACTACACCTCACCCACTAACAGACATTTTTTGTCAATACATAAGATCAACTCTCACTTGCTGGTGTCGATGGAAGAGTAAGTGTTAAGATTATTCCTGTGGAAATCAGGCTTTACTTGCTCATGTGTCATTAACTTTGTCCCAGACATTTCCCTGTAGCTTAGCCAAGTGCTCAGTGAGCAAAATGTAGGACTACACTATGGCCCATTCACAGGGCTGACATACAAACACATGTTTGCATATGTAAGCATTTATCAACAACAAGCGAGACATGCAAAACACAGGACCATTTCTACTTCAAATAATATATTGGTATTTCTTGTGTAAATGTATGAGGCAGCCATTTAACTATTTAAGTATTTTGTTTAATTTTATTCATTCTGACATGTGGTTTTACATTACATTTACGGTAAGAATTACAAAACATCACAGTTAATACAGTTATATATTGATTTTACAGATATGACAAACAAATGCAGTAAATGATGATTATAATTATACCGTGTTACTATGCAATTTCTTGCCTTATGACATTTCCCAACCTAATTATTAATAACATCTTATTTCTAAAACTTTTACACTTCAATTGCCTAGTTTTTAAACACATTAGACTTACACATATGGTGTACTGTAAAATGTCTATCAATTAACACAATGGCTTATTTATAGAAAGACATGTTATCCTAATTTGCTGGAATGTTTTAAGTAAAATTTTTTAAACAAAATTATTATGTAGGCACAACAGAGCTCAAAATTGCTTAATGACAACAGACTCTAATTTATATTAACACAGTTGATTTACACAAGGCTCAGGAGCTGCACAGGATCATCTATTCAAATCAGTATTTAAGGCAGTGTTGAATGAAATTAATTAAATAGTGATGTAAAAAGTGTCTACTACAATACAGTGCAGGCCTTTTTGTCCTTAAAGGGATTTTCTGAAGTTGGGATGCCCATGAGCAGGGGGTCATAATTGGCATGTTCGGTGCAGTAGCGCATGAGGTCAGCTGAAGCTTTGGATACCTAAAGATCAGAAAAGAAATCAGTATTTATATCATGGATCTATGTACAGTATATATATATATATATATATATATGTATGTATACAGTCTTGTATACAGCAAAAAGTGTGTAGTATGTATGTATGTATAAAGTGTGTAAGTATGTATACAGCACAAAATTAACACCTCTGCCCAAATTAAGTTGTGATTATTTTTTATACATTCTTTTATACATCAATTTAATTACATTTAAAATAATTTTTAAAAATATGTACCATTACCTTTGCATATGCTACAGCTTTATGCATCTTTCCTGTATTACATGACTAAGAGCAATAATTAGTTGTAAGAAGAGGGTAAAGGCATGTAAACAGTATTAACCATATTTTTTAACAAACTATTCTGCATGCAACATTCACTTTAGTATACATTAACTGTGACTGACCGAAAATAATAATGGCACGTTATTTAACCATAGCCAATTTGGTTAATGCCAAATAATGCGTTCTGGTCACTCGTGGTTTGCACAAATCAGCATTTAAGCATACACTAGACACATTAAAATTGGTGGAATTGGTAAATACAATAATAAGTATGTTCCCTGTACAGAATATTTCTACTTGGATAAGCAATCGAACACAGACTGTCTCAATGCATGCTGATATTTGGTATAAAACTATACTTTTTTTTTGTTTTAAAAATTTGTAAAAAGAAGTGAACTAAACAGGCTAAAAGAAACATTTCAAACAGCATAAACACTGGTAAATCTGCTTAAATGCCGAATTTTAGTTACTTGATTGGTTGGTTATTACATGCCATATATAGATATTGGCACAAATATGAAAATTTTGTTCTCATTTTATCAACTTTCATTTTATGTTAAACCCAGACTCCAGGCCCAGGCCAGGCCTATTTGTTGTTTTGGGTACGCTGATTTATTCCAAAACTATATGCTATAATATAAACAAATTTTAAACTAATTATTAATCAAATCAAAATCAAAAGAAAATATTTGAAATCATATTCGTTTTATTTACAAATAAATCTGCATTCAAGCATCTGTAGTTTCAACCTACATAGAATTGTTTAATCACAAAAGCAGTAGGATCCTTCAGTAAGTATCCACGAAACCACAGATGCACCACTGCTGCCAGCATTTTACAAATGTCATTTGATTGTAAAGAGGTCATTGCAACCACTGTAAAAGTCCTTTTATTCAATAAACACAATCATACTAATTGTAACTGAACATAATGTTGTTGGGGTTTTTTTTGGTGTACTTTTGAGGTTGAGACAAACTTTCATTTGTCTATTCAAACATTTTTTCTCTCAGCCTGATCACAATTCAAATCTAGTTGATTCATGGAATAGCACAGTGTGCTACAGAAGCTTATTTTCTAAACTAACTGATGCCTACTTTGTATTCATACATACTAGGCATTCTCATCTAGAATTTGTCTAACCATGTAGTAGGCAGTATGTGTTTTATTCCTGTATTAAAAGGGCAAATGGCAAGTAAGCACCGTGCACAGGTCATCAGTCTTTGTAAACAAAGATTCAAACACATTCACACCTTACAAAATATAGTATTACTCATTTGTTAACAACAGAGGAAAGGGAGGGGATCTCACGCAAACTCTACACAGAAAGGAATTGTTCGCTCTGGTTTGGAGTGGAACTCAAGATATTTGCTTTAAAGTGAATGTGTGTTTTACATAACCACACTGTCATGCCAATGTAAATATTTATATGTCAAAGAATTAATAGTAGAAGGACCTCTAAATTAAGCCAGTGAGATTATTAATAGTTACAGTCTTGTAATAATCACTAACACTAATAATAGTGACAAGAAAATTATTTTTTTCTGATATTTATTACAATATTAATCATTATATGTTTTTTTTTATTATTGTACTTGTAAAAGCAGTAAAAAATGTTCTGGGTTATGCAACTAAAAATAAGACATAATAATATATTAAATACAGTGCCTTGCGAAAGTATTCACCCCCCTACCTCACAACCTGGAATTCAAAGGGAATATTTGAGGGTCTGCATCATTTAATTTACAGACCATGCCTACAACTTTCAACATTTAACATTTTTTTATTGTGAAGCAAATAGGACAAAATAACTGAAAACATCAGTGTGCATAACTATTCACCCCCGTAAGTCAGTACTTTGTAGAGCCACCTTTTGCAGCAATTACAGCTGCAAGTCGCTTTGGTTAAGTCCCTATGAGCTTGCCACATCTTGCCACTGGAATTTTTGCCCATTCCTCATGGCAAAACTGCTCCAGCTCCTTCAAGTTAGATGGTTTCCGTTGGTGAACAGCAATGTTTACATGTTTCCTCTTAAACCACTCAAGTGTTGCTTTAGCAGTATGCTTTGGGTCATTGTCCTGTTGGAAGGTAAATCTCCGCCCTAGTCTCAGATCACTGACAGACGTAAACAGGTTTTGCTCAAGAATATCCCTGTATTTAGCACCATCCATCTTCCCCTTGACTCGGACCAGTTTTCCAGTCCCTGCTGCTGAGAAACATCCCCACAGCATGATGCTTCCACCACCATGTTTCACTGTGGGGATGGTGTTCTTGGGGTGATGAGATGTGTTGGGTTTGCGCCAGACATACTGTAGCGTTTTCCTTGGTGGCCAAAAAGTTCAATTTTGGTCTCATCTGACCACAGTACCTTCCTCCATACAGTTTGGGAGTCTCCCACATGCCTTTTTGCAAACTCGAAACGAGCCTTCCTATTTTTGCCTGTAAGTAAAGTTTTTTTTCTGGCCACTCTTCCATGGAGTGTACAGCTTATTGTGGTCATATGGACAGATACTCCAGTCTCTGCTTGGGAACTCTGCAGCTCCTTCAGGGTTACCTTTGGTCTCTGTGCTGCCTCTCTGATTAATGTCCTCCTTGACCGGGCTGAGAGTTTTGGTGGGCGGCCCTCTCTTGGCAGGTTTGTTGTGGTACCATGTTCTTTTCATTTGATGATGATGGATTTGATGGTGCTCCAGGGGATCATCAGAGATTTGGATATTTTTTTATAACCCAACCCTGACTTATACTTCTCTACAACTTTATCCCTGACTTGCCTGGAGAGCTCCTTGGTTTTCATGGAGTTGTTTGGTTAGCTTAATGGTGTTGCAGCCTCTGGGGCCTTTCAGAAAAGGTGTGTATATACTGACAGATCATGTGACACTTAGATTGCACACAGGTGGCCTTCATTTCACTAAGCATGTGACCTCTGAAGGTAATTGGTTGCACCAGAACTTTTTAAGGGCTTCATAACAAAGGGGGTGAATACATATGCACATGCCAATTTTCAGTTTTTTATTTTCATATTCTTTATATACATATATTTTTTCTCATTTCAGTTCTAAAACATAGACTATTTCGTGCAGATGCATCACATTCAATTCAGATAAAAAAAATAAAAATACATACAGGTTGTAATGTAGTAAAATAGGGAAAAATCCAAGGGGGTGAATACTTTTGCAAGGCACTGTATGTCAAACATAAAAAAAATTTTACACACCTTTATCCTTTCAAAACTGGCTTCTGCTCGTAACTGATGCACTGTTTTTCTTGCGATTGCTATGTTTTTTGAGCTTGAGGTCTTCGAAGACATTTCCACCAACATAAACCTGAAAAGAAAACACATTTAAATATATAAAAATATTTGAGTTAATTCTAACTGTAAATTGTATTATACTGTTTTGCTCCACATTGCTTTTACACAAACTTTTAAACTTTCTGTCCTGATGTGAAACAATAGTTAATTGTTACTACCAATAGATAATTGTGTGTTAAATAAATGTCGCCTACATGCAAGAAATGCATGAATTGACAATGTTTTTTTTATTTATTGGCTATAGCTGGATATTGGCAGTGAAAAAAACATTTTACAGACAAATAGTTAAAATCAACCTGCCTTCCCATAACTGCCTGAAGATTAATTTAATTTAAAGCAGCAATATCTGAAATAGAAAAAAGAACTTTGACACTGCTGAGGTTTTTTTCTTTGATGTGCTTTGTAAAAAATAGAATTTGTGGTGTTTCAAAGAGTGGTGGAATAATTATTCGGATACTTTGTCTTAGTGCCAGCCTTGTCTTAGTTCACTGTAACTAAGGGCCTAAGTTTTGAAACAAACTGTTACCCATATTTCCTCTGCAACTACTTTAATTTACAACTTAAAGTTTTTTTCCCTTTTTAATGCCATTTTTTGTCCAGGAAAACAGGACGTTATGGGTGGTAAAGATTTAAGAAAATGTAATGTCAAATTATTATATTTATTTTGCATTGACCTCTAACAGCTGGAAAACTAATTTTACATTGCACCTGTTATTTCTCCTGTTTCTGATTTGTGTCAAAGCATTTTAAGCAGGCATAAACTCATCAACCAAACACAGGCAGTAATGTATCTGTAATGCTATAGCGACGGTCGAGGTCGAACTAGTAACCTTTTTTGCTAACTAGTAACTAGTTTGCATGTATGTATCTATTCATTCATATTACAATGTTTTCAGTATTTACATTTTTATGGTCTGCATACATTAACAATCTCTGATACATACATGGAATCTGACCGTATTATGCGAGACATATGTCTGCTATACCATGCTAGCTCCTGCACATCTTAAATAAGGCTCACTTCAGGGTATTCAGGGTGAAGGGCATTATTTTAGTGCACAACTTAATGTGAAAATTTACAGGCAGTAAAATGGAATTAAATAAAGTTCAATAATACCTCTCGGACTGTGGAATTAAAACTTCTGTATTACTGGTTTGTTATATCGATAAAGCCTACATAGCATTTCTCAGGTGTATGATGTTGTAAAGCTGCTTTAAGACAATGTGGTAAGGTAAAAAGTTAGTACTGCATAAATAAAGTGAATAAAAGATTTAAAGTGTACAGATGAAACAATGCAGCTATTCTAAGGATGGAAGTCACACGAGTTTTACCCTGATTTTAGCTCTGATTCTCAGTCTAGCAGGTTGGCACTAGTTTGCAGATAATTTTATCAGTAAGTGGTATGAGGAAAATCAAGCAGTATGCATGAGGCTGTACAGAATGTAATCAAAGTACACATTAGATTTTTTTTTTTCACAAAGTTTAGAGTGTATACTAGATACTAATTAAACCTATATGTGTTCTGTCAATAGCCAATGAAACCTGAACGCTAAAACACTTCTACCACATTCCAAAAATCGAAATCACCTCTCCAAACATTTGTAAACTAAGAATGAGGAAAGCCTGGTGACCTACTTAAAAATCTTCACCATATCACAATTTCAAAATTATTCAAAACTGGTAAGGCGGCACGGTGGCTTAGTGGTTAGCACGTTTGCCTCTCAGTACTAGGGATTCCCGGTTTGAATCCCCATCTGGGTGGAGTTTCCATGTTCTTCCCATGTCTGCGTGGGTTTCCTCTGGGTTCTCCGGTTTCCTCCCAAAAACATAGATCAACTCAATTGAGTTCTCCAAATTGCCAAATATAGAGTGTGTATGTGTGCGTGTCTGTGTGAGTGCCGTTTACTGGGGTTTGAGCGCTGTTTTCAATAAACCAGTGCCCAGCGATAGATTGGCGCACTATCCTGGGTGTATCTGCCCAGCGCCCGAGACGTTCTCCTCTGGATGGGCATGGGGAACCCCCCGCGACCATAATATAGGATAAAGCGGAAGATAATGGATGGATGGATGGATGAAAACTAGTATATAGAGTGTCCAATGTTTGGATTTGACTGAATGGACAGCGCATAGGCAAATATAAAGGAGTATTTTTCTTGTCTCACTTGTTCATCGATTTGGATAAAAGCATCTGCTAAATGACTAAATGTAACTGTAATAGTAAACATTGGAACATAATGATAACATGAAACAGACTTGTGACCTTAAGATTCTCCATAAATTTGGTTCAAACAATTCTTTTTTTTATTTTTATTTTTAAATCTTCCATTTATTTATACTCAATAATATATACAGACACAAAGATTAAGTATTTTCTTTCTCAGTTTAAACTGGCATAACATGTTATTTCTACATTATCATCACCTAATACTTTCCAGAAATACAAATACAAAAACCATCTTATTGAAAATCACATTTTTTAAAAAACAATCTTTTAAAAGCCAAATTTAGGTCTAGTTCATTTTTCATATTCTTTAAATTATATCAGATTTGATGTTTCAACAAATCATATGAAAATGCAATATTGTTCTAGGAGAAATGCTTCATTTTCTTAAAGGTGTGCAGTTGTGTCAAAGTTCTGGCCAATACAGTATTACAGTAAATCTTCGTCTTTCATGGTGCAAGTTAGTCCGGCAACTGCCAGGACCATCTCATAAGGAGGATTAAAGGATGGGATCACCACCAGTGCAAGGATTCTTGGGAATGGCAGCAGGCAGATGTGAGTGCAGTGGGAGGCATGGTGTCAGGAATGGTAGCAAAAAGTCACTTTTCTCCAAGAAAAACAACAAGGACAGTTTGCCATTCTACAAGAAGAACATGGATTGGACGGGACAGGTCAGGCCCCCATTACAATGTTTGGGACAAAACTTAAGAGCTAATATGAGTCCTGTGACATGCCAAGAGTAAAACATCCTGAGACTATTCACTCACAAGTCTGCCTAAGAACATTACCGTAGATGATTTAAAGACATCTAGAAATATAAACATTTCTTAATAATTCCAAAAGCAAACTGATAAATAATACTGCTTATTCAGTGCACCATGTTACGAAGTGAAAGAGAAAACTGAGTAAAAGGAACATTCAACTATTAAATCCATGGCCAAAAAACTCCACAGGTTTCAATCTCATTAAGAACCTGTAATTGATCTTTAAAAACAGTTGGACAAACAAAACAAGAATCAAAGCAAGAATGCCTAATTCAGAAGGTAATTGTTTGTACGCATTTTAGGATGCTCACTATTTCAAAAATTTTCGAAAGTTGATTTGAGTACAATTAAATATTATAAATGAATAAGATAAATTGAAATTAATTACTTATTAGTTTCTTAAATATTTAGCAGTTTTTATGTTTGAAGATAGACTTACTAAATCAAATATGAGATAATTAAGTGTGTGTGATAAAAGCATAGGGTGAGGGGTCAACTGTGAGAGACGTTAATTAACATACCTGCCAGAGGTTCTGCTAATAATTGTGCTCAGCTTTATATGCTGTGGCAGTGCATGAAAGTAGCAAATTCATTGCAAAAGCGACAGGAATGAGGCGTGACAGGCGAAACAGGCCAGCAGCTGTTCATAAATATAATTTTTAAGCTCATTTCTGTGCTTAATAAATCTCCAGTCCCGTTATTTTATGTGAGTAGGAAATTAGCTGTGTTATACCATCAAAAATATGTTGTGAAGAATATAATGGTAATTGTTATTTATTTATTAAAGTATATCATCAGAAATTATGATTTATTGTCTTAATTAGATTGATGTTATAAGCTCATGATTCACTTTGGGTTATGGGTTTACAATTAGATATGTTTCACATTATTTATGTTTTTAGAGCAAATTTTAATGATGGCATTAAATACTAATTTAAAGTACTATTGGCTTTATAGAAAATGCTTCACAAAATAATTGAAAGTGCAAAATAAAGCCAACAGAAATTTTCAAATAAATTTTATATTTAAAGCATTACAATTTTTGGTCTTTAGTCAATCTAATACATTATACTCAGTGCTTAGACCGTAGAAAGTGATAGAAAATGTCCTAGTACCAATTTTAAAACCCGTACATGCTATGTTCTAGAACAATTAAGATATAATAATTTAATTTGAAATAATTTGCAGAAAAATATCTGAAAATGCAATAAAAGTTAAAATGTATAATTAATTCATCATGACAAGATGGCAAAAAAATTGCATTTTTTTGTAATCTAATGCACATTAAAATGAACATTCTACATAGTTACAGTTTAACAGGTTTCTAAGAAGGAACTTAAATGATCTGCTTAAAAGTCTGCCTTTGACAACATATAACTCTCAATCGACATTCCTAATCATTATTGTTCAGTGGAGCCAAAGTCTGTGTCTGACATCATAAAAGCACTATAACGGATAGATAGTTCACAAAAACAAAGTAAGCAAAATAATTACATTACTAACTGCACTTAGGCAACTGCATATTAACAGTACTGAGATGCTCAGTAAGCTCAAGCAGGTGTGTCAGTTTGGTGTGCACATACCTTTATCAAAGGAGCATAGATCCAGACATGCTGCATTTTGTTTTGTTAAACTGTATGTAATATTGTACTGTGATATAAAAACAGTGGAATATTGTGAAAAGAAAGCCACGCTTCCTGCAGTGGGGGGGAAAAAAAAAAAAAAAAAAAAAAAAAAAAAATCAGCCTCCCGAGTTTTGTCAGTTACGGAGCCCCTAAAGCAGGGGTCCCAAACTCAAATTACCTGGGGGCTCAGTGCTTGCTACCACAAACTTGACAGTGCGTCTTCTGACACAAATAAGCCACATTTGCTTTAAGTGAGTTTGCAGTGGACACTCTGATGATGGACTGGATATGGGCATCGGTCAGTCTGGATCTGTGCTTGGATTTATTAAATTTTACTGTTGAGAAGAGTTTTTCCACACACATATGTACTTTTTTTCCAAGTCAACTTTTCTTTTATTTTTTGAGAGTTTTGAAAGTGATATTTTTGTATTTAGTAAAAAACAGAAGCTAAACAAAGGTTTAAAAAAAAAAAAAAAAGCTATTGAAAGAAGTACCAATACTGTAAACATAGGTACACATAGCACTAAACATTGCAATTATCTAAGAACCCTATTTATTTAACAATGGTGTTTTTTTTCCACAGGGCACATGGTGATCACACCCACAAGAGTGGATTAAACATCTCGTTATACAACCATAAGTATTTGGCTAATATTCATGTATTTCTTTAGAGTTGCCCTTTTATGACATGAACAATTTTAACAGTTAACACAGTTAGTGTACAAACCTAATTTGTTGCAAATTAAATAGAAGTAAAATGTTATTCAAGTTTTAACTTTATAAAAAAAATTACTTTAGCAAGCATCAGACAATATAGACATACACATCTGAAGAACAAACTTCAACAGTAAATAGCAATATTCTGCTCAGTCTTCATTTAAAAGCATTTCACACTAACACTGTTTAGTCCAAGCTAAATCTGGTTTTTATTATTTTCAGGCAAGTACAGTAATTGTAAACATGTGCTAAACAACCACACACAGACCCTTGTTGAGGTTGTCTTCCAATAGCTCCAATAAGCGTGTGGTCTGACCCAACTGTTGAACGTACACTTCTAATTTAAACTAGCAAGTCTGACCAAAAAACAGTGTTTAAAGACATTAAACATATCATGCCTAGCAAACACATTTTTGTTTTGAACATGTTGAAGATTAAAAGACACGTCTTCTTAAAAGTCTGGAGCAGTACAGCATTTACTCCCAAACATACTTTAGCTTTCAGAAGAATATTTAGCAACTACTTAATCCGGATTAGAACAGCAATGAACGGCCATGTTTCATACTGTGCCATTATTAAATTGCATAGATATATGGCCCAGTCCATTACTTATTGTATTTACTTTGCCTTAGGCAGTTCTAACCAAGTTGGAGAGGACATTCTTATGTAATTTATTGCAACACAATTTAGTAAACTTGGATTTTTACCTAAAAAAAAAAGAAACCAAGCACAAAGGAAAACAAGAAGTTAAATTCATTAACTTATTCAGTCCAGAGCAAAATAAACTGTGTAAAAGCATTATAAGACACTCGACATGACCTCTCCAATAGAACAAGCATTTCAGATATCAGATACCAAACTTTTAACTACACAATTACTGATTTTTACATTGAACATCTGAGAAATGTCTCAGAAGTAATCACACTGCTTCTGAAGTATCCTGCTTTAAATCTATATCTATGTCACCCAAGTGCTCATTTGTAGCAAAATAGCTCCACCACATGGAAATGAGCAACACCATCATCCTTCACTAATTTAAGAAATTACTTTTTAGCACTGCAAATGAAGACGGGTACTTTAAATGTAGGTTATGAACATTTACTGTTAGTAAATTAGATTTTTTTCCCCAAAATTCAAAAAACATTAAGCAAATTACTTTCAAAACAAGAAAATGTAGACCTGCAAAAAATCTTTCTAGGTCTTCATCATGACTGATTTGATCATTTAACACCATGACAATCATTAAACTATTAGTCTATCTATAAAAAATTTAAAGTGACAAGAATACTTTTTGTTTTTGTTTTTTTTGTTGAGAGAAAATGGAGAAGGAGCTTTTAAGATATTTTGGAGTAATCTGCTGTTTTGCACTTTCCATGGATTCATTCATTGTACAATACAGTGTTAGATATTTTGTATTTGTATTATGTTCTTGTTAAATTATTATATATCCCAGCTTTTGTGTAAAACTTAACTTCTGTATGCTAATGTATGGAACACTATACCAAATTACAGTGTTTTTTCATATTAAACACTCTATAGATAATAAATAATTCAATAATATTTAGAGCAATCCAAATGCAGAGTTTTATAGGATCCAATTACCTAAACGTATAGATCACTAAACAGGCATATAAGCATTAAAAAGCTCATATTACATTTTCCAGCATATCATTAATGCACTAATATGCACTAATTAATGGTGACATCCAACAGATCCTAATACAGAAAGGAAAAAAAAAAATTTGACAGTAAATTAATTTATAGTCTATATGCAGCGTGTAAATTACATATCACAGAGCTAAACACACAATCGTAAACACCAATCTTACTTAAGCTCTCCTCCAAACTGGCATTAACGTCCATGCCAACTAGCAGGACAGAATAATATATACGGATTTAACACCAATGACTAACGACTGTTTATAGCTTTATTTTTTTATGACACTAACGTAACAAAAAGGAATAACAATGCTCAGCTGAAAAAACTTCTAATATGGTATAAACAATGTGTGACTTCAAGCTTAAGGCTTAAAGCATTGAGCTACTCTCCAGGGAAATTAAGTTTGGAACAAACAAGTTACATATTGCAAAAACACGAGGTCCAGGCCCTCAATTGTTATGATGGAGTTGTTCTCTCTGTTACATGTCTATTTACCACTTGTTGTGTCCTCGAGGAGAACAGTGTTTCATTCGTGTGCTTATTTTTCAGAAAAAACTGCTACCTTAAACTAACCTGAGCTGCATCCCAACATGTATACCTTCCATAAATTGTGTAACTAGCCTGTTGAAAGCTTTTGTCTTTGCCTATTTTCATACCTCAGCTGCATCTTATTAGCTAACTGAATATACACTCAGCTGCCATTTTATTAGGTATACTCCTCCTCGATCATATAAATGGACTTTGTAGTCCTACAATGACAAAATGTAGTTCAAACTTTGCTATTCCCTGTTTCTCTGTTCTCTGATAATCAGGACCCCAAAAAGGTGGAATTAGGGATGGTTCTCAGTACTGCAGTGATAGGAACATGGTGGTGGCATGTTTATGTGTGTTGTATCTTGTACAAGTGGATCAGACACGGCAGTGCTGTACAGGTGTCTGATCCTCTTGTACCATCATCAACCATTCTAATAATACCTGCTCTGTGAGGGTCCTGATTATCAAAGAACAGAGTAAAGAGGTCTAACAAAGTATGTACAGAAACAGATGGACTACATTTTGTAATTAACAAAAACTACTAAGTCCATCTAGACTGTAAATCGAAAAAGCATGGGCTACATCTATATGACACGATGATTCCTCAAACTCTAGCCAACAAACTGTCGCTACATTGACTGAGCTCCTCCCTCTGCAACTGGGTCCTGGTCTTCCTGACCAACAGGCCACAGTCTGTGAAGACTCACAACACCTCTACCTTCACAAAAACCCTCAGCATCGATTCCTCTCAGAGCTGTGTGTTAAGCCCCCTCCTGTTTACACTGCTAACATAGGACTGCTCACCTATCCATCCGAGATGGCAGTGGATGGATGCATCACAGATAGTGATGAGTCCATTTACAGACAAGAGGTTGAACACCTGGAGGGTTGGTGCAGAAAGAACAACTTCTGCACCAACGTTAAGAAAACGAAGGAGATGATTGTGGACTTCAGAAGGGGCAGACACGCCCACACACCCCTACATTTGTCGGGGGATCTGGTGTGGAAGTGGTCTCCAGCAAGTATGGGTGTGCACATAAGTTACAACCTCACCTGGAGTACCAACACTTCCAGCTTGGTCAGGAAGGCACCTCAGACGGCTGAGGAGAGCCGGGCTCGGGAGCCCAGTCCTCACCTCCTTCTACAGATGTATGGTGGAGAGCGTCTTGGGCTCCAGCATCAATGTGTGGCATGGAAGCTGCTCCGCCGAAGACAGAAAGGCTCTGCAGTGGGAGGTGAAGGCTGCACAGAGTACTATTGGAGTCAGTCTCCCCACCACCACAGACATCTACACCTACAGATGCAGGAAAAGCGCCTCCAGCATCATGAAGAACCCCACTCACCCAGCACACCCACTTTTTGTTCCGCTCTCCTCAGGCAGAAGACTGCGGAGCATTAAGTGTAAAACAAACAAACTGAGGAACAGCTTCATAGCAAAGGCAGTGAGACTCACAAACTCCACCTAACAAAACAGACTTTCATTGACACTACACACCACAACACTTTCCTACACCTTTCATGTATTTTAACATTATATATATATATATATATATATATATATATATATATATATATATATATATATATATATATATATATATATATATATATATATATATATATATATACACACACTCACCGGCCACTTTATTAGGTACACCTGTCCAACTGCTCGTTAATACTTAATTTCTAATCACATGGCGGCAAAAGTGCATTAAGGCATGTAGACATGGTCAAGACAATCTCCTGCAGTTCAAACCGAGCATCAGTATGGGGGTGATTTGAGTGCCTTTGAACGTGGCATGGTTGTTGGTGCCAGAAGGGCTGGTCTGAGTATTTCAGAAACTGCTGATCTACTGAGATTTTCACGCATAACCATCTCTAGGGTTTACAGAGAATGGTCCGAAAAAGAAAAAACATCCAGTGAGTGGCAGTTCTGTGGGCGGAAATGCCTTGTTGATGCCAGAGGTCAGAGGAGAATGGCCAGACTGGTTCGAGCTGATAGAAAGGCAACAGTGACTCAAATAGCCACCCGTTACAACCAAGGTAGGCAGAAGAGCATCTCTGAACGCACAGTACGTCGAACTTTGAGGCAGATGGGCTACAGCAGCAGAAGACCACACCGGGTGCCACTCCTTTCAGCTAAGAACAGGAAACTGAGGCTACAATTTGCACAAGCTCATCGAAATTGGACAATAGAACATTGGAAAAACGTTGCCTGGTCTGATGAGTCTCGATTTCTGCTGCGACATTCGGATGGTAGGGTCAGAATTTGGCGTCAACAACATGAAAGCATGGATCCATCCTGCCTTGTATCAACGGTTCAGGCTGGTGGTGGTGGTGTCAAGGTGTGGGGAATATTTTCTTGGCACTCTTTGGGCCCCTTGGTACCAATTGAGCATCGTTGCAACGCCACAGCCTACCTGAGTATTGTTGCTGACCATGTCCATCCCTTTATGACCACAATGTACCCAACATCTGATGGCTACTTTCAGCAGGATAATGCGCCATGTCATAAAGCTGGAATCATCTCAGACTGGTTTCTTGAACATGACAATGAGTTCACTGTACTCAAATGGCCTCCACAGTCACCAGATCTCAATCCAATAGAGCATCTTTGGGATGTGATGGAACGGGGGATTCGCATCATGGATGTGCAGCCGACAAATCTGCGGCAACTGTGTGATGCCATCATGTCAATATGGACCAAACTCTCTGAATAATGCTTCCAGCACCTTGTTGAATCTATGCCACGAAGAATTGAGGCAGTTCGGAAGGCAAAAGGGGGTCCAACCCGTTACTAGAATGGTGTACCTAATAAAGTGGCCGGTGAGTGTATATATATATATATATATATATATATACACTCACCGGCCCCCCCCCCCCCCCCGTGACCCTAGCAGAGGATAAAGCGGAAGATAATGGATGGAACGAATATCTTATTTAAATTTAATTTTACATCTTATTTTCTTTAATATAACAGGGTAAACGGGGTCCGTAAGCCATAGTTTTGTTTCTGTCTCGTGTACCACATGTGATACAAATGATAATAAAACTTTCTTGAATATTGATTCTTGAATCTAATTAAATCATCCACCATGCTAATACCTCCTCTGTGGGGGTACTGATCATCAGAGAACATACTAAAATGGTCTAACAAAGTATGTATAGAAACAACAAACAATATTCTGTAATTGTAGGACTATAATTTATACCTTTATGTTTTTATATATAAAATTTATAAGTCTACATTTACATAAAAAAGAGAGTGAGTGTATAACTAAAGAAGTAAATCTAATAAAATGGCCAGTGAGTGTGTATTGGTCTATAGCAGGGGTGCTCAATACGTCGATCGGGATGTCAGGTCGATCGCGATGGAGGTTTGAAAAAAATCGCAGGTTTGCTTTTTTTACAGCACGGTATTGGAAGCACTTTTACACACGCGCGCACGCATTTTAACACACAATGTGATTCATTCTGAATCCCGATCTCTGCGAGCGAGCATTCTGACCCCCCCCCCCCCGTCTCTCTCCCCCCCTGTGGCCACGCCTCCGTGCTTAAATCCGAAGCAGTGGATCACAAATATTTTCTGTTTTTGCTCTTTATTTGACTGACAAGACGAGTGAAGGACTTCGCTCCAAAATAACTAAAGTACCACTTTCATTTAGAGTGGGAGGAGGAATATTTTTTTGCAATGTCGAACTCAAAATTCCTTTGCTTGATTTGACAAGTAGGCATTGCACTTCCATTGTGTTTGGTCGTTTGGGTGTACTAAAACCAAGTTATTTGCTATTTGCTGCAATTTCTGTGAAAATGGCAATCTGAAGCCGTCTTTTCTATGCTGATTCGACAACACTAACATCCATCTATACATCCATTATCTTCTGCTTTATCCTCTATTAGGGTTGTGTGGGGGGGGTGGGTTCCCCATGCCCATCCAGGGGAGAGCGGGTTCCCCATGCCCATCCAGGGGAGAGCGTCTCAGGTGCTGGGCAGATACACCCAGGACAGGGGGGCAATCTATCACTGTGCACACAATCACACTCTATATGGGGCAATTTGGAGAATTCAATTGACCTTGATCCATGTTTTTGGACTGTGGGAGAGAACCGGAGAACCCGGAGGAAACCCACACGGACACGGGGAGAACATGGAAACTCCACCCAGATTGGGATTCGAAACGGGAATCCCTAACACTGAGAGGAGAACATGCTAAACCACTAAGCTAACGTGCCCCCCAATACTAACATGATGTGTGTAAACAGGTTTCAATATAAAAGCCTAAAAAAATAATTAACCCTGGTAGATCTCAATGACCTGTCCAATGGAAAAGTAGATCTCGGGCCAGAAAAGTGTGGGCACCCCTGATCTATAGAATATTTATATCTGGATTTAAATTAAAGTAGGAAGTTGATGCCATTTCTTACCATATATGTTTTTCTAAATGGCATATGGAAGGACAGGTGAAGTGGGGAGGGAAGGACTAGTGATTCAGGAAAGCATTTTACAAGACTGGATCACCAGAAAGATGGAGTATGTCTAGATATGGAACACAACAGCAGCCTCATAGAGGATACCAACAAAATAATTCAAATGGGACAGTGTAGCAAATAATTATTTGGAGAAAGTTATGCTTGATAAAAGTGGGCAGCATTAAATGTACAATTGGGGGGGGGGGTTATAATGTACTGACAACCTAGCAGATTTTTGGGCTACAGATGAGCAAAGATTTAAGGTTTAAATTATGTGCAGGAACATTTGAGCATATTTTGTTGGCTTGTACAATTTGTCTTCTAAAGGTCCTTAATAACTTAACAGGATCATGTGATAAGACATGTTCAGAGGTTAAGTTTGTGCACAAAGTGCAGCAGAATGGTGAGTAAAGACAAAGTGCCACAATAGAAGAACTTGTATTTAGTATTAAAAAAAATGATGAGCATAGAAAGTACTTTGATGAATAAAGTAGTGTATAAAGGAAACAACTGCCAAATTATTATATAGAGCAATCAGTTCCACTCAAAGTGGTGATAAACCATTAAAAATAATATGCACATATTTAATGGCTGAGGTGAACGAGCATTGTTGGCAGGTAAAGGTTAGCTAGTGAATATGTTTGGCAGTGGCAGTGGTGATTAGTTGACAGTTTGCAAAAGATAGTTGGAGATCCAGAAATGAGAGGTAGCAGACTTACATATCATGTGTAAATCGACATGTAAACCTTTACCTACCCATGTTAACTAAAGAACCCAGCTTATGAAGGCACTTTAAAATAGGTGGCGGCAGCAACAGGTTGGACAAGAGATAGCAGGCAGTGCAGCTGATTCTGCTATAAGCAGGAAAGGGTGTTGCTATTGGGTCAAAACGAGATCAAGATCTCCGCTGCGTCATCCTGCAACATGAACATTTAACCATAGAGTTCATAATCAAAGGTGAAGGTAAAACTTGAATGCTTTAATGATGGTGGACAGGACATTGTTGTTTTTTTTTTTTTTTTTTTTTTAAAACTAAAGACCCAACTCCATACCAGCCAGGACATGTCACAAATAGGCAAGTAAAAAAGGTAGGCACACATTATGCATTGGTTAACTGAACCACTGAGCAAAGAGCCATTCCTTAATGTTTGATTCAGATATGATTCAGGGAATGAGAGAAAAAGCAGCATAGTAATAGGTTAAAAGGGCAGTGTAGTACTGTTGAGCGATTTCAGAGGACAGAAATGTGTTAGAAATATATAGAAATATACTCTAGTTTTGGACCAAGATTGGCTGAATTATTAAACCAACCAAAGCACCAGCCTGAATACTGTAGTAGTGTAGTAGTGAGCTCAGAGTGATGTCGTGCTCCTACAGAGGACAGGGCGAAAAGCATTTTCAAGTTTTTTTCCCTGCCAAATACACAGATAACACATTAAAAACACTAGTTGTTGCAAAGAGTTATTGGTAGTGATCCCTTAGCACCAGACAAAGTATAACAAAGTTCCTTTAAATTCAACACTGCTGTTAGAATACCTTACAAGCCTTGCAAAGCTCATAGACCAAAACATCTGTGACACAAAGTGTTGTAGAAGCATAATTTAAAGGGGGGAAAGTATTACTAGGTTTCTCACTCAGTTAGACCAGACATGCCACAAAATATTTATTAAAAAAACCAGAGACTAGACTAGGGTCTCAAAAATAGAAAACCGACCCATTAGTAACGAAGTCCATAAAATATTAAGATTTTGTTACATTTTTGTGTAAATTGGAAAACTGAATGGTAGAAATGGTTTGATGCATAAAAAGGGGGTAATAAGAAGGTTGGAGGTAGTACAGCAGCACATCATAATTATTCTCGTCTATTGCTTTTGCATAGCGTGGTAGTATAGTACTAGGCGACTAAATTTGTTTAAACTTAAAGTTGTACAAATGTGGGTAGTAATGGACCTTTTACACATCTGCTTTTTAAACCCTATACTTACTTTGGCTTCCCAGAATAAGCACTCTTTGGCTACGTTGTGGTGTATGCATAAACATTTGTTAAAAAGTTGGTAAGTTGGTAAAAGACAGTCTGCTTGAACATAGAATACTGGTGTGATGCGTTGTCCACACCCTCTTGTGAATTTCTGGAAATCCCAAAATATAACTGCATACTAGTGTACAATAAGGGTATACTCAGGGTTTGATTTTATTTTTACTTAAATTCTGGTCTATAGTGGAAGATCCCATAATACAGAACATAACAACATACAGAAAAAATGTACAGGCTAAGACAACAAAAAGTCAAATGTTTCACGGCATTTATAAAAGACAGGACCACTTCATCAAGGTCACACCAAAGCTAATGTATACAAATAGGGGAAATCATCTAGTGGATCTTAAATGATAGATCAAATAAGGTATATTTTAAATTATATTTTAACTACAGTGTACACATGGCTACGTAAAGAACCCTCCCATTTCTGATTATAAAGTAATAAATTATGACAATGATGAAAATGTTAATGGGAAAGAAACACAAGATGAATAACCTTTTTTTGTATTCAAAACATCAAAGTTTAAACAATAAATCAGTAAAAACTACTTTGTCCTTAATAAAAATAAATTTTTCTTTATTTAATGCTTAAAAAGCACTACAGCCCATTGGGTTCTACGTTCATATAAAATATAAACAGTATGTGTCTAAACCTCCCATGTCTGCAACATTTGTAGCATTCCTGCCTGAAAAATGGCATTTGAGCTATCCATAAAACAATAGCTACTTCCACTATTATCTTATACTCACAATTATGAATAAACCACAGAAATCCAGGTAACCAGACTGTTTAGTGCTGGATGATCCTACTTGCTGGTTGAAAAGCATGATCCTACTTCATCATTAGCATCATTCTGTCAATATAAACCTTATTCCTCTGTACATACCCAAACAACCGCATAACTTTCCGGCCTAAATTTATCTCTAAATATCTTACTTGTGCCATCCCACTAATGAACTCATTTCTAGTCACTCCAATAAGTATCACAACATCTGCATATCAGCTACTTCCAGCTACCTCTCCTGCCATGTCAGTGCTGCCTTCTCTTACCCATTCAAAATTGCAGGAGGATTATCGTGCTCATTTATCTAAATCAAAAACAGTTCAATGATGAAATACAGGACTGAGCAATGCTTTTAATTCTGACTTTGCTGACTCTGCTGTCTGAAGGTTTGCACTGAAAAGTGCAAATAAATTTGCTAATTTATTTTTATCCATCCATCCATTCCAATTTATCTTCTACTGGGGTCGCAGGGGGGTTCCCCATGCCCATCCAGGGGAGAATGTTTCAGGCACTGGGCAGATACACCCAGGACAGGGCGCCAATCCATCGCTGGGCACACACTCACCCACATAGGCACACACACAATCACACTGTATATGGGGTAATTTGGAGAATTTAATTGACCTTGATCCATGTTTTTGGACAGTGGGAGGAAACCAGAGAACCCAGAGGAAACCCACGTGGACACGGGGAGAACATCCAGATTGGGATTCGAACCCCTAGTGCTGAGAGGTGAACGTACTATAACCACTAAGCCACC
>JAFMOC010001166.1:27500-33667 GCA_019802505.1 Corydoras sp. C115 | reverse complement strand
TGTCCCGTGTCGCGTGGGTTTCCTCCGGGTTCTCCGGTTTCCTCCCACAGTCCAAAAAACATGGATCAAGGTCAATTGAATTCTCCAAATTGCCCCATATAGAGTGTGTCTGTCTTGAGGAGTGTGTTGTCAGTGATAGATTGCCGTCCGGTCTGGGTTATCTGCCCAGCGCCGAAACGTTCTCCCCTGGATGGGTAGTGGGTAACCCCCCCCCCCCCCCCCCCACGCCCCTAGTATACGTTATCATATTATTATTCATTCATTATCTTCCGCTTTTATCCTCTATTAGGGTCGCAGTGGGGGGGGGGGGTTCCCCATGCCACATCCAGGGGAGAAACGTTTCGGGCGCTGGGCAGATACACCCAGGACAGGCGCCAGTCTATCACTGGACACACACCGCACTCACTCACACACTCGTATATGGGGCAATTTTTGGAGAAAACTCAATTGACTTGATCCATGTTTTTGGGCTGTGGGAGGAAACCGCAGAACCCGGAGGAAACCCACGTGGACACGGGGAGAACATGGAAACTCCAAACAGATGGGGATTCGAACCGGGAATCCCTAGTGCTGAGAGGAGAACATGCTGAACCACTAAGCCACCATGCCGTCCTCATGTTATTATATATTATATTTATTATAAATTATATTTATTATATTTTATATTTATTATATTTATTATAAATTATATAACCTTCTTGCTGACCTCTCGTTCTCTCTTCTCCTCCGCAGAGACCTGCCGGTCGGCAAAATGTGAGTATACGACATCGTCTCCATGAGCATGACCACTTCCTGTTGTTTTCAATTTTCGTTGGTGAAGGGAGAAATGTGGGCGGGGCCACAGCTGCCGGAATGTTCTTTAAGAACCCACTGTTCAAAACGAGCCATTCGTTCATTGTGTGTTGAAACCCAATAGGAGCAGCGTGGAGCAATAAGAACCCAATAGGAGCAAATAGGAACCAATAGGAACCCAATAATTCAACAATAACCCAAAAACAATAATCCAATAACCTAACTAGCCAATAGGAACCCAATAGGAACAGCGTGGAACAATAGGAACCCAATAGGAACAGCGTGGAGCAATTGGAGCCAACAGGAACCCAATAACCCATCAATAGCCCAATAACAATAACCCAACTAGCCAATAGGAACCCAATAGGAGCAGTGTGGAGCAATAAGAACCCAAATAGGAACAAATAGGAACCAATAGGAACCCAATAGGAGCAGCGTGGAGCAATTGGAGCCAACAGGAACCCAATAACCCAACTAGCCAATAGGAACCCAATAAGAGCAGCGTTCTAAACGAGTCCATTCATCTGTAACACGTCAGTCGTTCATTGTGTGTTGAAACCCAATAGGAGCAGCGTGGAGCAATAAGAACCCAATAGGAGCAAATAGGAACCAATAGGAACCCAATAACCCAATAACAATAACCCAACTAGCCAATAGGAACCCAATAAGAGCAGCGTGGAGCAATAGGAACCAAAAGGAACCCAAAAACCCAACAATAACCCAATAACAATAATCCAATAACAATAATCCAATAACCCAACTAGCCAATAGGAACCCAATAAGAGCAGTGTTCTAAACGAGTCCATTCATCTGTAACACGTCAGTCGTTTTGTGTTGAAACCCAATAGGAGCAGCGTGAAACAATAGGAACCCAATAGGAACAGCGTGGAACAATAGGAACCCAATAGGAACAGCGTGGAGCAATAGGAGCCAACAGGAACCCAATAACCCAATAACAATAACCCAAATAGCCAATAGGAGCAGTGTGGAGCAATAAGAACCTAAATAGGAACAAACAGGAACCAATAGGAACCCAATAGGAGCAGCGTGGAGCAATAAGAACCCAAATAGGAACAAATAGGAACCAATAGGAACCCAATAGGAGCAGCGAGGAGCAATAGGAGCCAACAGGAACCCAATAACCCAACTAGCCAATAGGAACCCAATAAGAGCAGTGTGGAGCAATAGGAACCAAACCACTCGTTAGCGTTCTAAACGAGTCCATTCATCTGTAACACGTCAGTCGTTCATTGTGTGTTGAAACCCAATAGGAGCAGCGTGGAGCAATAAGAACCCAATAGGAGCAAATAGGAACCAATAGGAACCCAATAACCCAATAACAATAACCCAATAACAATAACCCAATAACCCAACTAGCCAATAGGAACCCAATAAGAGCAGCGTGGAGCAATAGGAACCAAAAGGAACCCAAAAACCCAACAATAACCCAATAACAATAATCCAATAACCCAACTAGCCAAAAGGAACCCAATAAGAGCAGTGTTCTAAACGAGTCCATTCATCTGTAACACGTCAGTCGTTTTGTGTGGAAACCCAATAGGAGCAGCGTGAAACAATAGGAAGCCAATAGGAACCCAATAGGAACAGCGTGGAACAATCGGAACCCAATAGGAACAGCGTGGAACCATAGGATCCCAACAGGAACAGCGTGGAACGTGCTCATATGAACGTGGTTCTCCGATTCGGGTCTTTCGTTCAGATTCACAGATACACAACCGAGCACGGAACAACGGTGCGATTCAGGTTCCCGGTTCGGGGACGTTCTGGGGAAGTCCCGTCTCTGTTCCGGGAGTCTGAAAGTGGAAAAGCCAGCGTAGCCTGACTGACCAGCGTAGAACCCTGACACGTAGAACCCAGCGTAGAACCCTGACTTCAAGAACCCTGACCTTACAAGAACCAACCAGAACGCAGACTGAGAGCCAGATCCTCTTGTTAGTTTATAATCTCACAAATGCTAATTATGTCTAAAAAGGCAACATTTTAAAATCATGTTATTAAAGCAATAAGCCACTATATATAAATATAAATATAAAAATATATAAATATATAAATATAAATATAAATATAAAAATATATAAATATATAAATATAAATATAAATATAAAAATATATAAATATATAAATATAAATATAAATATAAAAATATATAAATATATAAATATAAATATAAATATAAAAATATATAAATATATAAATATAAATATAATATAAAAATATATAAATATAAAAAATATATAAATATAAAAATATATAAATATATAAATATATAAATATAAAAATATATAAATATAAAAATATATAAATATAAAAATATAAAAATATATAAATATAAAAATATATAAATATAAAAATATATAAATATAAATATATAAATAAATATAAATATATAAATATATATAAATATATAAATATAAATATATATAAATATAAATATATAAATATAAATATATAAATATATAAATATAGATATATAAATATAAATATATATAAATATAAATATATATAAATATATATAAATATAAAAAATAAATATAAATATAAATATAAAAATATATAAATATAAAAATATATAAATATATAAATATAAAAAAAATATAAATATATAAATATAAATATAAATATAGATATATAAATATATATAAATATAAAAATATATAAATATAAAAATATAAATATATAAATATAAATATATAAATATAAATATATAAATATATAAATATATAAATATAAAATATATATATATATAAATAAAGGCATTACGCTCCACAGAACTATGACGGTTGGTTTGTACTGTTTGTGTCTGTAGAACCAGACAGTTCTTCATCCCCACCAACAACACCAAGGTGATGGATGTGGAGGAGTCTTCAAACGGCTGCTTATCAGTGGAGTTCAGACATCTGGTAAATAACTTCTTTCTGTCATATCGAGTCCTATCCCGTCTCTAACACAAGAACGTACCGGCATCGGCCGTTACCCGCTGATGATAAGACAAACAGAACCTCAGAACATTCTGATTGCACGGTGGCTTAGTGGTTAGCACCTCCACCTCTCAGCCCTGGGGATCCAGGTTCGAATCCTGATCTGGGTGGAGTGTGAGTGAGTGTGTTTCCAGTGATAGATTGCCCCCCTGTCCTGGGTGTATCTGCCCAGGGCCCAAAACGTTCTCCCTTGGATGGGCATGTGGAACCCCCCCCCACGACCCTAACAGAGGATAAAGCGGAAGATAATGGATGGATGGATTCATCTGAACTGAGGCAGCACTATGGCTTAGAGGTTAGCATGTTCTCCTCTCAGCCCTGGGGATCCAGGTTTGAATCCCGATCTGTGTGGAGTTTGCATGTTCTCCCCGTGTCCGCACGGGTTTCCTCCGGGTTCTCCGGTTCCCTCCCACAGTCCAAAAACATGGATCAAGGTCAATTAAGTTCTCCAAATTGCCCCATATAGAGTGTGTGTGTGTGTCCAGTGATAGATTGCCCCTCTGTCCTGGGTGTATCTGCCCAGCGCCCGAAACGTTCTCCCCTGGATGGGCATGGGGAACCCCCCCCTTCCTCTGTAACTTTTAAAGCCTTTAATGTTCTGGTGTTGATCTCGATTTCTTTTTCTTATTAAAACACGTTCTTTAATCTGGAATGCTGATGGCAGTGAATTGTTGCCACTAAAGTCTTTTTGTCTAACAGCAGCTTAAAGAGAAGAAATGCACAAATGGAACCAAAGGGAACGAGGTGAGGACCGTTCTAATGTTCCGTTATTAGTATAATTATTACATCATCTCATTATAATAATACATTATAATAATCCACTGGACCAATGAGCTCTGGAGTTTTAACGAGGGTGATGGTGGAGGTGCCGTTGGTTATGTAGATGTTTGTTTTAACGAGGGCGATGGTGGAGGTGCCGTTGGTTATGTAGATGTTTGTTTTAACGAGGGCGATGGTGGAGGTTCCGTGGGTTATGTTGATGTTTGTTTTAACGAGGGTGATGGTGGAGGTGCCGTTGGTTATGTAGATGTTTGTTTTAACGAGGGTGATGGTGGAGGTGTCCGTTGGTTATGTAGATGTTTGTTTTAACGAGGGCGATGGTGGAGGTGCCGTTGGTTATGTAGATGTTTGTTTTAACGAGGGTGATGGTGGAGGTGTCCGTTGGTTATGTAGATGTTTGTTTTAACGAGGGTGATGGTGGAGGTGTCCGTTGGTTATGTAGATGTTTGTTTTAACGAGGGCGATGGTGGAGGTGCCGTTGGTTATGTAGATGTTTGTTTTAACGAGGGCGATTTTAACGAGGGTGATGGTGGAGGTGTCCGTTGGTTATGTAGATGTTTGTTTTAACGAGGGTGATGGTGGAGGTTCCGTTGGTTATGTAGATGTTTGTTTTAACGAGGGTGATGGTGGAGGTTCCGTTGGTTATGTAGATGTTTGTTTTAACGAGGGCGATGGTGGGTTAGGATTTTGTTTTAACGAGGGCGTTGGTTCCGTTGGTTATGTATGTAGATGTTGGTTTTTATGTACGAGGGCGATGGTGGAGGTTCCGTTGGTTATGTAGATGTTTGTTTTAACGAGGGTGATGGTGGAGGTGCCGTTGGTTATGTAGATGTTTGTTTTAACGAGGGTGATGGTGGAGGTGTCCGTTGGTTATGTAGATGTTTGTTTTAACGAGGGTGATGGTGGAGGTGTCCGTTGGTTATGTAGATGTTTGTTTTAACGAGGGTGATGGTGGAGGTGCCGTTGGTTATGTAGATGTTTGTTTTAACGAGGGTGATGGTGGAGGTGCCGTTGGTTATGTAGATGTTTGTTTTAACGAGGGCGATGGTGGAGGTGCCGTTGGTTATGTAGATGTTTGTTTTAACGAGGGCGATGGTGGAGGTTCCGTTGGTTATGTAGATGTTTGTTTTAACGAGGGCGATGGTGGAGGTGCCGTTGGTTATGTAGATGTTTGTTTTAACGAGGGCGATGGTGGAGGTGCCGTTGGTTATGTAGATGTTTGTTTTAACGAGGGTGATGGTGGAGGTGCCGTTGGTTATGTAGATGTTTGTTTTAACGAGGGCGATGGTGGAGGTGTCCGTTGGTTATGTAGATGTTTGTTTTAACGAGGGCGATGGTGGAGGTTCCGTTGGTTATGTAGATGTTTGTTTTAACGAGGGCGATGGCGTTGGTTATGTAGATGTTTGTTTTAACGGATGGTGGAGGTGCCGTTGGTTATGTAGATGTTTGTTTTAACGAGGGCGATGGTGGAGGTGCCGTTGGTTATGTAGATGTTTGTTTTAACGAGGGCGATGGTGGAGGTTCCGTTGGTTATGTAGATGTTTGTTTTAACGAGGGCGATGGTGGAGGTGCCGTTGGTTATGTAGATGTTTGTTT
>JAFMOC010001166.1:0-20000 GCA_019802505.1 Corydoras sp. C115 | reverse complement strand
AGACACACTCTATATGGGGCAATTTGGAGAACTCAATTCACCTTGAATCCATGTTTTTGGACTGTGGGAGGAAAGCGGAGAACCCTGAGGAAACCCACGCGGACACGGGGAGAACATGGAAACTCCACCCAGATCGGGATTTGAACCGGGAATCCCCAGCGCTGAGAGGAGAACATGCTAAAGCACTAAGCACTAATGAATATATTAATGTTTTATATCAGCTTTATCCTCTATTAGGGTCTTAGGGGGGGGGCATGTTCTCCTCTCAGCGCTGGGGAGAACGTTTCCGCGGGCGAATCACCCAGGACTGGGGGAAGTTATCGCATGTTCTCACCCATGTCCACGTGGGTTTGGAGAACTCAATTGACTTGATCCATGTTTCCTGTGGGACAGAACCAAAAACCCATGCGATCAAGGGAGAACAATGAAACTCTTCAAATTGGGATTCCCCATATAGAGTGTGAGAGTGAACATGCTGTGCCCTAGCGACCGTGCCGCCTCTTGGCTCCATCCTTTCTGTTCGTATGTCCAAAGTTAGGCCAGCGCCCGAAACGTTCTCCCTCCACTGGATATAGGACATGGGGAAAATGTTTCTCCATTCCAAACTGTCGGTTCTGCAGTGGTTCTCTGATGTGGTGTTGGTGGAGCATCACAGGGGTTTAGGGTGGAGTTTTTATTGTCGGTTCTCCACCTCAGTGACACTGCTGGGATAGTAACAATACCCCCACTCAATAAGCCCTGTTCTGTGGTGGTACTATTGGGGTTCTGAGCATTAGAGAACAAAGAACACAGTATGTACTGTAGAACACTAACAGATGGACTACAGTCTGGAACTGGAGAACTACAACGTCCATCTTTACAGGACGTGGAACTGAGAACATGGACAATAAGTGGAGCAGAAAAAGGGGGCGTGGCCTAAGATTTTTTTTTCTTGATGTATTTTCAGGAGAACATTCCCGGGAAGTCGTTCAGTTTCTGGTTGTGGCTCGATTCCATTCTGGAGCTCATTAAGAAACATCTGCTTCCCGTGTGGATTGATGGGTAAGATCAACACCCCCCCCCCCACACACACACACACACACACACATCATTGGGGGGGGGGGGTTCCCCATGCTCCTACAGGGGAGAACGTTTCGGGTGCTGGGCAGATACACCCAGGACAGGGGGGCAATCTATCACTGGACACACACTCACTCTATATGTTGTTAGACTGTGGATCGAGAGAACAGACTCACACACTACATGGGGCAATTTAGATAGGGGCGATTTGGAGCAGCCAATTCACCTTGAATCCATGTTGTTAGACTGTGGATCTCGAGATTTGGAACAGACTCACACACTACATGGTGCAATTTAGATAGGGGCAATTTGGAGCAGCCAATTCACCTTGAATCCATGCTTTTGGACTGTGGGAGGCAACCGGAGAACCCGGAGGTAACTCATACGAACTCGGGGAGGACATGGGAACATGGATGTGCTAACCACTACAGAACCAAACTTGGGTTCTGTAGCCTGCACGCGGGGACGAGAACCGAGACGAGGGTCATTCACGAAGACATGAATGGAACCGAGAACCGAAATCATGTCTTTATAAACAAACTAGAACACTATTATACTCTACTAGGGTTCCCTAGAAGGTTCCCTGTGCCCATTCATTAGGGAACGTTTTTGAGCACACTCATTCATACACTACATAGGGGCAATTTAGATAGGGGCAATTTGGAGCAGCCAATTCACCTTGAATCCATGTTGTTAGACTGTGGATCTCGACATTTGGAACAGACTCACACACTACATGGGGCAATTTAGATAGGGGCAATCCTTTCCTACCCCAATATTTCACACTTGATCTATCTTTTGGATGTGGGGGCAACGGAGAACCCGGAGGTAACCCATACGAACTCGGGGAGGACATGGGAACATGGATGTGCTAACCACTACAGAACCAAACTTGGGTTCTGTAGCCTGCACGCGGGGACGAGAACCAAGTCGAGGGTCATTCACGAAGACATCGGGGCAATTTAGAGAACTCAATTCACCTTGAGCCATGTTTTTGGACTGTGGGAGGAAAGCGGAGAACCTGGAGGAAACCCACGCAGACATGGGGAGAACATGCAAACTCCACCCAGATTGGGATCCGAACCTGGAATCCCTAGTGCTGAGAGGAAAACATGCTAAACCACTAAGCCACCCCCCTTGGAAGTCCTCCTTCCTACCCCAATATCTTCCACTTTATCCTCTATTAGGGTCGCGGGGGGGGGGGTTCCGCATGACCATCCAGGGGAGAACGTTTGGGGCGCTGGGCAGATAGACCCAGGACAGGATGCCAATCTATCACTGGACACACACTCACTCACACACACACTCTATATGGGGCAATTTGGAGAACTCAATTCACCTTGATCCATGTTTTTGGACTGTGGGAGGAAACCGGAGGAAACCCACGCAGACACGGGGAGAACATGGAAACTCCACCCAGATGGGGATTCGAACCTGGAACCCTAGTGCTGAGAGGAGAACATGCTAAACCACTAAGCCACCCCCCTTGGAAGTCCTTCTTCCTACCCCAATATCTTCCACTTTATCCTCTATTAGGGTCGCGGGGGGGGGGGTTCTCCATGCCCCTACAGGGGAGAACGTTTCGGGCGCTGGGCAGATACACCCAGTACAGGGGGGCAATCTATCACTCACACAGACACACTCTATATGGGGCAATTTGGAGAACTCAATTGACCTTGATCCATGTTTTTGGACTGTGGGAGGAAACCGGAGAACCCGGAGGAAACCCACGCAGACACGGGGAGAACATGGAAACTCCACCCAGATGGGGATTCGAACCGGGAATCCCTAGCACTGAGAGGAGAACATGCCACCAACACGTCACTTCATCATGTGGGACCTTTCCCAGCACTCACCATATAGCAGGTGGACATAACACAGCGCCCCCAACAGGTCACCAGTATATCACATTGCAGACACACACACTGACACTGACACCTGGCAGAGTTTTAAATCACATCACCAGATTGGGGCAGAGGCGAGGAGAACATGCCAATTCCCAGCGGCCGCACTCTTAGGTCCGTGCTGAAGGTTCTATGACGCGCCGCTCCGCTGTGTTGCAGCTACATCATGGGCTTCGTCAGCAAAGAGACGGAGCGCACGCTGCTGAAGGACAAGGACTCGGGAACGTTCCTCCTGCGATTCAGTGAGAGTCACCTGGGAGGAATCACCTTCACCTGGGTGGAGCAGGACAACGGTGAGCACGTTCTCCACCCGTCCCACCTCCATCCATCACCTGCAGCTTTATACTCTATTAGGGTCGGGGGGGGGGGGGGGGGGGGGTTCCCCATGTCCATCCAGGGGAGAACGTTTCGGGCACCAGGACACACTATACCTGGACATACGCTCACTCACACACACACTCTATATGGGGCAATTTGGAGAATTCAATTCACCTTGAATCCAACCGGAGAACCCGGAGGAAACCCTCGCGGACACGGGGAGAACATGGAAACTCCACCCAGATTGGGATTCAACCCTGAACCCTTTATCCTCTACTAGGGTCACGGGGGGGGGGTCCATCCAGGGGAGAACGTTTCGGGCGCTGGGCAGATACACCCAGGACAGGACGGCAATCTATCAATTCACCACTCACAACACCACTCTATATGGGGCAATTTGGAGCATTCAATTCACCTTGAATCCATGTTTTTTGCACTGTGGGAGGAAACCGGAGAACCCGGAGGAAACCTGGAGAGAACAGTCCACATCAGTTTCCTCCCACAGTCCAAAAACATGGATCAAGGCAATTGAATTCTCCAAATTGCCCCATATAGAGCGTGTGTGTGTGAGTGAGTGTGTGTCCAATGATAGATTGGTGTCCTGTCCTGGGTCTATCTGCCCAGCACCCGAGACGTTCTCTCCTGGATGGGCATGGAGAACCCACCCCCCCCCCCCCCCCCCCCCCCCGTGACCCTAATAGAGTATAAAGCAGAAGATAATGGTTATAATGGATATATTTATAATGTTTATATATTTATAATGTTTATATTTTTATATTTATAATTGTTATATATTTATAATGTTATATTTATATAATTTATAATGGTTTATTTAATGTTTATATGTTATATATGTTATAATGTTATATTTTATAATGTTATATATTTATATTTTATATATTATATATTATAAATGTTATATTGTTATAATGTTATATATGTATATGTTATTGTATAATGTATATATATTTTATAATGTTATATTTATTTACATATGTATATACATATATTATATATTTATAATGTTATATATTTATATATTTATATTTAATGTATATATTTATATAATGTTATATATTATAATTTATAATGTTATAATGTTATATATTTATAATGTTATAATGTTATATATATATTTATATGTTATAATGTTATATATTTATAATTATAATGTTTTATATTTTATACTATTTTATGTTTTATATATTTATATGTTTATATTTTATAATGTTATATTTATAATGTTATATATATATTTATAATGTTATAATGTATATTATAATGTTATATATTATATATGTTATAATGTTATATTTTTATAATGTTATATATTTATAATGTTATAATTATAATATATATATAATGTTATATATGTTATATATCCTGTTATAATGTTATATATAATGTTATATATTTATAATGTATATTTATAATGTTATATATTTATATATATGTTATAATGTTATATATTTTATATATATATTTATAATGTTATATATGTTATATATTTATAATTTATATTTTATATGTTATATATTTATATATGTTATAATGTTATGTTATAATGTATATATTTATATATTTATATAGTTATAATGTTATATATTTATAATGTTATATATTTATATTTATATATTTATAATGTTATATATTTATAATGTTATAATATATTCTGTTGTTTGGTTTGCAGGCGAGGCGAAGTTCATCTCGGTGGAACCGTACACAAAGAACCGCCTGACCGCGCTCCCCATCGCCGACATCATCCGCGATTACAAAGTGATCGCTGACGGCATCGTCCCGGAGAACCCGCTCAAGTACCTTTACCCCGATGTTCCCAAAGACGAGGCGTTCGGGAAGCATTACAACAGCCAGCCCAACAGAGGCAAGTGTCCCACCCCCCGCACGCGGGGACCAGAACCCACACCAGGGTCGTTCAGAGGGGCACGCACACATTCACACACTACATAGGGGCAATTGAGATAGGGGCAATTTGGAGCAGCCAATTCCCCTTGAATGGGAATATTGATGTGCTAACCACTACAGACTGAAACTGAAACCGAGAACCAAAGGGAGCGGGAGGTTCCCTCATTCATTCAGAGCCACACACACACATTCATCCACTATATAGGGGCAATTGAGATAGGGGCAATTTGGAGCAGCCAGTTCTCCTTACTGAGAACTAGGGTTCCCTTGGAGGTTCCCTCTGCCCATTCAGTGAGGAACGTTTTGAGCGCTGGGCGAATACATCACTGGCACACTCTCACACACACTACATAGGGCAATTTAGATAGGGGCAATTTGGAGAAGCCAATTCACCTCGAATCCATGTTGTTAGACTGTGGATCTCGAGATCCAGAACAGACTCACACGCTACATGGGGCAATTTAGATAGGGGCAATTTGGAGCAGCCAATTCACCTTGAATCCATGCTTTTGGGACTGTGGGAGGCAACCAGAGAACCCGGAGGTAACCCATACGAACACGGGGAGGACATAGGAACATGGATGTGCTGACCACTGGGGACGAGAACCGAGACGAGGGTCATTCACGAAGACATGAACGGAACCGAGAACCGAAATCATGTCTTTAAAAACAAACTAGAACACTATTATCCTCTACTAGAGTTCCCTAGAAGGTTCCCTGTGCCCATTCATTAGGGAAAGTTTTTGAGCACACTCATTCATACACTACATAGGGGCAATTTAGATAGGGGCAATTTGGAACAGCCAATTCACCTTGAATCCATGTTGTTAGACTGTGGATCTCGAGATCCGGAACAGACTCACACGCTACATGAGGCAATTTAGATAGGGGCAATTTGGAGCAGCCAATTCACCTTGAATCCATGCTTTTGGACTGTGGGAGGCAACCGGAGAACCCGGAGGTAACCCATACGAACACGGGGAGGACGTAGGAACATGGATGTGCTGACCACTACAGAACCAAACTTGGGTTCTGTAGCTGCACGCGGGGACGAGAACCGAGACGAGGTTCATTCACGAAGACATGAACGGAACCGAGAACCGAAATCATGTCTTTAAAAACAAACTAGAACACTATTATCCTCTACTAGGGTTCCCTAGAAGGTTCCCTGTGCCCATTCATTAGGGAAAGTTTTTGAGCACACTCATTCATACACTACATAGGGGCAATTTAGATAGGGGCAATTTGGAACAGCCAATTCACCTTGAATCCATGTTGTTAGACTGTGGATCGCGAGATGCATGCTCACATTATCACTTTAGATCACTTTAGAAGGAGCCAGTAAGAGACACAGTTGTATATATAAAATAGCATGGGACCTAATCGCCACCCTTGTGGGATACCACAGAGGAAATCATATAAACCATGTGGTGGATGGTATTAACGATGCTAACGAACTTTTCTGTTTTCCAGTTTGTCCCTACATCCCGACCATACTGATTCCCATCTCTCTGAAGTGAGTATGACCTTTAGAACTGTTACGCTGTCCAAACGTTTACGGAACGTTCTCATGAGCGTATCACCTTAAACAACATAAATTTAATATACACTCCAGAATAAGAATCCACATGTTCTTAGTAATTAAAGGTCATGTTGTGTTTGGTTTGTGTTCCTCAGCACCACTCCTCCACCCTGCTCCTCTCCAGAACCCCCGCTCTCCCCGGGGATGTCGGACATGCTCACGCAGAACATCGGAGACTTTGAGATCGAGAGCGTTGTGAGTCTCTTTCGTTCTCAGTGATTCACCGTGGCTTAGTGCTTTAGCATGTTCTCCTCTCAGCACTGGGGATTCCCGGTTCGAATCCCAATCTGGGTGGCGTTTCCATGTCCTCCCCGTGTCCGCGTGGGTTTCCTCCGGGTTCTCCGGTTTCCTGCCACAGTCCAAAAAACATGGATTTAAGGTGAATTGGATGCTCTAAATTGCCCCATATAGAATGTGTGAGTGAGTACGTTCTCCTCTCGATGGGCATGGATGGGCGAAACGGGGGAGAACATGCAAACTCCACCCAGATTGGGATGGGGGGGGGGGTAGTGTTCCTCAGGCCCATCCGGGGGAGAAGTAGGTAGACGTAGGACAAGGTGCCAATTTAGAGCAGCCAATTCACCTTGAATCCATGGTTTTGGACTGTGGGTGAAAACCAGAGAACCTGGAGAACACCCACATGGACACGGGGAGAACATGCCCATGCCCATCCAGGGGAGAACGTTTCGGGCGCTGGGCAGATACACCCAGGACAGGGGGGCAATCTATCACTGGGCATACACTCACTCACACACACACACACTCTATATGGGGCAATTTGGAAAATTCAATTGACCTTGATCCATGTTTTTGGACTGTGGGAGGAAACCGGAGAACCCAGAGGAAACCCACGCGAACACAGGGAGAACATGGAAACTCCACCCAGATTGGGATTCGAAGCGGGAATCCTGAGTGCTGAGAGGAGAACATGCTAAACCACTAAGCCACCGTGCCACACCTTAATATATAAATATATAAATTTAATTATTTCTGTATAACTCTGTCTGTGTTTCTGTTGCAGATGAGTTCGTTCTCATGATGATGATGATGATGCCCCGCCTCCAACCTTCTAGAACAATGTCACGGGTTCTTGTTGGTTCTTGTTGGTTCCTGTTGGTTCTTGTTGGTTTCTGTTGGTTTTTGTTGGTTCTTGTTGGTTCTTGTTGGTTCCTGTTGGTTCTTGTTGGTTCTTGTTGGTTCCTGTTGGTTCTTGTTTGTTCCTGTTGGTTCTTGTAGATTCCTGTTGGTTCCTGTTGGTTCTTGTTGGTTCTTGTTGGTTTATATCATGTATAATAATGACGCTGCCTTTTTTGATCCGTATACAAATTGTTGGTTCTTGTAGGTTCTTGTTGGTTCCTGTTGGTTCTTGTAGGTTCCTGTTGGTTCCTGTTGGTTCCTGTTGGTTCTTGTTGGTTCTTGTTGGTTTATATCGTATAATAATGACGCTGCCTTTTTTGATCCGTATACAAATTGTTGGTTCCTGTTGGTTCTTGTAGGTTCCTGTTGGTTCCTGTTGGTTCCTGTTGGTTCTTGTTGGTTCCTGTTGGTTCCTGTTGGTTCTTGTAGGTTCTTGTTGGTTTATATCATGTATAATAATGACGCTGCCTTTTTTGATCCGTATACAAATTGTTGGTTCCTGTTGGTTCTTGTAGGTTCCTGTTGGTTCCTGTTGGTTCCTGTTGGTTCTTGTAGGTTCCTGTTGGTTCTTGCTGGTTTTTGTTGGCTTTTGTTGGTTCCTGTTGTTGGTTTATATCATGTATAATAATGACGCTGCCTTTTTTGAGCCGTATATAAATTGTTGGTTCTTGTTGGTTCCTGTTGGTTTTTGATGGTTCTTGTTGGTTCCTGTTGGTTCCTGTTGGTTCCTGTTGGTTTATATTATGTATAATAATGACGCTGCCTTTTTTGAGCCACATACAAATTGTTGGTTCTTTTAGGTTCCTGTTGGTTCTTGTTGGTTTTTGATGGTTCCTGTTGGTTTTTGTTGGTTCTTGTTGGTTCCTGTTGGTTTATATCATGTATAATAATGACGCTGCCTCCTGCCTTTATACACCGTCCTGTAGAACCGGTTTAAACCGGCCGACGCGCTTGCTGACCGTATAGATTAAATTCTGTTTATATATCTGTATTGATTTTAACATTCACTCAATGTACTTTGGTAGGTTCTCCGGTTTCCTCCCACAGCCCAAAGACATGGATTCAAGGTGAATCGGCTGCTCTAAATCACATCTGCCCGTATGGGGGGGGGGGGGGGGGGCGCCACGGTGGCTTGGTGATTGGCATGTTCTCCTCTCAGCGCTGGTTCGAATTCCAGTCTGGGTGGAGTTTGCATGTTCTCCCCGTGTCCGCGTCCCACAGTCCAAAAACATGGATTCAAGGTCTTCTTTTATGGCCCAACTCCATGCCCCCCAAGGTCTTCAAGGATTCAAGAATTCTCTAAATTGCCCCATATAAAGTGTGTGTGAGTGAGTGTGTGTCCAGTAATAGATTGCCCCCCTGTCCTGGGTGTATCTGCCCAGCGCCCGAGACGTTCTCCACTGGATGGGCATGAGGAACTCCCCCCTCCGTGGGGGATTAGGAGCTTTAAGGCTGTGTGTATCTGTATGTGGAACGTTCTGATGTGCGGGTCGGTTCTTTGTTCTAATGTTTCTAACGTTCTTCTCGGGTGAATGCACTGACGTTCTGTTCGTAAATAACCTTTAAATATTTTATTCTTTTTATTAAACTTTATGATGTATTTTACATTTTTAAATAAAGAAGATCAAAAGTGTTTTGAGATCAATCACTGCTCATAGAACCTTCACCTTCACGTCATGACGGGGGTTCTGCGTGGGTTCCGGGTTCTGCGTGGGTTCCGGGTTCTGCGTGGGTTCCGGTTTCTGGGTGGGTTCCGGGTTCTGCGTGGGTTCCGGGTTCTGGGTGGGTTCCGGGTTCTGGGTGGCTTCCGGGTTCTGGGTGGGTTCCGGGTTCTGCGTGGGTTCCGGATTCTGCGTGGGTTCCGGGTTCTCTGTGGGTTCCGGGTTCTGCGTGGGTTCCGGGTTCTGTGTGGCTTCCGGGTTCTGCGGGTTCTCTGTGGGATCCGGGTTCTCTGTGGGTTCCGGGTTCTCTGTGGGTTCCGGGTTCTGTGTGGGTTCCGGGTTCTGTGTGGCTTCCGGGTTCTGCGGGTTCTCTGTGGGTTCTGGGTTCTCTTTGGTTCCGGGTTCTGCGGGGGTTCCTGGTTCTTAGTGTGTGTCTGTGTGAGTGAGTGTGTGGGTTCTCTGGTTTCCTCCCACAGTCCAAAAACATGGATCAAGGTGAATTGGATGCTCCAAATTGCCCCATAGAATTTCCATGTTCTCCCCGTGTCCGCGTGGGTTTCCTCCGGGTTCTCCGGTTTCCTCCCACAGTCCAAAAAACATGGACCAAGGTCAATTGAGTTCTCCAAATTGCCCCAAATAGAGTGTGTGTGTGAGTGAGTGTGTGTCCAGTGATAGATTGGCGTCCTGTCCTGCGTCCGAAACGTTCTCCCCTGAATGGGCATGCAGAACCCCCCCTCCGCGCGACCCTAATAGAGGATAAAGCGGAAGATGATGAAAACTGTAACGTTGGCGACATCTAGTGGTGGTTCGGTGGCGGTGCACCGTCGCTCGGTTGGCATGGAGAGAAATTCAAATCCACACAAACTGCGCTCGGCTTGTCTTCAGTCTGTAAAGATTTCAGGGTTTGGTTTGTTTGTTTTGTTTTGTTTTGTTTGTTTTTGTTTAAAATGAGTTTATAATGAAGGTTCGCTCTGAATGAATTCATCAACATCACTAATTACAACCACGCGAGGTAAGAAATGATCACTTAATTATCATTAAGCATTTAATTCTTTTAAAGCTGGATCATCTTAGAGTCTTAGTTTTAGTTCCTCAGGGAAATGTTTACATCACAAGGTCACGCGTTCCCGTTAAAATTATAACATTATAACTTTATAACATTCATTAATAAATAAATTCCACCAAAATCATTATTATTTTATTTTATTTTATTTTATTTTATTTTATTTATTTTATTTTATTTATTTTATTTTATTTTATTGTAGCTCTTTTTCTCTCACTACAAACTTTATACAAAATAAAATCTCAGCTCTGACCAAATGATGAAGCGAGAATATATTTATAATATATAAGTGTAATAGTTAATAATTTATAATATTATTTTATATAATATTATTTTATATAATTGTATGTAATAATTTATATTGTTATATAATTTATAACTGTAAATAGTGTGTTTTTAATTTTATATTCTATTATTAAATTATCATAAAAAAAAATCAACGTTCTCCAAACTTACCCGTCAGCACTTTACAGAGGGTGGAGCAGATCAAAGGAAAAGTAAGTGGAGCAGAAAAGGGGCGTGGCCAAACATTTAACCGGTTCTGTATATAAAAAATGATTCCTATACCTCACCCTATACCTCCATCCTATATCTCATCCTATATCTCACCCCATACCTCACCCTATACCTCACTCTATACCTCCATCCTATACCTCATCCTATACCTCACCCTATACTTCACCCTATACCTCACCCTATACCTCATCCTATACCTCACCCTATAACTCCACCCTATACCGCACTCTATACCTCCACCCTATACCGCACTCTATACCTCCATCCAATACCTCACCCTATACCTCCACCCTATACCTCATCCTATACCTCACTCTATACCTCCATCCTATACCTCCATCCTATACCTCACCCTATACCTCACTCTATACCTCCATCCTATACCTCACCCTATACCTCACTCTATACCTCCATCCTATACCTCATCCTATACCTCACTCTATACCTCACTCTATACCTCACCCTATACTTCACCCTATACCTCCACCCTATACCTCACTCTATACCTCATTCTATACCTCACTCTATACCTCATCCTATACCTCACCCTATACTTCACCCTATACCTCCACCCTATACCTCACTCTATACCTCATTCTATACCTCATCCTATACCTCATCCTATACCTCATCCTATACCTCATCCTATACCTCATCCTATACCTCACCCTATACCTCATCCTATACTTCACCCTATGCCTCACCCTATACCTCATCCTATACCTCACCCTATACCTCATCCTATACCTCACCCTATAACTCCACCCTATACCGCACTCTATACCTCCACCCTATACCGCACTCTATACCTCCATCCAATACCTCACCCTATACCTCATCCTATACCTCACTCTATACCTCCATCCTATACCTCCATCCTATACCTCACCCTATACCTCACTCTATACCTCCATCCTATACCTCACCCTATACCTCACTCTATACCTCCATCCTATACCTCATCCTATACCTCACTCTATACCTCACCCTATACCTCATCCTATACCTCACCCTATACCTCATCCCATACCTCACCCTATACCTCTCCCTATACCTCATCCTATACCTCACCCTATACCTCCACCCTATACCTCATCCTATACTTCACCCTATACCTCACCCTATACCTCACCCTTTACTTCCACCCTATACCTCATCCTATACCTCATCCTATACCTCACCCTTAACCTCCATCCTATACCTCATCCTATACCTCATCCTATACCTCATCCTATACCTCATCCCATACCTCACTCTATACCTCCACCCTATACCTCCACCCTATACCTCACCCTATACCTCACCCTACACCTCACCCTATACCTCATCCTATACCTCACCCTATACCTCATCCTATACCTCACCCTATACCTCACCCTATACCTCACCCTTTACTTCCACCCTATACCTCATCCTATACCTCATCCCATACATCACTCTATACCTCCACCCTACACCTCACCCTACACCTCACCCTATACCTCATCCTATACCTCACCCTATACCTCATCCTATACCTCACCCTATACCTCACCCTATACCTCATCCTATACCTCCACCGCATACCTCCATCCTATACCTCACCCTATACCTCATCCTATACCTCCATCCTATACTTCATCCTATACCTCTACCCCATACCTCATCCTATACTTCACCCTATACCTCCATCCTATACCTCATCCTATACCTCACCCTATACCTCATCCTATACCTCACTCTATACCTCCACCCTATACCTCACCCTATACCTCCACCCTATACCTCATCCTATACCTCACCCTATACCTCATCCTATACCTCACCCTATGCCTCTATCCTATACTTCCACCCTATGTCTCTCTATGCCTCACCCTATGCCTCACCCTATACCTCACCCTATACCTCCACCCTATACCTCCACCCTATACCTCACCCTATACCTCCACCCTATACCTCATCCTATACCTCACCCTATACCTCATCCTATACCTCACCCTATGCCTCCATCCTATACTTCCACCCTATGTCTCTCTATGCCTCACCCTATGCCTCACCCTATACCTCCACCCTATTCCCCACTCTATACCTTCCCTAATGACTTCACCCCATGCCCTCACTCTATGCCCCCACTTTATGGCCCAACTCCATGCCCCCTTTTCTCTACCCTATGCCCCCATCCCATGCTCCCACTTCTCCCATGCCCCTACTGTATGCCCTTACCCCATGAACCCACCCTATGCCCCCACCACATGCACTCACCCCTTGCCCCCACCCAATGCCCCACCCTATGCCACACCCCATGCCCCTGCCCAATACCCCCACCCCTTGCTTCCACTTCTCCCATGCCCCTACCCTATGCCCCAACCACAGGTCCCCACCCCCAACTGTGATGTGGTTGGTTGATGTTCTTTGTTCTTGCAGATTGTAACACTTGGTCACTCTTAATCTCTGTGGGACAAACGTCCAACTGACAACAGACCCAGAACACCAGACCCAGAACACCAGACCCAGGACACCAGACCCAGGACACCAGACCCAGGACACCAGACCCAGGACACCAGACCCAGGACACCAGACCCAGGACACCAGACCCAGAACAACAGACCCAGAACAACAGAACACCAGACCCAGAACAACAGACCCAGAACACCAGACCCAGAACAACAGACCCAGAACACCAGACACGGAACACTGGACCCAGAACACCAGACCCAGAACAACAGACCCAGAACAACAGAACCTCCATCACAGATCGAGATCACAGAACCCGGCGCTGACCTTCAGAGATGATCGACGTTAAAGAAACGCTGAGCAAACTGGAGCGCCTGTCCGTGACCTCCAGACCCCCCACAAGACCCCCCGAGTCCGTCCGCGTTGCCATGGAGACGCAGGTCTCCGTCAGCTCCGTCTTCCAGAAACACGACGGGCGGGAGCTCCAGGAGCTGCTCGCCCTCACCGCCTGCAGCTGGCTGTTGGGTCAGGAGAACGTTCTCCCCCCCGCGGAGGCCCCGCCCGGAATCGTCCGCCAGGTCCGAGACTTCTCCCAGGACCACGCCATTGTCCTCGCCCCCTCGGACGCCACCGTGGGTCTGGACTACAGAGTGGTGCACCAGATCGTGCGGGAACTCACCGTGGGCATCTACTGCTTCAACCAGGTTCCCTCCATTAGCCTGGAGCCCCGCTTCGACCGCAGCTCCGCCTGCCACCTGCCCCCGGCCTACCACGACTCCAGAGTGGGGCAGATCCTCACCGACGTGGACTACACCATGAAGGCGCTCTGGCACGGTGCCCACATCCCCAAAGAGAAGCGCCTCTGCTTCACCGAGCTCTGGAGGTCCAGGATGGGGGTGGATTCTGACGGCGTTCCTCAGAAGAAACAAGACGTTCTCGCAGAGTTCCTGGCGGCCGGTGAGTCACATGACCACGTGTGGAGATCCACCACGTTTTGGGGTTCTACAGTTCCATTCTGTAGTCCACTCTATACCTTCACCCTATACCTCCCCTAATGACTTCACCCCATGCCCCACTCTATGCCCCCACTTTATGCCCCAACTCCATGCCCTCACCCCTTTCCTCTACCCTATGCCCCCACCCCATGCTCCCACTTCTCCCATGCCCCTACTGTATGCCCTTACCCCATGAACCCTCCCTATGCCCCCACCACATGCACTCAACCCTTGCCCCCACCCAATGCCCCACCCTATGCCACAACCCATGCCCCTGCCCAATACCCCAACCCCTTGCTTCCACTTCTCCCATGCCCCTACCCTATGCCCCAACCACAGGCCCCACCCTACGCCCCAACCACACCCCCATCCTTCTGAGGAACGCCGGATTCCGACGGCGTTCCTCAGAAGAAACAAGACGTCCTCGCAGAGTTTCTGGCGGCCGGTGAGTCACATGACCACGTGTGGAGATCCACCACGTTTTGGGGTTCTACAGTTCCATTCTGGAGTCCATCTGGTTCCTCTACACGCTCTGTTAGTTCTCTTTGGTATGTTCTCTGATGATCAGGAACTCCACAAAGCAGGTGTTATTAGGGTAATGCTGACGTGGTGGTGCCCCATGCCCATCCAGGGGAGAACGTCTCGGGCGCTGGGCAGATACACCCAGGACAGGGGGGCAATCCATCACTGGACTCATACACACTCACACACACACACTCTATATGGGGCAATTTGGAGAATTCAATTGACCTTGATCCATGTTTTTGGACTGTGGGAGGAAACCGGAGAACCCGGAGGAAACCCACACGGACACGGGGAGAACATGCAAACTCCACCCAGATTGGGATTCGAACCGGGAATCCCCAGCGCTGAGAGGAGAACATGCTAAACCACTAAGCCACCGTGCCGTCTTGACCCCTAAACCCAACCTCATTAAAAACATTTGAGAGGAATTGGAACCGAGATTGAGGTGGTTTAGTGGTTTAGCATGTTCTCCTCTCAGCGCTGCGGATCCCGGTGCGAATCCCAATCTGGGTGGAATTTGCATGTTCTCTCCCTGTGTCCACGTGGGTTTCCTCTGGGTTCTCCGGTTCCCTCCCACAGTCCAAAAACATGGATCAAGGTGAATTAAATTCTCCAAATTGCCCCATATAGTGTGTGTTTGTGAGTGAGTGTGTGTCCGGCGATAGATTGCCCCCCTGTCCTGGGTGTATCTGCCCAGCGCCCGAAACGTTCTCCCCTGGATGGGCATGGAGAACCCCCCCCCCCCGCCACCCTAATATAGGATAAAGCGGAAGATAATGGATGGATGAATTAAGAACCTTAGGCGGGACGGTGGTTTAGTGGTTTGGCATGTTCTCCTCTCAGCGCCGGGAATCCAGGTTCAAATCCCCATCTGGGTGGAGTTTCCATGTCCGCGTGGGTTTCCTCCGGGTTCTCCGCTTTCCTCCCACAGCCCAAAAACATGTATTCAAGGTGAATTGACTGCCCTAAAATGCCCCTATGTACTGCATGTGAAAGTACGGAGATGAGATCAACAACACACGTGGACACACGGATTGGTATGTTCTCCCCCGTAGGTTTAACGGATATCTCCAAAGACCCCGCGTATCAGGGGATTTATGACGAGGAGCCGGACCCGACCTACGAGCCGGACAGCGGCGAGGAGCAGAAGCTGTTCTCCGGGTTCGCAGACGACGTCCAGCTGAAGATGACCGCGTACCTCGGCGCCGTCCGGCAGCACGGCAACCTGTTTGCATTCGAGGGCCACCGCGTCCTGTCCAGCACGGTGCGTCTCCCCGAGGAGGTCCTGGAGCTCGGGACGTACCTCCAGCGGCTTCCTCAGCATGAGGAAGAGAAGATGTCCCTGACCTGTCTCAGATGCTCCCACCCATATCAGGTAGGTCCATTGTTTACTATCCCAGCAGTGTCACTGAGGTGGAGAAATTAAACTCCACTAAACCCCCCCCCCACCACCACATCAGTGTCACTGCAGAACCGACAATAAACAATCCTCCACCCAAATGATACCTGTTCTGTGATGCTCCTGACCAACAGAGAACAGAGAACCAACAGAACACAGATGGACTACAGTCTGTAACTGGAGAACTACAAATTCCATCTGTATGATAAGTGGAGGAGATAGAGGAGGGAGCCAGAAGGGGGCGTGGCCTAAGGTTGGACCGGTACTGTAGATGGACTTTGTAGTTCTCCAGTTCCAGACTGTAGTCCATCTGTTAGTGTTCTACAGTACATACTGTGTTCTCTGTTCTCTAATGCTCAGAACCCCAATAGTACCACCACAGAGCAGGGCTTTTTGGGTGGGGGTATTGTTACTATCCCAGCAGTGTCACTGAGGTGGAGAAATGAAACTCCACTAACCCCCCCACCACCACCACATCAGTGTCACTGCAGAACCGACAATAAACAAACCTCCACCCAAATGATACCTGTTCTGTGATGCTCCTGACCAACAGAGAACAGAGAACCAACAGAACACAGATGGACTACAGTCTGCAATTGGAGAACTACAAAATCCATCTATATGATAAGTGGAGGACATAGAGGATGGAGCCAGAAGGGGGCGTGGCCTAACTTTGGACCGGTACTGTAGATGGACTTTGTAGTTGTCCAGTTCCAGACTGTAGTCCATCTGTTAGTGTTCTACAGTACATACTGTGTCCTCTGTTCTCTAATGCTCAGAACCCCAATAGTTCCACCACAGAGCAGGGGTTATTGGGTGGGGGCATTATTCCTATCCCAGCAGTGTCACTGAGGTGTTTAAACGAAACTCCACTAAACCCCACCACCCCCCCACCACCACAACATCAGTGTCACTGAGGTGGAGAACCGACAATAAACAATCCTCCACCCAAATGATACGTGTTCTGTGATGCTCCTGACCAACAGAGAACAGAGAACCAACAGAACGCAGATGGACTACAGCCTGCAATTGGAGAACTACAAACTCCATCTATATGACAAGTGGAGGACATAGAGGATGGAGCCAGAAGGGGGCGTGGCCGAAGTTTTGACTTGTACTGTATAAAAATGTTTTTTTTTTTTATTTTGGCAAAACTAAAACTATGGGCAAAAAATCCCCACAGTTCAAAAACATGGATTCAAGGTGAATTGGCTGCTATAGTGCTAAATTGCCCCTGTAATTTGTGTGTGAGTGTGTGCTCAATGATAGTTTGTGTGTGGTTGTGTGTGTGAAATGTTCTCCACTGGATGGGCATGGGGAACCTTTGGTGACCCTAATAGAGGATAAAGCAGAAGACAATGATGAGAACGTTCTCCATGTCTCTTTCTTGTGCAGAGGACAATCTGAAGACAGAGCGGGAGTTCCCCCCTCTGCTCCTCGGACCCGGGTTCTCCTGCAAACACTTCACCTATGAACCAGACGTCTACTTCCACCTTCATGGTGCCATTGAGTTCGATGTGGGGACGCCGCCTCTGCAGGACGTCAGCGAGGACATGAAGGTACGTCTGCTGCTGTCCTGAGATCAGAGACCATCTGAATTCAAATACAGGAACCCGTGAGAGAACATGTTAAAGATCCAAAATTCATACTTTTGAGATATAACATAATTATTTTAATGCGTCGTTAAGGGGGTCGGCTTAGTGCTTTAGCATGTTCTCCTCTCAGTGCCCGGGATTCCCGGTTCGAATCCCAATCTGGGTGGAGTTTCCATGTCCTCCCCGTGTCCATATGGATTCTCCGGTTTCCTCCCACAGTCCGAAAACATGGATTCAAGGTGAATTGGCTGCTGTAAATTGCCCTCATCTGAATTGTCCCTATGTAGTGTGAGTGTGTACCCAGCGATAGATTGGTGCCCTGTCCTGGGTGTGTCTGCCCAGCACCCGAAACGATGGACATGGGACCCCCCAACCCCGGGGGGGGTCACTCACTCACACAGACACACACTCTATATGGGGCAATTTGGAGAATTCAATTCACCTTGATCCATGTTTTTGGACAGTGGGAGGAAGAAGCCGGAGAACCCGGAGGAAACCCATGCGGACATGGGGAGGACATGGAAACTCCACCCAGATGGGGATTCGAACCGGGAATCCCTAGTGCTGAGAGGAGAACATGCTAAACCACTAAGCCACCAGACATCGTCCATCCATTATCTTCTGCTTTATCCTCTATTAGGGTCATGGGGGGGGGGGGGTTTCTCCATGCCCATCCAGGGGAGAATGTTTCGGGCGCTGGGCAGATACACCCAGGACAGGGGGGCAAGCTATCACTGGACACACACTCACTCACACACAGACACTCTATATGGGGCAATTTGGAAAACTCAATTGACTTGATCCATGTTTTTGGACTGTGGGAGGAAACCGGAGAACCCGGAGGAAACCCATGCAGACACGGGGAGAACATGCAAATTCCACCCAGATGGGGATTCAAACCAGGAATCCCTAGTGCTGAGAGGAGAACATGCTAAACCACTAAGCCACCGTGCCGCCTAATATTAATAACATTAATTATAATCGCTGGTTAAGTTAGTTAGCTCGACCTTCTCGTTAACTAGTCCTGCTTTTCTCATCAGGCGGCCTTTAGAACCCTGCAGAACCGGGCAGCGGAGTATTTAATGGACCTGGGACGTGACGCGGCGTACAGAACCCACCTCCCCGTCCTGCTCAGCGAGATCGATGGACAGAGGTGACACTGTCTGCACCACCACCACGTTCTCCAGTCACTCAGAACCGGTCACCTCATTTAATTATAGTGTGTTTAATAATAGGACATCATAGGACATCATAGGACATTTATAGTGTTTTTTTATAAAATAGGACATCATAGAACATTTATAGTGTTTTTATTAATAGGCACATCATAGGACATCATAGGACATTTATAGTGTTTTTCACATAATAGGACATCATAGAACAGTTTAGTGTTTTTTTATAATAGGACAATCATAGAACATCATAGGACATTTATAGTGGTTTTTTATAATAATAGGGACATCATAGACCATTTATAGTGTGTTTTTATAATAGGACATCATAGAAACAGTTAGTAGTTTTTTTATAAAGGACCTCATAGAACCATCATAGGTACATTTATAGTGTTTTTATACATAGAACCATCATAGAAACATTTAATAGTTTTTGTTATAATAGGACTTCATAGAACAGTTATAGTGTTTTTTATAATCGGACTTCATAGGACATCATAGGCACATTTATAGTGTTTTTTTTATGATAGAGTACATCATAGGCAATTTATAGTGTTTTTTATAAATAGGACATCATAGGACAATCATCGGCATTTATAGTGTTTTTTTATAATAGGGACATCATAGGACCATCATAGGGACATTTATAGTAGTGTTTTATTTAATAGGACAAGCATAGGGACCATTTATAGTTGTTTTTTATAATTAGGACATTTAA
>JAFMOC010001165.1:0-26721 GCA_019802505.1 Corydoras sp. C115 | reverse complement strand
GTTTTTAGACGTTTTTCATGCTTATCTTGTGTATTTCATGCTTTTTACATGTTGTCTGTGAAAGTTGTGTTTTTGTGCATTTCCCACGTTTTTGTGCGTTTTTCATAAATTTAGCACGTTTTCTGTACATTTTACAGGTTTCCTGTTCTTTTAATGTGTTTTTAGACGTTTTTCATGCTTATCTTGTGTATTTCATGCTTTTTACATGTTGTCTGTGAAAGTTGTGTTTTTGTGCATTTCCCACGTTTTTGTGCGTTTTTCATAAATTTAGCACGTTTTCTGTACATTTTACAGGTTTCCTGTTCTTTTAATGTGTTTTTTTTAGACGTTTTTCATGCTTATCTTGTGTATTTCATGCTTTTTACATGTTGTCTGTGAAAGTTGTGTTTTTGTGCATTTCCCACGTTTTTGTGCGTTTTTCATAAATTTAGCACGTTTCTGTACATTTTACAGGTTTCCTGTTCTTTTAATGTTTTTTTTAGACACGTTTTTGTACATTTTTTTTACATGTTTCTGTGTTGTTTTTGCATTTCCCACGTTTTTGTTTTTTTTCATAAATTTAGCACGTTTTTACATTTTACAGGTCTTTCTTTTAATGTGTTTTTATTTTTCATGCTTATCTTGTGTATTTCATGCTTTTTACATGTTGTCTGTGAAAGTTGTGTTTTTGTGCATTTCCCACGTTTTTGTGCGTTTTTTTCATAAATTTAGCACGTTTTCTGTACATTTTACAGGTTTCCTGTTCTTTTAATGTGTTTTTTAGACGTTTTTCATGCTTATCTTGTGTATTTCATGCTTTTTACATGTTGTCTGTGAAAGTTGTGTTTTTGTGCATTTCCCACGTTTTTGTGCGTTTTTTTCATAAATTTAGCACGTTTTCTGTACATTTTACAGGTTTCCTGTTCTTTTAATGTGTTTTTAGACGTTTTTCATGCTTATCTTGTGTATTTCATGCTTTTTACATGTTGTCTGTGAAAGTTGTGTTTTTGTGCATTTCCCACGTTTTTGTGCGTTTTTTCATAAATTTAGCACGTTTTCTGTACATTTTACAGGTTTCCTGTTCTTTTAATGTGTTTTTTTTTTTTTTTTAGACGTTTTTCATGCTTATCTGTGTGTGTATTTCATGCTTTTTACATGTTGTCTGTGAAAGTTGTGTTTTTTGTGCATTTCCCACGTTTTTGTGCGTTTTTTTTTTTCATAAATTTAGCACGTTTTCTGTACATTTTACAGGTTTCCTGTTCTTTTAATGTGTTTTTAGACGTTTTTCATGCTTATCTTGTGTATTTCATGCTTTTTACATGTTGTCTGTGAAAGTTGTGTTTTTGTGCATTTCCCACGTTTTTGTGCGTTTTTCATAAATTTAGCACGTTTTCTGTACATTTTACAGGTTTCCTGTTCTTTTAATGTGTTTTTTTTTAGACGTTTTTTTTTTCATGCTTATCTTGTGTATTTCATGCTTTTTACATGTTGTCTGTGAAAGTTGTGTTTTTTGTGCATTTCCCACGTTTTTGTGCGTTTTTTTTTTTAAATTTAGCACGTTTTCTGTACATTTTACAGGTTTCCTGTTCTTTTAATGTGTTTTTTTTTAGACGTTTTTCATGCTTATCTTGTGTATTCATGCTTTTTACATGTTGTCTGTGAAAGTTGTGTTTTTGTGCATTTCCCACGTTTTTGTGCGTTTTTCATAAATTTAGCACGTTTTCTGTACATTTTACAGGTTTCCTGTTCTTTTAATGTGTTTTTAGACGTTTTTCATGCTTATCTTGTGTATTTCATGCTTTTTACATGTTGTCTGTGAAAGTTGTGTTTTTGTGCATTTCCCACGTTTTTGTGCGTTTTTCATAAATTTAGCACGTTTTCTGTACATTTTACAGGTTTCCTGTTCTTTTAATGTGTTTTTAGACGTTTTTCATGCTTATCTTGTGTATTTCATGCTTTTTACATGTTGTCTGTGAAAGTTGTGTTTTTGTGCATTTCCCACGTTTTTGTGCGTTTTTTTTTTAAATTTAGCACGTTTTCTGTACATTTTACAGGTTTCCTGTTCTTTTAATGTGTTTTTTTTTAGACGTTTTTTTAGATGCTTATCTTGTGTATTTCATGCTTTTTTTTACATTGTCTGTGAAAGTTGTGTTTTTGTGCATTTCCCACGTTTTTGTGCGTTTTTCATAAATTTAGCACGTTTTCTGTACATTTTACAGGTTTCCTGTTCTTTTAATGTTTTTTTTAGACGTTTTTCATGCTTATTTGTGTATTTCATGCTTTTTACATGTTGTCTGTGAAAGTTGTGTTTTTGTGCATTTCCCACGTTTTTGTGCGTTTTTTGTGCATTTTTCAAAATTTAGCACGTTTTCTGTTACATTTTACAGGTTTTACCTGTTTTTTTGTGTTTTTTTAGACGTTTTTTCATGCTTATTTGTATTTCATGCTTTTTTTCATGTTTTCTGTGAAAGTTGTGTTTTTGTTTTTTCCCACGTTTTTGTGCGTTTTTTTTTGCATAAATTTAGCACGTTTTTCTGTACATTTTACAGGTTTCCTGTTTTTTTAATGTGTTTTTTTTTAGACGTTTTTTTTAGATGCTTATTTTGTGTATTTTTCATGCTTTTTACATGTTGTCTGTGAAAGTTGTGTTTTTTTTTTTTCCCACGTTTTTGTGCGTTTTTTTAAATTTAGCACGTTTTCTGTACATTTTACAGGTTTCCTGTTCTTTTAATGTGTGTTTAGACGTTTTTCATGCTTATCTTGTGTATTTCATGCTTTTTTTACATGTTGTCTGTGAAAGTTGTGTTTTTGTGCATTTCCCACGTTTTTGTGCGTTTTTCATAAATTTAGCACGTTTTCTGTACATTTTACAGGTTTCCTGTTCTTTTAATGTGTTTTTTTTTTTTTTTTCATGCTTATCTTGTGTATTTCATGCTTTTTACATGTTGTCTGTGAAAGTTGTGTTTTTGTGCATTTCCCACGTTTTTGTGCGTTTTTTTCATAAATTTAGCACGTTTTCTGTACATTTTACAGGTTTCCTGTTTCTTTTAATGTGTTTTTTTTCACGTTTTTTTTTTTATGCTTTTCTTGTGTATTTTTGCTTTTTTTTGTTGTCTGTGAAAGTTGTGTTTTTGTGCATTTCCCACGTTTTTGTGCGTTTTTCATAAATTTAGCACGTTTTCTGTACATTTTACAGGTTTCCTGTTCTTTTAATGTGTTTTTCATGCTTATCTTGTGTATTTCATGCTTTTTACATGTTGTCTGTGAAAGTTGTGTTTTTGTGCATTTCCCACGTTTTTGTGCGTTTTTCATAAATTTAGCACGTTTTCTGTACATTTTACAGGTTTCCTGTTCTTTTAATGTGTTTTTTTTTTTACGTTTTTCATGCTTATCTTGTGTATTTCATGCTTTTTTTTTTCATGTTGTCTGTGAAAGTTGTGTTTTTGTGCATTTCCCACGTTTTTGTGCGTTTTTTCATAAATTTAGCACGTTTTCTGTACATTTTACAGGTTTCCTGTTCTTTTAATGTGTTTTTTTTTAACGTTTTTTTTTTGCTTATCTTGTGTATTTCATGCTTTTTACATGTTGTCTGTGAAAGTTGTGTTTTTGTGTTGCATTTCCCACGTTTTTGTGCGTTTTTTTTTCATAAATTTAGCACGTTTTCTGTACATTTTACAGGTTTCCTGTTCTTTTAATGTGTTTTTTTAGACGTTTTCATGCTTATCTTGTGTATTTCATGCTTTTTACATGTTGTCTGTGAAAGTTGTGTTTTTGTGCATTTCCCACGTTTTTGTGCGTTTTTCATAAATTTAGCACGTTTTCTGTACATTTTACAGGTTTCCTGTTCTTTTAATGTGTTTTTTTAGACGTTTTTCATGCTTATTTTTGTGTATTTCATGCTTTTTACATGTTGTCTGTGAAAGTTGTGTTTTTGTGCATTTCCCACGTTTTTGTGCGTTTTTTCATAAATTTAGCACGTTTTCTGTACATTTTACAGGTTTCCTGTTCTTTTAATGTGTTTTTTTAGACGTTTTTTTCATGCTTATCTTGTGTATTTCATGCTTTTTACATGTTGTCTGTGAAAGTTGTGTTTTTTTGCATTTCCCACGTTTTTGTGCGTTTTTTTTTTCATAAATTTAGCACGTTTTCTGTACATTTTACAGGTTTCCTGTTCTTTTAATGTGTTTTTTTTTACGTTTTTTCATGCTTATCTTGTGTATTTCATGCTTTTTACATGTTGTCTGTGAAAGTTGTGTTTTTGTTTTTGTGCATTTCCCACGTTTTTGTGCGTTTTTTTTCATAAATTTAGCACGTTTTCTGTACATTTTACAGGTTTCCTGTTCTTTTAATGTGTTTTTTTTTTAGACGTTTTTCATGCTTTTCATGCTTATTTGTGTTTTCATGCTTTTTACATGTTGTCTGTGAAAGTTGTGTTTTTGTGTGCATTTCCCACGTTTTTGTGCGTTTTTTTTTCATAAATTTAGCACGTTTTCTGTACATTTTACAGGTTTCCTGTTCTTTTAATGTGTTTTTTTTAGACGTTTTTTTCATGCTTATCTTGTGTATTTCATGCTTTTTACATGTTGTCTGTGAAAGTTGTGTTTTTTTTGCATTTCCCACGTTTTTGTGCGTTTTTTTTTAAATTTAGCACGTTTTCTGTACATTTTACAGGTTTCCTGTTTTTTAATGTGTTTTTTTTAGACGTTTTTCATGCTTATCTTGTGTATTTCATGCTTTTTACATGTTGTCTGTGAAAGTTGTGTTTTTGTGCATTTCCCACGTTTTTGTGCGTTTTTTTTTCATAAATTTAGCACGTTTTCTGTACATTTTACAGGTTTCCTGTTCTTTTAATGTGTTTTTTAGACGTTTTTCATGCTTATCTTGTGTATTTCATGCTTTTTACATGTTGTCTGTGAAAGTTGTGTTTTTGTGCATTTCCCACGTTTTTGTGCGTTTTTTTTTTAAATTTAGCACGTTTTCTGTACATTTTACAGGTTTCCTGTTCTTTTAATGTGTTTTTTTTAGACGTTTTTTTTCATGCTTATCTTGTGTATTTCATGCTTTTTACATGTTGTCTGTGAAAGTTGTGTTTTTGTGTGCATTTCCCACGTTTTTGTGCGTTTTTCATAAATTTTTGCACGTTTTCTGTACATTTTACAGGTTTTTACAGTTTTCTTTTAATGTTTTTTAGACGTTTTTCATGCTTATCTTGTGTATTTCATGCTTTTTACATGTTGTCTGTGAAAGTTGTGTTTTTGTGCATTTCCCACGTTTTTGTGCGTTTTTTCATTTAACGTTTTAGCACGTTTTCTGTACATTTTTTTTACAGGTTTTTCCTGTTCTTTTTTTGTTTTTTTTTTTGTGACGTTTTTTTTGTGCATGCTTATTTTTTTAAATTTTTGTTTTTTATGCTTTTTTTACATGTTGTCTGTGAAAGTTGTGTTTTTTTTGTGTTTTTGTGCATTTCCCACGTTTTTGTGCGTTTTTCATAAATTTAGCACGTTTTCTGTACATTTTACAGGTTTCCTGTTCTTTTAATGTGTTTTTTTAGACGTTTTTTCATGCTTATTTTGTGTATTTCATGCTTTTTTTACATGTTGTCTGTGAAAGTTGTGTTTTTGTGCATTTCCCACGTTTTTGTGCGTTTTTTTTTTTATTTAGCACGCACGTTTTCATTTTACAGGTACAGGTTCCTGTTCTTTTAATGTGTTTTTTTTAGACGTTTTTTTTCATGCTTATCTTGTGTATTTCATGCTTTTTACATGTTGTCTGTGAAAGTTGTGTTTTTGTGCATTTCCCACGTTTTTGTGCGTTTTTCATAAATTTAGCACGTTTTCTGTACATTTTACAGGTTTCCTGTTCTTTTTTATGTGTTTTTTTAGACGTTTTTTTTTGCTTATTTTGTGTATTTTTCATGCTTTTTTTGTATTTCATGTTGTCTGTGAAAGTTGTGTTTTTGTGCATTTTCCCACGTTTTTGTGCGTTTTTTTTCATAAATTTAGCACGTTTTTTTTCTGTACATTTTACAGGTTTCCTGTTCTTTTAATGTGTTTTTAATGTGTTTTTTTTAGACGTTTTTTGCTTATTTTGTGTTTTTCATGCTTTTTTTCATGTTGTCTGTGAAAGTTGTGTTTTTTTTGTTTTTTTCCCACGTTTTTGTGCGTTTTTTTTTGTAAATTTAGCACGTTTTTTCTAAATTTACACGTTTTCTGTACATTTTTACAGGTTTCCTGTTCTTTTAATGTGTTTTTAGACGTTTTTCATTATTTTGTGTATTTCATGCTTTTTACATGTTGTCTGTGAAAGTTGTGTTTTTGTGCATTTCCCACGTTTTTGTGCGTTTTTTTCATAAATTTACGTTTTCTGTACATTTTACAGGTTTCCTGTTCTTTTAATGTTTTTTTAGACGTTTTTTTTTGCTTATTTTGTGTATTTCATGCTTTTTACATGTTGTCTGTGAAAGTTGTGTTTTTTTGCATTTCCCACGTTTTTTGCGTTTTTTTTTTCATAAATTTAGCACGTTTTCTGTACATTTTACAGGTTTCCTGTTCTTTTAATGTGTTTTTTTTAGACGTTTTTCATGCTTATTTGTGTATTTCATGCTTTTTACATGTTGTCTGTGAAAGTTGTGTTTTTGTGCATTTCCCACGTTTTTGTGCGTTTTTTTTCATAAATTTTTCTGTACATTTTACAGGTTTGTTTCTTTTAATGTGTTTTTTTAGACGTTTTTCATGCTTTTTTTGTTTTTTTTTTTTACATGTTGTCTGTGAAAGTTGTTTTTTTTGTGCATTTCCCACGTTTTGTGCGTTTTTCATAAATTTAGCACGTTTTTATTTTTACAGGTTTTTGTTCTTTTAATGTGTTTTTTTTTTAGACGTTTTTTTTATGCTTATTTGTGTATTTCATGCTTTTTACATGTTGTCTGTGAAAGTTGTGTTTTTTGCATTTCCCACGTTTTTGTGCGTTTTTCATAAATTTAGCACGTTTTCTGTACATTTTACAGGTTTCCTGTTCTTTTAATGTGTTTTTTTTAGACGTTTTTTTGCTTATTTTGTGTATTTTTTGCTTTTTTTACATGTTGTCTGTGAAAGTTGTTGTTTTTTGTGCATTTCCCACGTTTTTGTGCGTTTTTCATAAATTTAGCACGTTTTTTTGTACATTTTACAGGTTTCCTGTTCTTTTAATGTGTTTTTAGACGTTTTTTTTTTGCTTATCTTGTGTATTTCATGCTTTTTACATGTTGTCTGTGAAAGTTGTGTTTTTGTGCATTTCCCACGTTTTTGTGCGTTTTTTCATAAATTTAGCACGTTTTCTGTACATTTTACAGGTTTCCTGTTCTTTTAATGTGTTTTTAGACGTTTTTTTCATGCTTATTTGTGTATTTCATGCTTTTTTTTTACATGTTGTCTGTGAAAGTTGTGTTTTGCATTTCCCACGTTTTTGTGCGTTTTTTTCATAAATTTAGCACGTTTTCTGTACATTTTACAGGTTTCCTGTTCTTTTAATGTGTTTTTTTTAGACGTTTTTTTTCATGCTTATTTTGTGTATTTCATGCTTTTTACATGTTGTCTGTGAAAGTTGTGTTTTTGTGCATTTCCCACGTTTTTGTGCGTTTTTTTTTCATAAATTTAGCACGTTTTCTGTACATTTTACAGGTTTCCTGTTCTTTTAATGTGTTTTTAGACGTTTTTCATGCTTATCTTGTGTATTTCATGCTTTTTTTTTTACATGTTGTCTGTGAAAGTTGTGTTTTTGTGCATTTTTCCACGTTTTTGTGCGTTTTTTTTTGTTTTAGCACGTTTTCTGTACATTTTACAGGTTTCCTGTTCTTTTTTTTACAGGTGTGTTTTTTTTAATGTGTTTTTTGACGTTTTTCATGCTTATTTTGTGTATTTCATGCTTTTTTTTACATGTTGTCTGTGAAAGTTGTGTTTTTGTGCATTTCCCACGTTTTTGTTTTTTTTTTTAAATTTTAGCACGTTTTCTGTACATTTTACAGGTTTCCTGTTTTTTTAATTTTTTTTTAGACGTTTTTTTTGCTTTTCTTTGTTTCATGCATTTTTTTTTCTGTTTTGTTTTTGTGCATGTTTTTGTGAAAGTTGTGTTTTTGTGTGTGTTTTTTTTTTTTGTGCGTTTTTTTTTTTCAAATTTTTTTTTTTACGTTTTTGTACATTTTACAGGTTTCCTGTTCTTTTAATGTTTTTTTTAGACGTTTTTCATGCTTATTTGTGTATTTTGCTTTTTTTTAGATGTTTTCTGTGAAAGTTGTGTTTTTTTGCATTTTCCCACGTTTTTGTGTTTTTTGCATTTCATAAATTTAGCACGTTTTTTTTGTACATTTTACAGGTTTCCTGTTCTTTTAATGTGTTTTTTTTTTTTTTTTTTTTGCTTATCTTGTGTATTTCATGCTTTTTACATGTTGTCTGTGAAAGTTGTGTTTTTTTTGTGTTGCATTTCCCACGTTTTTGTGCGTTTTTCATAAATTTAGCACGTTTTCTGTACATTTTACAGGTTTCCTGTTCTTTTAATGTGTTTTTTTTTGACGTTTTTCATGCTTATTTTGTGTATTTCATGCTTTTTACATGTTGTCTGTGAAAGTTGTGTTTTTGTGCATTTCCCACGTTTTTGTGCGTTTTTCATAAATTTAGCACGTTTTCTGTACATTTTACAGGTTTCCTGTTCTTTTAATGTGTTTTTAGACGTTTTTCATGCTTATCTTGTGTATTTCATGCTTTTTTTCATGTTGTCTGTGAAAGTTGTGTTTTTGTGCATTTCCCACGTTTTTGTGCGTTTTTTCATAAATTTAGCACGTTTTCTGTACATTTTACAGGTTTTTTCCTGTTTCTTTTTTTAATGTGTTTTTAGACGTTTTTTTTTGCTTTTTTTGTGTATTTTCATGCTTTTTTTTTGTTGTCTGTGAAAGTTGTGAAAGTTTTGTTTTTGTGCATTTCCACGTTTTTGTGCGCGTTTTTCATAAATTTAGCACGTTTTCTGTACATTTTACAGGTTTCCTGTTCTTTTAATGTGTTTTTTTTAGACGTTTTTCATGCTTATTTTGTGTATTTCATGCTTTTTACATGTTGTCTGTGAAAGTTGTGTTTTTGTGCATTTCCCACGTTTTTGTGCGTTTTTTTATAAATTTAGCACGTTTTTCTGTACATTTTACAGGTTTCCTGTTCTTTTAATGTGTTTTTTTTTTAGACGTTTTTCATGCTTATTTTGTGTATTTTTTGCTTTTTACATGTTGTCTGTGAAAGTTGTGTTTTTTTGTGCATTTTTTTGTTTTTGTTTTTTTTTTTTTTGCATTTTTAGCACGTTTTTTTTTTTTTTTTACAGTTTTTTAGCCTGTTTTTCACTTTTTTACATGTTTTTTGTTTTTTTACATGTTTCTGTTTTTTTTTGCTTTTTTTTTGTATTTTTTTTCATGCTTTTTACATGTTTTGTGTGAAAGTTTGTTTTTTTTGTTTTTTTTTCTTTTTTTTTTTGTGTTTTTTTTGTTCTTTTTTGTTTTTTTAGACGTTTTTTTTTTTTCATAAATTTTGTCTGTGAAAGTTGTTTGCATTTCCCACGTTTTCTGTACATTTTACAGGTTTCCTGTTCTTTTAATGTGTTTTTTAGACGTTTTTCATGCTTATTTTGTGTATTTCATGCTTTTTACATGTTGTCTGTGAAAGTTGTGTTTTTTTGCATTTCCCACGTTTTTGTGCGTTTTTTTTGTTTTTTAAATTTAGCACGTTTTCTGTACATTTTACAGGTTTCCTGTTCTTTTAATGTGTTTTTTTTTTTAGACGTTTTTTCATGCTTATTTTGTGTATTTCATGCTTTTTACATGTTGTCTGTGAAAGTTGTGTTTTTGTGCATTTCCCACGTTTTTGTGCGTTTTTCATAAATTTAGCACGTTTTCTGTACATTTTACAGGTTTCCTGTTCTTTTTTAATGTGTTTTTAGACGTTTTTTTTATGCTTATCTTGTGTATTTCATGCTTTTTTTTTATGTTGTCTGTGAAAGTGTGTTTTTTGTTTCATTTCCCACGTTTTTGTGCATTTTTTCATTTTTTTTTGCACGTTTTGTACATTTTTCATAATGTTGTCTGTGAAAGTTGTTTTTTTTTGCACGTTTTTGTACATTTTTCAGGTTTTTGTTTTTTTTTTGTGTTTTTTTTATGTTTTTTCATGCTTATTTTGTGTATTTCATGCTTTTTACATGTTGTCTGTGAAAGTTGTGTTTTTTTTTTTTGTGCATTTCCCACGTTTTTGTGCGTTTTTCATAAATTTAGCACGTTTTCTGTACATTTTACAGGTTTCCTGTTCTTTTAATGTGTTTTTAGACGTTTTTTTGCTTATTTTGTGTATTTCATGCTTTTTACATGTTGTCTGTGAAAGTTGTGTTTTTTTTTGTGCATTTCCCACGTTTTTGTGCGTTTTTTTTCATAAATTTAGCACGTTTTCTGTACATTTTACAGGTTTCCTGTTCTTTTAATGTGTTTTTTTTTTACGTTTTTCATGCTTATCTTTTGTATTTCATGCTTTTTTTTTCATGTTTTTACTGTCTGTGAAAGTTGTGTTTTTTTTGTGCATTTCCCACGTTTTTGTGCGTTTTTTTTCATAAATTTAGCACGTTTTCTGTACATTTTACAGGTTTCCTGTTCTTTTAATGTGTTTTTAGACGTTTTTCATGCTTATTTTGTGTATTTCATGCTGCTTTTTACATGTTGTCTGTGAAAGTTGTGTTTTTGTGCATTTCCCACGTTTTTGTGCGTTTTTTTTTTCATAAATTTAGCACGTTTTCTGTACATTTTACAGGTTTCCTGTTCTTTTAATGTGTTTTTTTTAGACGTTTTTTCATGCTTATTTTGTGTATTTCATGCTTTTTTTGTGTTGTCTGTGAAAGTTGTGTTTTTGTGCATTTCCCACGTTTTTGTGCGTTTTTTTAAATTTACGTTTTTCTGTACATTTTACAGGTTTCCTGTTTCTTTTTTGTGTTTTTTTAGACGTTTTTCATGCTTTTTCATGCTTATTTTGTATTTTTTCATGCTTTTTACATGTTGTCTGTGAAAGTTGTGTTTTTGTGCATTTCCCACGTTTTTGTGCGTTTTTTCATAAATTTAGCACGTTTTCTGTACATTTTACAGGTTTCCTGTTCTTTTAATGTGTTTTTTTTTAGACGTTTTTCATGCTTATTTGTGTATTTCATGCTTTTTACATGTTGTCTGTGAAAGTTGTGTTTTTGTGCATTTCCCACGTTTTTGTGCGTTTTTTTTAAATTTAGCACGTTTTTGTACATTTTACAGGTTTCCTGTTCTTTTTTAATGTGTTTTTTTTTAGACGTTTTTCATGCTTATCTTTTGTATTTTTCATGCTTTTTACATGTTGTCTGTGAAAGTTGTGTTTTTTGTGCATTTCCCACGTTTTTGTGCGTTTTTCATAAATTTAGCACGTTTTCTGTACATTTTACACAGTTTCCTGTTCTTTTAATGTGTTTTTTTAATGTGTTTTTTTTTTTTTTCATGCTTATTTTGTGTATTTCATGCTTTTTTTCATGTTGTCTGTGAAAGTTGTGTTTTTGTGCTTTTCCCACGTTTTTGTGCGTTTTTTTTCATAAATTTAGCACGTTTTCTGTACATTTTACAGGTTTCCTGTTCTTTTAATGTGTTTTTTTAGACGTTTTTTCATGCTTATTTTGTGTATTTCATGCTTTTTACATGTTGTCTGTGAAAGTTGTGTTTTTGTGCATTTCCCACGTTTTTGTGCGTTTTTTTTTTAAATTTAGCACGTTTTCTGTACATTTTACAGGTTTCCTGTTCTTTTTTTTAATGTGTTTTTTTACGTTTTTTATGCTTATTTTGTTTTTCATGCTTTTTACATGTTGTCTGTGAAAGTTGTGTTTTTTTTTGTGCATTTCCCACGTTTTTGTGCGTTTTTTTCATAAATTTAGCACGTTTTCTGTACATTTTACAGGTTTCCTGTTCTTTTAATGTGTTTTTTCTTTTTGTTTTTTTTTTGCTTATCTTTATTGTATTTTCATGCTTTTTTTTTACATGTTGTCTGTGAAAGTTGTGTTTTTGTGCATTTCCCACGTTTTTGTGCGTTTTTTCAAATTTAGCACGTTTTCTGTACATTTTACAGGTTTCCTGTTCTTTTAATGTGTTTTTAGACGTTTTTCATGCTTATTTTGTGTATTTCATGCTTTTTACATGTTGTCTGTGAAAGTTGTGTTTTTGTGCATTTCCCACGTTTTTGTGCGTTTTTTCATAAATTTAGCACGTTTTCTGTACATTTTACAGGTTTCCTGTTCTTTTAATGTGTTTTTAGACGTTTTTCATGTTTTTTTTTTTGCTTATTTTGTATTTTTGCTTTTTTACATGTTGTCTGTGAAAGTTGTGTTTTTTTGCATTTCCCACGTTTTTGTGCGTTTTTTTCATAAATTTAGCACGTTTTCTGTACATTTTACAGGTTTCCTGTTCTTTTAATGTGTTTTTTTAGACGTTTTTCATGCTTATCTTGTGTGTTTTCATGCTTTTTACATGTTGTCTGTCTGTGAAAGTTGTGTTTTTGTGCATTTCCCACGTTTTTGTGCGTTTTTCATAAATTTAGCACGTTTTCTGTACATTTTACAGGTTTCCTGTTCTTTTTTTGTGTTTTTAGACGTTTTTTTCATGCTTATTTTGTGTATTTCATGCTTTTTACATGTTGTCTGTGAAAGTTGTGTTTTTGTGCATTTCCCACGTTTTTGTGCGTTTTTCATAAATTTTGCACGTTTTTCATACATTTTACAGGTTTTCCTGTTCTTTTTTAATGTGTTTTTAGACATTTTCATTTTTTTTGTGTTTTTTTTTTCATGCTTTTTTTGTGTATTTTTTTGCTTTTTACATGTTTTCTTTTTGTGATTTCATGCTTTTTACATGTTGTGTTTTTTTTTTGTTTTTCCCACGTTTTTGTGCGTTTTTTTTTCATAAATTTAGCACGTTTTCTGTGTACATTTTACAGGTTTCCTGTTCTTTTAATGTGTTTTTTTTAGACGTTTTTTTGCTTATTTTGTGTATTTCATGCTTTTTACATGTTGTCGTGAAAGTTGTGTTTTTGTGCATTTCCCACGTTTTTTGTGCGTTTTTCATAAATTTAGCACGTTTTCTGTACATTTTACAGGTTTTCTGTTTTTTAATGTTTTTTTTTACGTTTTTTTCATGCTTATTTTGTGTATTTCATGCTTTTTTTACATGTTGTCTGTGAAAGTTGTTTTTTGTGCATTTCCCACGTTTTTGCGTTTTTTTTTTTTTAGCACGTTTTTGTACATTTTACAGGTTTCCTGTTCTTTTAATGTGTTTTTAGATGTTTTTCATGCTTTTTTTGTGTGTATTTCATGCTTTTTACATGTTGTCTGTGAAAGTTGTGTTTTTGTGTGCATTTCCCACGTTTTTGTGCGTTTTTTTTTAAATTTAGCACGTTTTTTTCTGTACATTTTACAGGTTTCCTGTTCTTTTAATGTGTTTTTTTTTTTTTTTTTCATGCTTATTTTGTGTATTTCATGCTTTTTACATGTTGTCTGTGAAAGTTGTGTTTTTGTGCATTTCCCACGTTTTTGTGCGTTTTTCATAAATTTAGCACGTTTTCTGTACATTTTACAGGTTTCCTGTTCTTTTAATGTGTTTTTTAGACGTTTTTCATGCTTATTTTGTGTATTTGCTTTTTTTACATGTTGTCTGTGAAAGTTGTGTTTTTTGTGCATTTCCCACGTTTTTGTGTGTTTTTTCATAAATTTTGCACGTTTTCTGTACATTTTACAGGTTTTCCTGTTCTTTTTTATGTGTTTTTTTTTTAGACGTTTTTTTCATGCTTATTTTGTGTATTTTCATGCTTTTTACATGTTGTCTGTGAAAGTTGTGTTTTTGTGCATTTCCCACGTTTTTTGTGCGTTTTTTCATAAATTTAGCACGTTTTCTGTACATTTTACAGGTTTTCCTGTTCTTTTAATGTGTTTTTTTTAGACGTTTTTCATGCTTATTTTGTGTATTTCATGCTTTTTACATGTTGTCTGTGAAAGTTGTGTTTTTTTTGTGCATTTCCCACGTTTTTGTGCGTTTTTCATAAATTTAGCACGTTTTCTGTACATTTTACAGGTTTCCTGTTCTTTTAATGTGTTTTTTTTAGACGTTTTTCATGCTTATCTTGTGTATTTCATGCTTTTTACATGTTGTCTGTGAAAGTTGTGTTTTTGTGCATTTCCCACGTTTTTGTGCGTTTTTCATAAATTTAGCACGTTTTTTACTGTACATTTTACAGGTTTCCTGTTCTTTTAATGTGTTTTTAGACGTTTTTCATGCTTTTTTCTTTTTTGTTTTTTATTTTTTTTTTTTCATGCTTTTTTTTCACATGTTGTTGTCTGTGAAAGTTGTGTTTTTTTTGTGCATTTCCCACGTTTTTGTGCGTTTTTCATAAATTTAGCACGTTTTCTGTACATTTTACAGGTTTCCTGTTCTTTTTAATGTGTTTTTAGACGTTTTTCATGTTTATTTTTTTTTTGCTTTTTACATGTTTTGTGAAAGTTGTGTTTTTTTGCATTTCCCACGTTTTTGTGCGTTTTTTTTAAATTTAGCACGTTTTTACATTTTTTACAGGTTTCCTGTTCTTTTAATGTGTTTTTAGACGTTTTTCATGTTTTTTGTGTTTTGCATGCTTTTTGTTGTTTTGTGAAAGTTTTTTTTTTTTTTTTTTTGCATTTCCCACGTTTTTGTGCGTTTTTTTAAATAAATTTAGTTTCTGTACATTTTACAGGTTTCTTTTCTTTTTTTTTTAGACGTTTTTCATGCTTTTTTGTGTTATTTGTGTTTTGCTTTTTTTCATGCATGTTGTCTGTGAAAGTTGTGTTTTTGTGCATTTCCCACGTTTTTGTGCGTTTTTTTTCAAATTTAGCACGTTTTCTGTACATTTTACAGGTTTTCCTGTTCTTTTAATGTGTTTTTTTTTTTTTACGTTTTTTTTTTTATGCTTATTTGTGTATTTTCATGCTTTTTTTTTGTTGTCTGTGAAAGTTGTGTTTTTTTTGTGCATTTCCCACGTTTTTGTGCGTTTTTTTTCATAAATTTAGCACGTTTTTTTTTGTACATTTTACAGGTTTCCTGTTCTTTTAATGTGTTTTTTTTTAGACGTTTTTTTTTTTTGCTTATTTTGTGTATTTCATGCTTTTTTTTGTTGTCTGTGAAAGTTGTGTTTTTGTGCATTTCCCACGTTTTTTGTGCGTTTTTCATAAATTTAGCACGTTTTTTTCTGTACATTTTACAGGTTTCCTGTTCTTTTAATGTGTTTTTAGACGTTTTTTCATGCTTATTTTGTGTATTTCATGCTTTTTACATGTTGTCTGTGAAAGTTGTGTTTTTGTGCATTTCCCACGTTTTTTGCGTTTTTTTTTATAAATTTAGCACGTTTTCTGTACATTTTACAGGTTTCCTGTTCTTTTAATGTGTTTTTTTAGACGTTTTTCATGCTTATTTTGTGTATTTTTGCTTTTTACATGTTGTCTGTGAAAGTTGTGTTTTTGTGTGTCATTTCCCACGTTTTTGTGCGTTTTTTTTTCATAAATTTAGCACGTTTTCTGTACATTTTACAGGTTTCCTGTTCTTTTAATGTGTTTTTAGACGTTTTTTTTTTGCTTATTTTGTGTATTTCATGCTTTTTTACATGTTGTTTGTGAAAGTTGTGTTTTTGTGTGCATTTCCCACGTTTTTGTGCGTTTTTTTTTAAATTTAGCACGTTTTCTGTACATTTTACAGGTTTCCTGTTTTTTTTTTTTTTGTGTTTTTAGACGTTTTTCATGCTTATTTTGTGTATTTTTCATGCTTTTTACATGTTGTCTGTGAAAGTTGTGTTTTTGTGCATTTCCCACGTTTTTGTGCGTTTTTTCATAAATTTAGCACGTTTTCTGTACATTTTACAGGTTTCCTGTTCTTTTAATGTGTTTTTTTTTTAGACGTTTTTTTTCATGCTTATTTTGTTTTTGCATTTTTTTTTCACATGTTGTTGTGAAAGTTGTGTTTTTGTGCATTTCCCACGTTTTTGTGCGTTTTTTTCATAAATTTAGCACGTTTTTCTGTACATTTTACAGGTTTCCTGTTCTTTTAATGTGTTTTTTTTCGTTTTTCATGCTTATTTTTTAGTGTATTTTTCATGCTTTTTACATGTTGTCTGTGAAAGTTGTGTTTTTGTGTGCATTTCCCACGTTTTTTTTGTGCGTTTTTTCATAAATTTAGCACGTTTTCTGTACATTTTTTACAGGTTTCCTGTTCTTTTAATGTGTTTTTTTTTTTTACGTTTTTTTTTATGCTTATTTTGTGTATTTCATTTCATGCTTTTTACATGTTGTCTGTGAAAGTTGTGTTTTTGTGCATTTCCCACGTTTTTGTGCGTTTTTCATAAATTTAGCACGTTTTCTGTACATTTTACAGGTTTCCTGTTCTTTTAATGTGTTTTTAGACGTTTTTTTTTTATGCTTATTTTGTGTGTTTTCATGCTTTTTACATGTTGTCTGTGAAAGTTGTGTTTTTGTTTTTTTCATGCATTTCCCACGTTTTTTTTTGTGCATTTTTTTTTTAAATTTAGCACGTTTTCTGTACATTTTACAGGTTTCCTGTTCTTTTAATGTGTTTTTTTTTGACGTTTTTCATGCTTATCTTTGTGTATTTCATGCTTTTTACATGTTGTCTGTGAAAGTTGTGTTTTTGTGCATTTCCCACGTTTTTGTGCGTTTTTTTTAAATTTAGCACGTTTTTTCTGTACATTTTACAGGTTTCCTGTTCTTTTAATGTGTTTTTTTTTTTAGACGTTTTTCATGCTTATTTTGTGTATTTCATGCTTTACATGTGTCTTGTGTTTTTGTGCATTTCCCACGTTTTTGTGCGTTTTTCATAATTTAGCATAAATTTAGCACGTTTTCTGTACATTTTACAGGTTTCCTGTTCTTTTAATGTGTTTTTTATGCTTTTTTTTTTTTTCATGCTTTTTACATGTTGTCTGTGAAAGTTGTGTTTTTGCTTTTTCCACGTTTTTGTTTGTTTTTTCATTTTAGCACGTTTTCTGTACATTTTACAGTTTCCTGTTTTTTTAATGTGTTTTTTTAGACATTTTTCATGTTTTTTGTGTGTTTTTTGTTTTTTCATTTTTTGCACGTTTTTTTTGTACATTTTACAGGTTTTTTTTTGCTTTTTTTTCATAAATTTAGCACGTTTTCTGTACATTTTACAGGTTTTTTTTTAATGTTTTTTTAGACGTTTTTCATGCTTATTTTGTGTATTTTTCATGCTTTTTTACATGTTGTCTGTGAAAGTTGTGTTTTTGTGCATTTCCCACGTTTTTGTTTTTTTTTTCATAAATTTAGCACGTTTTCTGTACATTTTACAGGTTTCCTGTTTCTTTAATGTGTTTTTTTTTAGACGTTTTTCATGCTTATTTTGTGTATTTCATGCTTTTTACATGTTGTCTGTGAAAGTTGTGTTTTTGTGCATTTCCCACGTTTTTGTGCGTTTTTTCATAAATTTAGCACGTTTTCTGTACATTTTACAGGTTTCCTGTTCTTTTAATGTGTTTTTAGATTTTTTTCATGCTTATTTTGTGTATTTCATGCTTTTTACATGTTGTCTGTGAAAGTTGTGTTTTTGTGCATTTCCCACGTTTTTGTGCGTTTTTCATAAATTTAGCACGTTTTCTGTACATTTTACAGGTTTCCTGTTCTTTTAATGTGTTTTTAGATGTTTTTCATGCTTATTTTGTGTATTTCATGCTTTTTACATGTTGTCTGTGAAAGTTGTGTTTTTGTGCATTTTTGTGTTTTTTTTTGCGTTTTTTTTAATAAATTTAGCACGTTTTCTGTACATTTTACAGGTTTCCTGTTCTTTTAATGTGTTTTTTTAGACGTTTTTGCTTATGCTTTTTTGCCAATTTTTCATGCTTTTTTTTGCTTTTTACATGTTGTCTGTGAAAGTTGTGTTTTTGTGCATTTCCCACGTTTTTTGTGCGTTTTTTAAATTTTAGCACGTTTTTGTACATTTTTACAGGTTTCCTGTTCTTTTAATGTTTTTTTTTTTAGACGTTTTTTTGCATGCTTTTTGTGTATTTTTCATGCTTTTTTTTCATGTTTTTTCTGTTTTTGTGTTTTTTTGCATTTCCCACGTTTTTGTGCGTTTTTCATAAATTTAGCACGTTTTCTGTACATTTTACAGGTTTCCTGTTTTTTTTAATGTGTTTTTTGTTTTTTAGACGTTTTTTTTAGACGTTTTTGTACATGCTTATTTTTTGTATTTTTCATTTATGTTTTTTACATGTTTTTTCTGTGTGAAAGTTGTGTTTTTGTGCATTTCCCACGTTTTTGTGCGTTTTTTTCATAAATTTAGCACGTTTTCTGTACATTTTACAGGTTTCCTGTTCTTTTAATGTGTTTTTTTTAGACGTTTTTTTTAGATGCTTATTTTGTGTATTTCATTTTTTTTTTATGTTGTCTGTGAAAGTTGTGTTTTTGTGCATTTCCCACGTTTTTGTGCGTTTTTTTAAATTTAGCACGTTTTCTGTACATTTTACAGGTTTCCTGTTCTTTTAATGTGTTTTTAGACGTTTTTTCATGCTTATTTTGTGTATTTTTCATGCTTTTTACATGTTGTCTGTGAAAGTTGTGTTTTTGTGCATTTCCCACGTTTTTGTGCGTTTTTTCATAAATTTAGCACGTTTTCTGTACATTTTACAGGTTTCCTGTTCTTTTAATGTGTTTTTTTAGACGTTTTTCATGCTTATTTTGTGTATTTCATGCTTTTTACATGTTGTCTGTGAAAGTTGTGTTTTTTTTTGCATTTCCCACGTTTTTGTGCGTTTTTTTTTAAATTTAGCACGTTTTTGTGCGTTTGTACATTTTACACGTTTTCCTGTTTTTTTAATGTTTTTTTTTTTTAACGTTTTTTTTAGATGCTTATCTTGTGTATTTCATGCTTTTTTTTTGTTGTCTGTGAGTTGTGTTTTTGTGCATTTCCCACGTTTTTGTGCGTTTTTCATAAATTTAGCACGTTTTCTGTACATTTTACAGGTTTCCTGTTCTTTTAATGTGTTTTTAGACGTTTTTTTCATGCTTATCTTGTGTATTTCATGCTTTTTACATGTTGTCTGTGAAAGTTGTGTTTTTGTGCATTTCCCACGTTTTTGTGCGTTTTTTTTCATAAATTTAGCACGTTTTCTGTACATTTTACAGGTTTCCTGTTCTTTTAATGTGTTTTTTTTAGACGTTTTTCATGCTTATTTTTTTAGTGTTTTTCATTTTATCTTGTGTATTTCATGCTTTTTACATGTTGTCTGTGAAAGTTGTGTTTTTTGTGCATTTCCCACGTTTTTGTGCGTTTTTTTTCATAAATTTAGCACGTTTTCTGTACATTTTACAGGTTTCCTGTTTTTTAATGTGTTTTTTTTAGACGTTTTTCATGCTTATTTTGTGTATTTCATGCTTTTTTACATGTTGTCTGTGAAAGTTGTGTTTTTGTGCATTTCCCACGTTTTTGTGCGTTTTTCATAAATTTAGCACGTTTTCTGTACATTTTACAGGTTTCCTGTTCTTTTAATGTGTTTTTTTTTTGACGTTTTTCATGCTTATTTGTGTATTTCATGCTTTTTTTTACATGTTGTCTGTGAAAGTTGTGTTTTTTGTGCATTTCCCACGTTTTTTGTGCGTTTTTTTTTAAATTTAGCACGTTTTCTGTACATTTTACAGGTTTCCTGTTCTTTTAATGTGTTTTTAGACGTTTTTTTTCATGCTTATTTTGTGTATTTCATGCTTTTTATGCATGTTTTTACATGTGAAAAAGTTGTGTTTTTGTGCATTTCCCACGTTTTTGTGTGCGTTTTTTCATAAATTTAGCACGTTTTCTGTACATTTTACAGGTTTCCTGTTCTTTTAATGTGTTTTTTTTAGACGTTTTTCATGCTTATTTTTGTATTTTTTGCTTTTTACATGTTGTCTGTGAAAGTTGTGTTTTTGTGCATTTTTTGTTTTTTTTCCCACGTTTTTTGTGCGTTTTTTCATTTTTTTCATAAATTTAGCACGTTTTCTGTACATTTTACAGGTTTCCTGTTTTTTGTGCTTTTTTTTGTGTTTTTTTTTTAGACGTTTTTTTTTATGCTTTTTTCTTTTGTTTTTTTTAGACGTTTTTGCATGCTTTTTTCATGCTTTTTTTGTTGTCTGTGAAAGTTGTGTTTTTGTGTGCATTTCCCACGTTTTTGTGCGTTTTTTTCATAAATTTAGCACGTTTTTTGTACATTTTACAGGTTTCCTGTTCTTTTAATGTGTTTTTAGACGTTTTTCATGCTTATTTTTGTGTATTTCATGCTTTTTTTTACATGTTGTCTGTGAAAGTTGTGTTTTTTTTTGCATTTCCCACGTTTTTGTGCCGTTTTTCATAAATTTAGCACGTTTTCTGTACATTTTTTTTACAGGTTTCCTGTTCTTTTAATGTGTTTTTAGACGTTTTTCATGCTTATCTTGTGTATTTCATGCTTTTTTTTCATGTTGTCTGTGAAAGTTGTTGTTTTTTGCATTTTCCACGTTTTTGTGCGTTTTTTTTCATAAATTTAGCACGTTTTCTGTACATTTTACAGGTTTCCTGTTCTTTTAATGTGTTTTTAGACGTTTTTTTTCATGCTTATTTTGTGTATTTCATGCTTTTTACATGTTGTCTGTGAAAGTTGTGTTTTTGTGCATTTCCCACGTTTTTTGTGCGTTTTTTTTCATAAATTTAGCACGTTTTCTGTACATTTTACAGGTTTCCTGTTCTTTTAATGTGTTTTTAGACGTTTTTTTTTTGCTTTTTTGTTTGTGTATTTCATGCTTTTTTTACATGTTGTCTGTGAAAGTTGTGTTTTTGTGCATTTCCCACGTTTTTGTGCGTTTTTTCATAAATTTTTGAGCACGTTTTTTTTTTGTGTACATTTTTTTTTCCTGTTTTCTTTTAATGTGTTTTTAGACGTTTTTTCATGCTTATTTTGTGTTTTTTTTGCTTTTTGTGTATTTCATGTTTTCTGTTTTTACAAAGTTGTGAAAGTTGTGTTTTGTGCATTTCCCACGTTTTTGTGCGTTTTTTTTCATAAATTTAGCACGTTTTTTCTGTACATTTTACAGGTTTCCTGTTCTTTTAATGTGTTTTTTTTAGACGTTTTTTTTTTATGCTTATTTTGTATTTCATGCTTTTTACATGTTTTTACATGTCTGTGAAAGTTGTGTTTTTTTTGTGCATTTCCCACGTTTTTGTGCGTTTTTTTTCATAAATTTAGCACGTTTTCTGTACATTTTACAGGTTTCCTGTTTCTTTTAATGTGTTTTTGTTTTTAGACGTTTTTTTTTTGCTTTTTTTTGTTTTTCATGCTTTTTTTACATGTTGTCTGTGAAAGTTGTGTTTTTGTGCATTTCCCACGTTTTTGTGCGTTTTTTTTAAATTTAGCACGTTTTTCTGTACATTTTACAGGTTTTCCTGTTCTTTTTTTAATGTGTTTTTTTAGACGTTTTTTTTTATGCTTATTTTGTGTATTTCATGCTTTTTATTTTGTATGTTGTCTGTGAAAGTTTGTCTGTGAAAGTTTTTTTTTTGCATTTCCCACCACGTTTTTGTGCGTTTTTCATAAATTTAGCACGTTTTCTGTACATTTTACAGGTTTCCTGTTCTTTTAATGTGTTTTTAGACGTTTTTTTCATGCTTATTTTGTGTATTTCATGCTTTTTACATGTTGTCTGTGAAAGTTGTGTTTTTGTGCATTTCCCACGTTTTTGTGCGTTTTTCATAAATTTAGCACGTTTTCTGTACATTTTACAGGTTTCCTGTTCTTTTAATGTGTTTTTTTTTACGTTTTTTTTCATGCTTATTTTGTGTATTTCATGCTTTTTTTTACATGTTGTCTGTGAAAGTTGTGTTTTTTTTTTGTGCATTTTTTTGTGCCACGTTTTTTTTACAGCGTTTTTTTTTTTTTTTTTAGCACGTTTTTTTGCTTTTTTTATGTACATTTTACACGTTTCCTTTAGCACGTTTTCTTTTACAGGTTTCCTGTTTTTTTTTTTTAGACGTTTTTTTGCTTATATCTTGTGTATTTCATGCTTTTTACATGTTGTTACATGTTGTCTGTGAAAGTTGTGTTTTTGTGCATTTCCCACGTTTTTGTGCGTTTTTCATAAATTTAGCACGTTTTCTGTACATTTTACAGGTTTCCTGTTCTTTTAATGTGTTTTTAGACGTTTTTCATGCTTATCTTGTGTATTTCATGCTTTTTTTACATGTTGTCTGTGAAAGTTGTGTTTTTTGTGTGCATTTCCCACGTTTTTTTGCATTTTTTTTTGTGTTTTTTTTAGCACGTTTTTCTGTTTTTTTTGTACATTTTTTTACAGGTTTCCTGTTTTTTTAATGTTTTTTTTTTTAGACGTTTTTTTTTTATGCTTTCCTGTTTTTTAATGTGTTTTTAGATTTTTCATGCTTTTTTGTGTATTTCATGCTTTTTACATGTTGTGAAAGTTGTGTTTTTGTGCATTTCCCACGTTTTTTTGCGTTTTTCATAAATTTAGCACGTTTTTCTGTACATTTTACAGGTTTCCTGTTCTTTTAATGTGTTTTTAGACGTTTTTCATGCATGCTTATTTTGTGTGTATTTCATGCTTTTTACATGTTGTCTGTGAAAGTTGTGTTTTTGTGCATTTCCCACGTTTTTGTGCGTTTTTCATAAATTTAGCACGTTTTCTGTACATTTTACAGGTTTCCTGTTCTTTTAATGTGTTTTTTAGACGTTTTTCATGCTTATTTTGTGTATTTCATGCTTTTTACATGTTGTCTGTGAAAGTTGTGTTTTTGTGCATTTCCCACGTTTTTGTGCGTTTTTTTTCATAAATTTAGCACGTTTTCTGTACATTTTACAGGTTTCCTGTTCTTTTAATGTGTTTTTAGACGTTTTTTTTTTTGCTTATTTTGTGTATTTCATGCTTTTTTTACATGTTGTCTGTGAAAGTTGTGTTTTTGTGCATTTCCCACGTTTTTTTTTGTGCGTTTTTCATAAATTTAGCACGTTTTCTGTACATTTTACAGGTTTCCTGTTCTTTTAATGTGTTTTTTTTTAGACGTTTTTTTTTGCTTATTTGTGTGTATTTCATGCTTTTTACATGTTGTCTGTGAAAGTTGTGTTTTGTGCATTCCCACGTTTTTGTGCGTTTTTCATAAATTTAGCACGTTTTCTGTACATTTTACAGGTTTCCTGTTCTTTTAATGTGTTTTTAGACGTTTTTTTTTGCTTATTTGTGTATTTCATGCTTTTTACATGTTGTCTGTGAAAGTTGTGTTTTTGTGCATTTCCCACGTTTTTTTGTGCGTTTTTTTCATAAATTTAGCACGTTTTCTGTACATTTTACAGGTTTTACAGTTTTTAGCACGTTTCTTTTAATGTGTTTTAATGTTTTTTTTTTTCATGCTTATTTTGTGTATTTCATGCTTTTTTTACATGTTGTCTGTGAAAGTTGTGTTTTTTTTTGTGCATTTCCCACGTTTTTGTGCGTTTTTTAAATTTAGCACGTTTTCTGTTTTCTGTTTTTTACAGGTTTCCTGTTCTTTTAATGTGTTTTTTTTTAGACGTTTTTCATGCTTATCTTGTGTATTTTCATGCTTTTTTTTCATGTTGTCTGTGAAAGTTGTGTTTTTGTGCATTTCCCACGTTTTTGTGCGTTTTTCATTTTTTTAGCACGTTTTTTCTGTACATTTACAGGTTTCCTGTTCTTTTAATGTGTTTTTAGACGTTTTTTCATGCTTATCTTGTGTATTTCATGCTTTTTACATGTTGTCTGTGAAAGTTGTGTTTTTGTGCATTTCCCACGTTTTTGTTTTTTTTTAAATTTAGCACGTTTTCTGTACATTTTACAGGTTTCCTGTTCTTTTAATGTGTTTTTTTAGACGTTTTTTTTGCTTATTTGTGTATTTTCATGCTTTTTACATGTTGTCTGTGAAAGTTGTGTTTTTTGCATTTCCCACGTTTTTGTGCGTTTTTTAAATTTAGCACGTTTTCTGTACATTTTACAGGTTTCCTGTTCTTTTAATGTGTTTTTTTTGACGTTTTTTTTTTGCATGCTTATTTTGTGTATTTCATGCTTTTTTTATGTTGTCTGTGTTTTTTGTGCATTTTAAGTTTTGTGTTTTTTTTTTACAGGTTTTTCTGTTCATTTGTGTTTTTCCATGTTTTTGTGTTTTTGTTTTTACATGTTGTTTGTGAAAGTTTGTGTTTTTGTGCATTTCCCACGTTTTTGTGCGTTTTTTTTTAAATTTAGCACGTTTTCTGTACATTTTACAGGTTTCCTGTTCTTTTAATGTGTTTTTAGACGTTTTTCATGCTTATTTTGTGTATTTCATGCTTTTTACATGTTGTCTGTGAAAGTTGTGTTTTTGTGCATTTCCCACGTTTTTGTGCGTTTTTTTTTTAAATTTAGCACGTTTTCTGTACATTTTACAGGTTTCCTGTTCTTTTAATGTGTTTTTTTTTAGACGTTTTTCATGCTTATTTTGTGTATTTCATGCTTTTTACATGTTGTCTGTGAAAGTTGTGTTTTTGTGCATTTCCCACGTTTTTTTTTTGCGTTTTTCATAAATTTAGCACGTTTTCTGTACATTTTACAGGTTTCCTGTTCTTTTAATGTGTTTTTTTAGACGTTTTTCATGCTTATTTGTGTATTTCATTTCATGCTTTTTTTTTTTCATGTTGTCTGTGAAAGTTGTGTTTTTGTGCATTTCCCACGTTTTTGTGCGTTTTTTCATAAATTTAGCACGTTTCTGTACATTTTACAGGTTTCCTGTTCTTTTAATGTGTTTTTTTTAGACGTTTTTCATGCTTATTTTGTGTATTTCATGCTTTTTACATGTTGTCTGTGAAAGTTGTGTTTTTGTGCATTTCCCACGTTTTTGTGCGTTTTTCATAAATTTAGCACGTTTTCTGTACATTTTACAGGTTTCCTGTTCTTTTAATGTGTTTTTTTTTTACGTTTTTCATGCTTATTTTGTGTATTTCATTTTTTGTGCTTTTTTTTACATGTTGTCTGTGAAAGTTGTGTTTTTGTGCATTTCCCACGTTTTTGTGCGTTTTTTCATAAATTTAGCACGTTTTCTGTACATTTTACAGGTTTCCTGTTCTTTTAATGTGTTTTTTTTTTTAGACGTTTTTCATGCTTATCTTGTGTATTTCATGCTTTTTACATGTTGTCTGTGAAAGTTGTGTTTTTGTGTTTTTGCATTTCCCACGTTTTTGTGCGTTTTTTTTAAATTTAGCACGTTTTCTGTACTTTACAGGTTTCCTGTTCTTTTAATGTGTTTTTAGACGTTTTTCATGCTTATTTTGTGTATTTCATGCTTTTTACATGTTGTCTGTGAAAGTTGTGTTTTTGTGTTTTTGTGCATTTCCCACGTTTTTGTTTTTTTTTTTTTATTTCATGCATAAATTTAGCACGTTTTCTGTACATTTTACAGGTTTCCTGTTCTTTTAATGTGTTTTTTTTAAGACGTTTTTTTTTATGCTTATGCTTTTTGTGTATTTCATGCTTTTTACATGTTGTCTGTGAAAGTTGTGTTTTTGTGCATTTCCCACGTTTTTGTGCGTTTTTTTAAATTTAGCACGTTTTCTGTACATTTTACAGGTTTCCTGTTCTTTTAATGTGTTTTTTTTTTTAGACGTTTTTCATGCTTATCTTGTGTATTTCATGCTTTTTACATGTTGTCTGTGAAAGTTGTGTTTTTGTGCATTTCCCACGTTTTTGTGCGTTTTTTTAAATTTAGCAGCACTTCTGTACATTTTACAGGTTTCCTGTTCTTTTAATGTGTTTTTAGACGTTTTTCATGCTTATTTTGTGTATTTCATGCTTTTTACATGTTGTCTGTGAAAGTTGTGTTTTTGTGCATTTCCCACGTTTTTGTGCGTTTTTTTCATAAATTTAGCACGTTTTCTGTACATTTTACAGGTTTCCTGTTCTTTTAATGTGTTTTTTTAGACGTTTTTCATGCTTATCTTGTGTATTTTTCATGCTTTTTACATGTTGTCTGTGAAAGTTGTGTTTTTTTGTGCATTTCCCACGTTTTTGTGCGTTTTTCATAAATTTAGCACGTTTTCTGTACATTTTACAGGTTTGTTCCTGTTTTTAATGTGTTTTTTAGACGTTTTTTTCATGCTTATTTTGTGTATTTCATGCTTTTTTTTTGTTGTCTGTGAAAGTTGTGTTTTTGTGCATTTCCCACGTTTTTGTGCGTTTTTCATAAATTTAGCACGTTTTCTGTACATTTTACAGGTTTCCTGTTCTTTTAATGTGTTTTTAGACGTTTTTTACATGTTGTCTGTGTGAAAGTTGTGTTTTTGTGCATTTCCCACGTTTTTGTGCGTTTTTCATAAATTTAGCACGTTTTCTGTACATTTTACAGGTTTCCTGTTCTTTTAATGTGTTTTTAGACGTTTTTCATGCTTATTTGTGTATTTTCATGCTTTTTACATGTTCTCTGTGAAAGTTGTGTTTTTGTGCATTTCCCACGTTTTTGTGCGTTTTTTTCATAAATTTAGCACGTTTTCTGTACATTTTACAGGTTTCCTGTTCTTTTAATGTGTTTTTTTAGACGTTTTTCATGCATGCTTATTTTGTGTATTTTCATGCTTTTTACATGTTGTCTGTGAAAGTTGTGTTTTTGTGCATTTCCCACGTTCTTGTCCGTTTTTCATAAATTTAGCACGT
>JAFMOC010001164.1:25000-30000 GCA_019802505.1 Corydoras sp. C115 | reverse complement strand
AATTTGAGCTGGGCGGCACGGTGGTTTAGTGGTTTGGCATGTTCTCCTCTCAGCACTAGGGATTCCCGGTTCGAATCCCCATCTGGGTGGAGTCTCCACGTTCTCCCCGTGTCCGCGTGGGTTTCCTCCGGGTTCTCCGGTTTCCTCCCAAAGTCCAAAAACATGGTTCAAAGTCAATTGAGTTCTCCAAATTGCCCCATATAGAGTGTGTTTGTGTGTGTGTGTACAGTGATAGCTTGCCCCCCTGTCCTGTCCTAGGTGTATCTGCCCAGCGCCCGAAACGTTCTCCCCTGGATGGGCATGGGGTACCCCTCTCCACTCTCCACTCCATCCAGCAGGATTCCCGGTTCGAATCCCCATCTGGGTGGAGTTTCCATGTTGTCCCCGTGTCTGTGTGGGTTTCCTCCGGGTTCTCCGGTTTCCTCTCACAGTCCAAAAACATGGATTCAAGATCAATTGAGTTCTCCAAATTGCCCCATATAGAGTGTGTGTGTGAGTGAGTGTGTGCCCAGTGATAGATTGGCGTCCTGTCCTGGGTGTATCTGCCCGGCGCCCGAAACGTTCTCCCCTGGATGGGCATGGGGAACCCCACCGCAACCCTAATACAGGATAAAGCGGGAGATAATGGATGGATGGACGACGAGCCGGTGGATGCTGTTAGAACCACGGAGATCGCCACCTTCAGGTCATTCTCAGGTTCTAAGCGATGAAATGAGGGATGCGTCCATGTCTGCACATCCTATTTCTTTATGTAGTGGTGTAGCATGTTCTCCTCTCAGCGCTGGGGATTCCCGGTTCGAATCCCCATCTGGGTGGAGTCTCCATGTTCTCCCCGTGTCCTTGTGGGTTTCTCCGGTTTCCTCCCACAGTCCAAAAACATGGATTCAAGATCAATTGAGTTCTCCAAATTGCCCCATATAGAGTGTGTGTGTGAGTGAGTGTGTGTACAGTGATAGATTGCCCCCTTGTCCTGGGTCTATCTGCCCAGCAGCCAAAACGTTCTCCCCTGGATGGGCATGGGGAACCCCCCCCCTGCACCCGCGACCCTAGTAGAGGATAAAGCAGAAGATAATGGATGGATGTATAAGCAACTCGAGTAAACTTTAACATGTTCTCCCTCCTTAAGGAACCATAACAAAAGCAGGGATCTTTTATAAGCAGGGACGCGAAGGCTCCGGCGCCGGATGGGAGCCGTCACCGAAACAAAGGCAGTCGGCGAGGTGCGAGACGCCGGGGACGCGCCGCTGACGTACGGCGGTGCGAGTGAGAACGCAGCCGCGTGGCCAGATTGGCGGGTTTGGTGCTGATGAGGGGCTGAGGCCGAGGGTGCGAAGCGCGGCGCCAGGTCTGCCGTGCCGTGGAACCCGTCGAGCGCCGCCGCTCCGTCTTGCGCTTGACATTCGCCGGGAGAGAATCAACACCCCGGCGAGCCGAGCCGGGGACCCGCTGACAGCGCACCATCGATCCGCCGCCGTGCGGGGGGGGGAGTGTGAGAGACCCCCACCCCTCCACCCCACCGACCCCGTCACAGGCAACCTCAACACCTCGGTGTCAGGCGCCATCTGTCAGAGAGGGAGACGGATCCCGACGCTGCATACTGATCAGCTGATCGCTGACGGATCCCGAGCTCGTTCCACCGTTTAAAGGGGAATCTTCTTCTTCCATATGCGCAAAACTGCCGGGATAGGAAGCGGGCATTCCTTTCGTGATGCGGGGGAGTTCGTCCGTGCGTCGTCATCGACAGGGGGGTTGGTTCCCCATGCCCATCCAGGGGAGAACGTTTCGGGCGCTGGGCAGATACACCCAGGACAGGGGGGCAATCTATCACTGGGTACACACTCACTCACACAGACACACTCACTATGGGGCAATTTGGAGAATTCAGTTGACTTTGATCCATGTTTCCAGCGATGGATTGCCCCCTGTCCTGGGTGTGTCTGCCCGGCGCCCGGAACGTTCTCCCCTGGATGGCCATGGAGAACCCCCCCCCCCACCCCCGCGGTCCTAATAGAGGATGAAGCGAAAGATAATGAATGAACGAATGAATGAATGAGCCATGTTTTTGGACTGTGGGAGGAAGCCGGAGAACCCGGAGGAAACCCACGCGGACACGGGGAGGACATGCAACCTCCACACCGTCCTGCTGTGAGGCAGAAGCGCCCAACGCTGCACCGCCACGCCGTCCATCTCCACGTTCAGAAAGGCAAAGCGGCAAACGCTGAGGCATCTTCACTGAGGATCGGAGAACCTTTAAAGCCCGGTTCCGATGGACGGAACCCGGTCTCGCTCGGCCCGGTAGGTTGGCGGCGCGGACACCGTCAGCTGGTTCAGTTTCACTACAGGAGCTCCGGCTAAACAAAAACATAAACCTGAACTCCAACATGTTCCCTCAGGACCCCATTATACAGCCCCGCAGGGTGAAGACACTTGTTCACAGCCATCACACACACACACACACACACACACACACACACACACACACACACACACACACACACACACACACACACACACACACACTATTATTATCATACACTCAAATTATCCAGAATATCCCACAGTTTTGAGCTACAACCCTAAACAGGGTGGTGGATCGAGTGGGCGGTCTGTCAGCCTCTGATTATAAAACCCGTCAGGATGAACAAACCAAAAAATAACCAAAGAATAACCGAAAAATAACCAAAAAATAACAAAAAAAAAAAAAACCCAACAACAACACAAAACCTAATTTAATTGTAATTATTCTCATTGAGACAAAAAAAAAGCTTAAAATATTATTATTCATTTCTCCATTGGGCGGCACGGTGGCTTAGTGGTTTGGCATGTTCTCCTCTCAGCGCTAGGGATTCCCGGTTCGAATCCCCATCTGGGTGGAGTTTCCATGTTCTCCCCGTGTCTGCGTGGGTTTCCTCCGGTTTCTCCGGTTTCCTCCCACAGTCCAAAAACATGGATCAAGTCAATTGAGTTCTCCAAAATTGCCCCATATAGAGTGTGTATGCGTGTGTGTCTGTGTGAGTGAGTGTGTGCCCAGTGATAGATTGGTGCCCTGTCCTGAGTGTATCTGCCCAGCGCCCGAAACGTTCTCCCCTGGATGGGCATGGGGAACCCCACCGCGACCCTAATAGAGGATAAAGCAGAAGATAATGAATGAATAAATGAATGAATTTCTCCCTTATTATGAGTGGGGGGTGGGTTCCCCATGTCCATCCAGGGGAGAACGTTTCGGACTGGGCACACACACACACACACACACACACACACACATTATATATATAAATATATAGGGGCAATTGAGAGCAGCCAATTCACCTTGAATCCGTGTTTTTGGACTGTGTGGGAAAAAAACTGGAAACCCAGAGGGAACCCACACGGACACAGGGAGAACATGGAAACTCCACCCACACCAGATCGGGGTTTGTACCTGGACCCCCAGCGTTGAAAGGAGAACATGCTAATCACTACAGCACCATGCCGCCCCCCCTTAGAAACTTATTTCATTCATTTATCCATTATCCTCCACGTCATCTTAGAGTCGAGGGGGAGGAGGTTCCCTACGCCCATTCAGGGGAGAACATTTCGGGTACAGACTCAGTCCACATACACCTACTCTATAGGGGCAATTTGGAGCAGCCAATTGCTGCCTTGAATCCATGTTTTTAGACTGTGGTTTATAATAATAATAATTCATTCATTCATTATCTCCCGCTTTAAACTCTATTAGGGTCGCGGTGGGGTTCCCCATGCCCATCCAGGGGAGAACGTCTCGGGCGCTGGGCAGATACACCCAGGACAGGGCGCCAATCCATCGCTGGGCACACACTCACTCAGACAGACACACTCTATATGGGGGAATTTTGAGAATTCAATTAACTTGATCCATGTTTTTGGACTGTGGGAGGAAACCGGAGAACCCGGAGGAAACCCACGCAGACACGGGGAGAACATGGAAACTCCACCCAGATGGGGATTCGAACCGGGAATCCCTAGCGCCGAGAGGCGAACGTGCTAACCACTAAGCCACCGTGCCGCCAATAATAATAATAATTATTATTATAATAATTATTATTAATATTAAAATTGTTATTATTATTATTTTATCCAGAAGTTTATATTTCTAGAGAACCTTAAGCGTTACTTTTATAAGTTTATAAAACCCAAACCGCGACCTCTCACCCCTCTGTGCCACCTTTCTGCCCTCGGTGCTTTTATTTAATTGCCCTTTAAAGCAATCAACGCAAATGATAATGACTCTATGAACAGATGCTCTGCAGTTAAGCGTCATCGCGTTACAATTTATTACAATAAAACTCTTTTACAATCGATTCAATATCAAAGCTCATTTCTGACCGAAGGCCGCGGTGTCACTAGAGGGCGCTGTGAGCCCGAGGCCGTCGGACTTGTTTACCTGCTGTTCAGTGTACAGTTCAGTGTGGATGTCCTCCGGCCTCATTAATGTCCCTGTCCTCCTGCTTCCTCCCGCGCTGTGTCCCCACCCCCACGCACTCACCCCCCACGCACTCACCCCCCTCACCCCCCACCCGCTCACCCCCCCACCCGCTCACCCCCTCACCCTCACCTCTTAATCCATTAATCACCGAGTTCACAACCCCGTCTGCTGGAGCGGAACCGAACCAGCGCCCTGCCGAATTAATCGCTCACGTTAACGACTTTGAGGATCTCTCCGCATTAATCCAACGTTCTAATCCAGCGTTCTAATCCAGCGTTCTTATGCAATGTTCTAATGCCAGCGTTCTAATCCAGTGTTCTAATCCAGCATTCTAATCTACATTAGTCCAGCGTTCTAATGCCAGCGTCTAATGCCAGCGTTCTAATCCAGTGTTGTAATCCAGCGTTCTAATCTAGCTTTCTAATCCAGCATTCTAATCCACATTAATCCAGCGTTCTAATGCCAGCGTTCAAATCCAGTGTTCCGATGTCAGCGTTCTAATCCAGCGTCCTAATCCAACGTTCTAATCCACATTAATTCCAGCGTTCTAATC
>JAFMOC010001164.1:12500-20000 GCA_019802505.1 Corydoras sp. C115 | reverse complement strand
TGACCGTCCGAGAGGAATGAATACATTCAAATAAATCCGTTCATCATCGAGAAACAGGGTGGTTTGGCATGTTCTCCTCTCAGCGCTGGGGATTCCCGGTTCGAATCGCAATCTGGGTGGAGTTTCCATGTCCTCCCCGTGTCCGTGTGGGTTTCCTCCGGGTTCTCCGGTTTCCTCCCACAGTCCCACAGTCCAAAAAACATGGATTGAAGGTGAATTGGACCCGCCGCAGAACGCGACGCGGTTCCGCCGGTGCTGATCGAATTTGGCGGCACGTGGTCGGACGTCTCCCCGCGGGCCGAATCGGGATGCAGATCCGGGCGTGTGGTGACAAATAAAAGCTGAACGCGGCGCGCGGAGAACATTTGTTTTATTAAAAAAAAGGAAAAGAAGAAACCGGAGCGCAGGTAAAAGATGGCGGCGCCAAATCCATTTCCATCTCATTGACATTTCTGCTCGGCTTAATGAACCGAAGACGGATCGACAGATTAAAGGTTCTCATGCACCGCGCCCGCCGCCCCGCCCGCCGCCCCGCACGCCGCTCCGCACGCCGCCGGATGATGGAGTGTGTTCGTAGCGGAAAACGAAGCGCTCTTTCCTCCACCTCAACTCCGGAGATCCGAACCGCGGAACCGGAGGATTGGACCTGCGAGGGCGACGTGGCGGAACTTCCCCCATCCACGTTCTCCTCTCAGCATTGGGCTCCCGATCTGGGTGGAGTCCCCACGTTCTCCCTGTGTCTGCGTGGGTTTCCGCCTACAGTCCAAAAACATGGATTCAAGGTGAATTGGATGCTCCCAATTGCCCCTATATATATATAGTATATGTGTGTGTGTCTGCCCAGCGCCCGAAACGTTCTCCCCTGCAGTGAGGGGATGGCACAGGGGTGTAGCAGTTGCGTGGGTTTTCTCGGGGTTCTCCGGTTTCCTCCAACAGTCCAAATACATGGATTCAAGGTCAATTGGATGCTCCAAATTGCCCCTATATAAATATAGTATATGTGTGTGTGTGTGTGTGACTGCCCAGTGCCCGAAACGTTCTCCCCTGCAGTGAGGGGACGGCACGGGGGTGTAGCAGTCAGCATGTTCTCCTCTCAGCATTCGAATCCCGATCTGGGTGGAGTCCCCACGTTCTCCCTGTGTCTGCGTGGGTTGCCTAAAGTCCAAAAACATGGATTCAAGGTGAACTGGATACTCCAAATTGCCCCTATATATATGGTATATGTATCTGTGTGTGTGTGTGTGTGTGTGTGTGTGTCAGCCCAGTGACTGAAATGTTCCCTGCAGTGAGGGGGCGACACGGGGGTGTTCCCGTGTTCTCCCCGTGTCCGCATGGGTTTCCTCAGGGTTCTCCGATTTGAACATGATTTCAAGGTCAATTGGCTGTTCCAAATTGCCCCATATAATATATATGTATATATATAGTATGTGTGTGTGTGTCTGCCCAGCGCCCGAAACGTTCTCCCCTGCAGTGAGGGGATCCAGGTACGAATCCCAAGTCTTGCGAGATGTCGCCGGCGTTCTCCCTCGCACCATTCTCCATCCGTCATCCGCGGCCACGCCCCCCCTTCCCCCCCCCGGTTCTCCCCGAACCGTCCACCTCCATCAAACTGTCCTCGGTTCCTCACCAGTCCTCCACGTCCAGGGCGGGACCTCCCACTCGGCGCTCTTTCTCCTTTACATTTTTATTTTTCGAACCCTCCCTTCGGCGAGAACATCCACCCCCCCTGCCCCCCCACCCCTCCTGTCCCCCACCCTCCTCCACCCCCCCCCCCCCCCCCGACGTTCAATATCCTTCCCTCTCTCGCGCGGCATCAATATTTCATAAACTTACAGTGACAAATTTATTTTAATGTGGCTTCCGTGTCGACGTGGAGATTGATTGGCTGATCAGGGCGGTGGCACGGCGGCGGGGCGAGTGGCGGAGCGCGGCTTTACCGCATACATTAGTCAAAGACGGACGACCGAACGGAGGCGCGTGCGTGCGGGGTGGGGTGTGGGGTGTGGGGTGGGGTGTGTGGGGGGGGGGTATCAGTAAAGAGGGTGAGGGAGTAGAGGAAGGCGAGATTGAGCGAGAGGGGGCCAGTCGCCAAACTGGAGGAGTAGATTTATCATAGTTATGGCTTTCCGAGGCATCCATTTTCCTCAAGGCCGTTGACAGCTGGTATCTGCGCGGCCCCCCGGCTATTGATTGACTGCCCGGTTTCCCGCTCAAATGGACCTGGTTAGGCGCCTGACTGTGACTCCATGATCACATCGGAGTCGGCGCGTGGAGCCCTCGCCCCGCGTCAAACGGAAAATTGGCCAACAAGTGCGCCTCGCGTTTACCAGCCTGAATTATCGACGCCGTTCCGCGTGACGCCACTCCAATCTTGGAGACGACGGACGACGGGTTCCGGAAGCCGGAGTTCTACCGTGGCTTTGTTCTCCTCTCGGCGCCGGGGGATCCCAATCTGGGTGGAGTTCTCTCCATGTCCTCCCCGTGTCCGCATGGGAGTCCTCCAGGTTTCCTCCCGCAGTCCAAAAATACATGGATCAAGGTCAGGTGAATTCTCCAAATTGCCCCATATAGAGTGTGTCTGTGTGAGTGAGTGTGTGCCCAGCGATAGATTGGCGTCCTGTCCTGGGTGTATCTGCCCAGCGCCCGAAACGTTCTCCCCTGGATGGGCATGGGGAGTTTCCATGTTCTCCCCATGTACGCGTGGGTTTCCTCTGGGTTCTCCGGTTTCCTCCCGCAGTCCAAAAATACATGGATCAAGGTCAACTGAATTCTCCAAATTTCCCCATATTGAGTGTGTCTGTGTGAGTGAGTGTGTATCCAGCGATAGATTGGCGTCCTGTCCTTGGTGTATCTGCCCAGCGCCTGAAACGTTCTCCTCTGGATGGGCATGAGGAGTTTGCATGTTCTCCAAATGTATGCGTGGGTTTCCTCCGGGTTCTCCGGTTTCCTCCCGCAGTCCAAAAATACATGAATCAAGGTCAATTGAATTCTCCAAATTGCCCCATATAGAGTGTGTCTGTGTGAGTGAGTGTGTGTCCAGTGATAGATTTGGCATCCTGTCCTGGGGTGTATCTGCCCAGTCCCGCATTCTCCCCTGGGATCCCATGTTCTCCAAATGTATGGGTTTCCTCCGGGTGTTCTCCGAAAAAATACATGAATCAAGGTGAATTGAGTTCTCCAAATTGCCCCATATAGAGTGTGTCGGTGTGTGTGAGTGTGTGTCCAGTGATAGATTGGCGTCTTGTCCTGGGTGTATCTGCCCAGCGCCCGAAACGTTCTCCCCTGGATGCGCATGGGGAGTTTCCATGTTCTCCCCATGTACGCGTGGGTTTCCTCTGGGTTCTCCGGTTTCCTCCCGCAGTCCAAAAATACATGAATCAAGGTGAATTGAGTTCTCCAAATTGCCCCATATAGAGTGTGTCGGTGTGTGTGAGTGTGTGTCCAGTGATAGATTGGCGTCCTGTCCTGGGTGTATCTGCCCAGCGCCCGAAACGTTCTTCCCTGGATGGGCATGGGGAACCCCCCCGTGACCGTAGTAGAGGATGAATGAAGATAGAGTTCTACTGGACTGGTGCTCCCTGCAGGACGCCCTCAATGGACCAATGGATAGAGTTTTCCACCTGACCACCACGCTGGGTAGATCACGTCCACGTCCACGTACAAGAACGAGAACAAGAGGTAGAAGCAAAGCAAAGCAGAACGAAAAAGAAGAGCGCACCACCACCACCACCTCCACCACCTCCACCACCACCACGCTGCCGCCGCAGCGCAGATAATTAGTCACCAGCAAAAAGACCTAGTGAGTCGATTAGCGTTTTGCTTGTTAGACAGATTGTGTAAGCGCTGTCACGAGAGGCGGGGGGGTGGGGGGTGGGGGGGGGGGGGTGGGGGTGGGTGGTGTTTACTGTAGCTCTCAGGCTTCTGGAAGTGGGACGCCGACCGTAAACCACCAGGTTTTTCCGACGACGTTCTCATCGCAATGATTTGTGTCCGTGACGTGTTCGGTGCTTCACGACTGAGCCGAATCACTTACGTGTTCGACTCCGTGTCTGATACTCGGCCGGCTCAGTGATTCAGATTCGCAGGCTGTCGGGACGTTTGCATGTTCTTCCTTGGGATCCAGACCTGGAAAATGTACGACAGGAGAAGTCAGACCTCCAGACATCCACCTAACATCCATCTTCCGTCTTTTTTTTTTACCTGACCAGCTATTCTAATATATCCATCCCTCCATCCCTCCATCCCTACCCTTCTTCTGTATATTCATCCATATTCATACATTCATATCATCCCATCCGTCCTTTCATATTTGTTCATCCATTCATCACTACCTTCCATCCATCCATCCATCATCTTCCCCTACTAGGGTTTCGGGGGGGGGGGACGTGGCGGGGGGGGGGGGGGGGACGTGCCTATCCAGGGGAGAACGTTTCGGGCGCTGGGCAGACACACCCAACACAGGGCGCCAATCCATCGCCTGGCACACACTGACTCACACACTATATGGGGCAATTTGGAGAATTCAATTGACCTTAAATCCATGTGTTTTTCTTATCCTCTACCAGGGTTGTGTTGGGGGGTGAGAGATCCCCATGCCCATCCAGGGGAAAACGTCTTGTGCGCTGGGCAGATACACCCAGGACAGGACGTCAATCCATCGCCGGACACACTTACTCACCCACCCACACACACACACACACACACTCTATATGGGGCAATTTGGAGAATTCAAATGACCTTGAATCCATGTTTTTTTTTGGACTGCGGGAGGAAACCGGAGAACCCAAAGGAAAACCACGCGGACATGGGGAGAACGTGGAAACTCCACCCCGATTGGGATTCGAAGCGGGAATCCCCAGCGCTGAGAGGAGAACATGCTAAACCACTAAGTCACCGTGCCGCCCCCAGAATAGCAATCTATTCTATAATAACCATCCACCTCATTTATATCTGTATATTAGCCCAATAAACCTTATTTAATTACATCCATCCCTTTATTTCGTCCATCCATGTCTTCATGTTCCGTTCATCAGTGTGTTTGTCCTCTCGTTGAGTTGTTTGTTTTGTGCACTTCCTGTTCACTCCCAGCCCGTGTCACTTCCTCTCAGCCGGCGTTTCTCCGGTGAAGGATCCACTCATTCTGCTTTAAAGTCCTTTAAACGAGACAAACCGTTTCTCACTCGGGGTTATATAAATGAAAACCGGGTGCGCGCTATCGAGCCCTCCCTCGCCGCCGCGCACTCTAAATGAGAGCTTTGTGCGGCGTGCAGTGGAATTTCCCACTGAGGTGTTGCTCTTCTTCGGAGAATTCCAAACGTCTTGGTGCTTTTCCACTCTGATTCAGCTGGAAGTCCGTAACCGCAACCTCAGCCCAGCTCATTACACCATACGTTCTTCCCCTCGTTAGGTCCAGACATGTCGGACGCTACCGCCTTATTACTGTGCATCTGAAAACAGAACCGCGGATAAAACCTATAGCAATAAAATCAGAGCGCCTCTGAACGCCTCTGAACGCCTCTGAACGCCTCAGCCTAAAAGACAACATTCACAGGTTATAATCAACCTTTTAATTAGCAATCATTAACTACCTCAGATCATAACATTAACGATCATTAACTACCTCAGATCATAACATTAAATATCATTATCTACCTCAGATCATAACATTAAATATCATTAACTACCTCAGATCATAACATTAAATATCATTAACTACCTCAGATAATAACATTAACGATCATTAACTACCTCAGATCATAACATTATCATTATTTACCTCAGATAATAACATTAAATTTCAATATCTACCTCAGATCATAACATTAACAATCATTAACTACCTCAGATCATAACATTAACGATCATCATCTACCTCAGATCACAACATTATCATTATTTAGCTCAGATTATAACATTAAATATCATTAATTACCTCAGATCATAACATTAATGATCATTATCTACCTCAGATCATAACTATCATTATCTACCTCAGATCATAACATTAAATATCATTATCTACCTCAGATCATATTAACATCATTATCTACCTCAGATCATAACATTATCATTATCTACCTCAGATCATAACATTAATGATCATTATCTACCTCAGATCATAACATTAACATTATTTAGCTCAGATCATAACATTAAATATCATTAACTACCTCAGATCATAACATTATCATTATTTACCTCAGATCATAACATTAAATATCATTAATTACCTCAGATCATAACATTAAATATCATTATCTACCTCAGATCATAACATTATCATTATTTACCTCAGATCATAACATCATTAACTACCTCAGATCATAACATTAATGATCATTATCTACCTCAGATCATAACATTAATGATCATTATCTCGCAGAACCCAATTACTGCATAAATATTAATCTACAGTGGTTTGTACTGCTGATCAAATCTTGAAACTGTCGTTCAATTGAACAAACAGAACGGAAACGGAACGCGGCCCACTGCCTCCAACATCACACGCTTAAAACGGCGCTTTAGATGAATTCAGTGCGTATCGGACGTCCCGGGTCTCTGCCGCTCACAGGTTAGGACCGTGCTGGGTTCCGCGTCTTTCTCCTCGCCCTGGCCTCTCTCTCTCTCTCTCTCTCTCTCTCTCTCCTGTCTTTATACGCCTGTCACTTTATATATTTATTAACAGTATTTGTCTCTCCAGCCGCCCGGCTCCTCGCGTACGCGGCCTGAGAATGACAGAACGGCTCCGACTTCCTGCCTAAATCACTCGGCGACAGAAAGAGAGAGAGAGAGAGAGAGAGCGAGAGAGATGAAGCACATGAGAATCAGGACCGGGTGGAGGGGGGGGGGGGGGGGTTAGCGCATATTAAGAACCAAACCTATCAATCCCGGCTGTCTATTACCCGGCGCTCCATGCGTCTGGATTCCAAGGCGCCTAGTTAGTGCGCTTGTTTCAAATTAATAGAATGCCACTGGTGATGGTGGTGGTGGTGGTGGAGGGGGGGGGTACGGCGGGCGGGCGGGCGGGCGAGGCTGGTTATTGATTAAAGCGTGTCAGTAAAATAGAAGTCTGCGCCATTAAAAGTACAAATTATGTCCAACATTTAGTGGCGAGTGGAGCTCCTGCAGATGAGGGACGGGATGCGTTTATCGCCGAGACAGACCGCCCGTCCCCCCGATGGGACGTCATCTGCCCCCGGCCTCCCGATTCGGCTATAGAGAATCTGAATAGAACCTGCCCTCAGACCGTTAACGCCGTTCTGCAACACAGAGAAGCAGCAGCAGCACCGCCGCCGAGTCCTATCCCTGGACGTCCGAGAAAATCTGTGTCATCAGGGTCACCATGCCCAGCGGTGCATCGGTACCAAGCACCCTGCTCCAGAACCGAGTTCCTAACAGGACTGTGCAATGAATACATGAATCACAACATTAACGATCATTATCTACCTCAGATCATAACATTAAACATCAGTATCTACCTCAGATCATAACATTAAACAT
>JAFMOC010001163.1:0-16909 GCA_019802505.1 Corydoras sp. C115 | reverse complement strand
TGAAATACGTCTAAAAAACACACTAAATGAACAGGAAAGCTGTAAAATGTACAGAAAACGTGCAAAATTTGTGAAAAACGGACAAAAACGTGGGAAAAACACACACAACATTCACAGACAACGTGTAAAAAGCATGAAATACACAAAATAAGCGTGAAAACGTCTAAAAAACACACTAAATGAACAGGAAACCTGTAAAATGTACAGAAAACGTGCAAAAAAATTTGTGAAAAACAAAAACGTGGGAAATGCACAAAAACACAAACATTCACAGACAACATGTAAAAAGCATGAAATACACAAAATAAGCGTGAAAAACGTCTAAAAAAAACACACTAAATGAACAGGAAACCTGTAAAATGTACAGAAAACGTGCAAAATTTGTGAAAAACGGACAAAAACGTGGGAAATGCACAAAAACACACAACATTCACAGACAACATGTAAAAAGCATGAAATACACAAAATAAGCGTGAAAAACGTCTAAAAAACACACTAAATGAACAGGAAACCTGTAAAATGTACAGAAAACGTGCAAAATTTGTGAAAAACGGACAAAAACGTGGGAAATGCACAAAAACACAAAATTCACAGACAACATGTAAAAAGCATGAAATACACAAAATAAGCGTGAAAAACGTCTAAAAAACACACACTAAATGAACAGGAAACCTGTAAAATGTACAGAAAACGTGCAAAATTTGAAAAAACGGACAAAAACGTGGGAAATGCACAAAAAACAAAACAACATTCACAGACAACATGTAAAAAGCATGAAATACACAAAATAAGCGTGAAAACGTCTAAAAAACACACTAAATGAACAGGAAACCTGTAAAATGTACAGAAAACGTGCAAAATTTATGAAAACGGACAAAAACGTGGGAAATGCACAAAAACACACAACATTCACAGACAACATGTAAAAAGCATGAAATACACAAAATAAGCGTGAAAAACGTCTAAAAAACACACTAAATGAACAGGAAAAACCTGTAAAATGTACAGAAAACGTGCAAATTCATGAAAACGGACAAAAACGTGGGAAATGCACAAAAACACACAACATTCACAGACAACATGTGTAAAAAGCATGAAATACACAAAATAAGCGTGAAAAACGTCTAAAAAAAAACACACTAAATGAACAGGAAACCTGTAAAATGTACAGAAAACGTGCAAAATTTGTGAAAACGGACAAAAACGTGGGAAATGCACAAAAACAAACATTCACAGACAACATGTAAAAAGCATGAAATACACAAAATAAGCGTGAAAACGTCTAAAAAAACACACTAAAATGAACAGGAAACCTGTAAAATGTACAGAAAACGTGCAAATTTGTGAAAACGGACAAAAACGTGGGAAATGCACAAAAACACAAACATTCACAGACAACATGTAAAAAGCATGAAATACACAAAATAAGCGTGAAAACGTCTAAAAAAAACACACTAAATGAACAGGAAACCTGTAAAATGTACAGAAAACGTGCAAAATGAAAACGGAAAACGGAAAAAACGTGGGAAATGCACAAAAACACAAACATTCACAGACAACATGTAAAAAGCATGAAATACACAAAATAAGCGTGAAAACGTCTAAAAAACACACTAAATGAACAGGAAACCTGTAAAATGTACAGAAAACGTGCAAAAATTGAAAAACGGACAAAAAAACGTGGGAAATGCACAAAAAAAACAACATTCACAGACAAACATGTAAAAAGCATGAAATACACAAAATAAGCGTGAAAAACGTCTAAAAAAAACACACTAAATGAACAGGAAACCTGTAAAATGTACAGAAAAAACGTGCAAAATTTATGAAAACGGACAAAAGGAAATGCACAAAAACACACAACATTCACAGACAACATGTAAAAAGCATGAAATACACAAAATAAGCGTGAAAAACGTCTAAAAAACACACTAAATGAACAGGAAACCTGTAAAATGTACAGAAAACGTGCAAAATTTGTGAAAACGGACAAAAACGTGGGAAATGCACAAAAACACACAACATTCACAGACAACATGTAAAAAGCATGAAATACACAAAATAAGCGTGAAAAACGTCTAAAAAAAAAACACTAAATGAACAGGAAACCTGTAAAATGTACAGAAAACGTGCAAAATTTATGAAAAACGGACAAAAACGTGGGAAATGCACAAAAACACACAACATTCACAGACAACATGTAAAAAGCATGAAATACACAAAATAAGCGTGAAAACGTCTAAAAAACATTAAATGAAAAGGAAACCTGTAAAATGTACAGAAAACATGCAAAATTTATGAAAAATGGACAAAAACGTGGGAAATGCACAAAAACACACAACATTCACAGAGACAACATGTAAAAAGCATGAAATACACAAAATAAGCGTGAAAAACGTCTAAAAAAACACACTAAATGAACAGGAAACCTGTAAAATGTACAGAAAACGTGCAAAATTTATGAAAACGGACAAAAAAAAACGTGGGAAATGCACAAAACACAAAACATTCACAGACAACATGTAAAAAGCATGAAATACACAAAATAAGCGTGAAAAAACGTCTAAAAAAAAAACACACTAAATGAACAGGAAACCTGTAAAATGTACAGAAAACGTGCAAAATTTGGACAAAAACGTGGGAAATGCACAAAAACAAAACATTCAAAACATTCACAAACAACATGTAAAAAGCATGAAATACACAAAATAAGCGTGAAAAAACGTCTAAAAAAACACACTAAATGAAAAGGAAAACCTGTAAAAAAAAACACAGAAAAAACGTGCAAAACACAAAATTTATGAAAAACGGACAAAAACGGGAAATGAAAAAACAAAACATGAAAACGGACAAAAACGTGGGAAATGCACAAAAACAAACAACATGTAAAAAGCATGAAATACACAAAATAAGCGTGAAAAACGTCTAAAAAACACACTAAATGAACAGGAAACCTGTAAAATGTACAGAAAACGTGCAAAATTTATGAAAACGGACAAAAACGTGGGAAATGCACAAAAACAACAACATTCACAGACAACATGTAAAAAGCATGAAATACACAAAATAAGCGTGAAAAAACGTCTAAAAAAACACACTAAATGAACAGGAAACCTGTAAAATGTACAGAAAACGTGCAAATTTATGAAAAAACGGACAAAAACGTGGGAAATGCACAAAAACACAAACATTCACAGACAACATGTAAAAAGCATGAAATACACAAAATAAGCGTGAAAAACGTCTAAAAAAACACACTAAATGAACAGGAAACCTGTAAAATGTACAGAAAACGTGCAAAATTTGAAAAAAACGGACAAAACGTGGGGGAAATGCACAAAAACACACACATTCACAGACAGACATGTAAAAAGCATGAAATACACAAAATAAGCGTGAAAACGTCTAAAAACACACTAAATGAACAGGAAACCTGTAAAATGTACAGAAAACGTGCAAATTTGAAAACGGACAAAAACGTGGGAAATGCACAAAAACACACAAACATTCACAGACAACATGTAAAAAGCATGAAATACACAAAATAAGCGTGAAAAACGTCTAAAAAACACACTAAATGAACAGGAAACCTGTGTAAAAAAACGTGTAAAGAAAAAACGTGCAAAAAACATTATGAAAACGGACAAAAAAACGTGGGAAATGCACAAAAACACACAAACATTCACAGACAACATGTAAAAAGCATGAAATACACAAAATAAGCGTGAAAAACGTCTAAAAAACACACTAAATGAACAGGAAACCTGTAAAATGTACAGAAAACGTGCAAATTTATGAAAAAATGTACAAAAACGTGGGAAATGCACAAAAACACAAAACATTCACAGACAACATGTAAAAAGCATGAAATACACAAAAAATAAGCGTGAAAAACGTCTAAAAAACACACTAAATGAACAGGAAACCTGTAAAAAATGTACAGAAAACGTGCAAAATTTATGAAAAACGGACAAAAACGTGGGAAAAAACACAACATGCACATGAAAACACAAAACAAATTCACAGACAACATGTAAAAAGCATGAAATACACAAAATAAAAAGCGTGAAAAACGTCTAAAAAAAAACACACTAAATGAACAGGAAACCTGTAAAAAATGTAAAACGTCTAGAAAACGTGTGTAAGAAAACGTGCAAAATTTGAAAAACGGACAAAAAAACGTGGGAAATGCACAAAAACAACAAAAACACAAACATTCACAGACAACATGTAAAAAGCATGAAATACACAAAAAAAAGCGTGAAAAACGTCTAAAAAAAACACTAAATGAACAGGAAACCTGTAAAATGTACAGAAAACGTGCAAAATTTATGAAAACGGACAAAAACGTGGGAAATGCACAAAAACACACAACATTCACAGACAACATGTAAAAAGCATGAAATACACAAAATAAGCGTGAAAAAACGTCTAAAAAAAACACTAAATGAACAGGAAACAGGAAAATGTGTAAAATGTACAAACGTGCAAATTTATGAAAACGGACAAAAACGTGGGAAATGCACAAAAAACACAACAACATTCACAGACAACATGTGTAAAAAAAAAATGAAATACACAAAATAAGCGTGAAAAACGTCTAAAAAAACACACTAAAAATGAACAGGAAACCTGTAAAATGTACAGAAAACGTGCAAATTTATGAAAACTAAAACAAAAACGTGGGAAATGCACAAAAACCACAACATTCACAGACCACATGTAAAAAGCATGAAATGCACAAAATAAGCGTGAAAAACGTCTAAAAAACACACTACATGAACAGGAAACCTGTAAAATGTACAGAAAACGTGCAAAATTTTGAAAAAACGGACAAAAACGTGGGAAATGCACAAAAACACAAAACATTCACAGACAAACATGTAAAAAAATATGAAATACACAAAATAAGCGTGAAAAACGTCTAAAAAAACACTAAATGAACAGGAAAACTGTAAAATGTACAGAAAACGTGCAAATTTTTGAAAACGGACAAAAACGTGGGAAATGCACAAAAACACAAACATTCACAGACAACATGTAAAAAAAAGCATGAAATACACAAAATAAGCGTGAAAAACGTCTAAAAAAACACACTAAATGAACAGGAAACCTGTAAAATGTACAGAAAACGTGCAAAATTTATGAAAAACGGACAAAACGTGGGAAATGCACAAAAAACACAAACATTCACAGACAACATGTAAAAAAAAACATGAAATACACAAAATAAGCGTGAAAAAATCGTAAAAAACACACTAAAAATGAACAGGAAACCTGTAAAATGTACAGAAAACGTGCAAAAAATTTATGAAAACGGACAAAAACGTGGGAAATGCACAAAAACACAAAACATTCACAGACAACATGTAAAAAGCATGAAATACACAAAATAAGCGTGAAAAACGTCTAAAAAAACACACTAAAAAAACAGGAAACCTGTAAAATGTACAGAAAACGTGCAAAATTATGAAAAAACGGACAAAAAAAAACGGAAATGCACAAAAACAAAAACACACAACATTCACAGACAACATGTAAAAAAAGCATGAAATACACAAAATAAGCGTGAAAAACGTCTAAAAAACACACTAAATGAACAGGAAACCTGTAAAATGTACAGAAAACGTGCAAAATTTATGAAAAACGGACAAAAAAAACGTGGGAAATGCACAAAAAAAACACAACATTCACAGACAACATGTAAAAAAAGCATGAAATACACAAAATAAGCGTGAAAAACGTCTAAAAAAAAAACACTAAATGAACAGGAAACCTGTAAAATGTACAGAAAACGTGCAAATTTGAAAAAAACGGACAAAAACGTGGGAAATGCACAAAAACAAAACATTCACAGACAACATGTAAAAAAAGCATGAAATACACAAAATAAGCGTGAAAAAACGTCTAAAAAACACACTAAATGAACAGGAAACCTGTAAAATGTACAGAAAACGTGCAAATTTATGAAAACGGACAAAAACGTGGGAAATGCACAAAAACAACAACATTCACAGACAACATGTAAAAAGCATGAAATACACAAAATAAGCGTGAAAAACGTCTAAAAAACACACTAAATGAACAGGAAACCTGTAAAATGTACAGAAAACGTGCAAATTTATGAAAACGGACAAAAACGTGGGAAATGCACAAAAAACAAAAACATTCACAGACAACATGTAAAAAGCATGAAAAACAAAAAAAAGCGTGAAAAACGTCTAAAAAAACACAAAAACACACTAAATGAACAGGAAACCTGTAAAATGTACAGAAAACGTGCAAATTTGTGAAAACGGACAAAAAAACGTGGGAAATGCACAAAAAAACAAAACATTCACAGACAACATGTAAAAAGCATGAAATACACAAAATAAGCGTGAAAAACGTCTAAAAAAAACACTACTAAAAACCTGAACAGGAAAGGAAACTGTAAAATGTACAGAAAAAACGTGCAAAATTTATGAAAAAACGGACAAAAACGTGGGAAATGCACAAAAACAACAACATTCACAGACAACATGTAAAAAGCATGAAATACACAAAAATAAGCGTGAAAAAACGTCTAAAAAAACACACTAAATGAACAGGAAACCTGTAAAATGTACAGAAAACGTGCAAATTTATGAAAAAAAAACGGACAAAAACGTGGGAAATGCACAAAAACACACAACATTCACAGACAACATGTAAAAAGCATGAAATACACAAAATAAGCGTGAAAACGTCTAAAAAACACACTAAATGAACAGGAAACCTGTAAAATGTACAGAAAACGTGCAAATTTATGAAAACGGACAAAAACGTGGGAAATGCACAAAAAAAACAACATTCACAGACAACATGTAAAAAGCATGAAATACACAAAATAAGCGTGAAAAACGTCTAAAAAACACACTAAATGAACAGGAAACCTGTAAAATGTACAGAAAACGTGCAAATTTATGAAAAACGGAAAAAAACGTGGGAAATGCACAAAAACACAAAACATTCAAGACAACATGTGTAAAAAGCATGAAATACACAAAATAAGCGTGAAAAAAACGTCTAAAAAAACACTAAATGAACAGGAAACCTGTAAAAAATGTACAGAAAACGTGCAAATTTTGAAAACGGACAAAAAAACAACAAAAACACACAACATTCACAGACAACATGTAAAAAAATGAAATACACAAAAAAAAGCGTGAAAAACGTCTAAAAAACACACTAAATGAACAGGAAACCTGTAAAATGTACAGAAAACGTGCAAAATTATGAAAAAACGGACAAAAACGTGGGAAATGCACAAAAAACACAACATTCACAGACAACATGTAAAAAGCATGAAATACACAAAAAAAGCGAAAAACGTGAAAAAAAGCGTCTAAAAAAAAAAACACACTAAATGAACAGGAAACCTGTAAAATGTACAGAAAACGTGCAAAAAAACGTTATGAAAAAAACGGACAAAAACGTGGGAAATGCACAAAAACAACATTCACAGACAACAACATGTAAAAAGCATGAAATACACAAAATAAAGCGTGAAAAACGTCTAAAAAACACACTAAATGAACAGGAAAAACTGTAAAATGTACAGAAAACGTGCAAATTTATGAAAAAACGGACAAAAAAAAACGTGGGAAATGCACAAAAACACAACATTCACAGACAACATGTAAAAAGCATGAAATACACAAAATAAGCGTGAAAACGTCTAAAAAAACACACTAAATGAACAGGAAACCTGTAAAATGTACAGAAAAAAACGTGCAAATTTGAAAAACGGACAAAAACGTGGGAAATGCACAAAAACACAAAACATTCACAGACAACATGTAAAAAAGCATGAAATACACAAAATAAGCGTGAAAACGTCTAAAAAAAACACTAAATGAACAGGAAACCTGTAAAATGTACAGAAAACGTGCAAAAATTATGAAAAACGGACAAAAACGTGGGAAAATGCAAAAAAAACACAAAAACATTCACAGACAACATGTAAAAAGCATGAAATACACAAAAAAAAGCGTGAAAAACGTCTAAAAAACACACACACTAAATGAACAGGAAAAACCTGTAAAATGTACAGAAAAACGTGCAAAATTTATGAAAACGGACAAAAAAAACGTGGGAAATGCACAAAAACACAAAAAACATTCACATTCACAGACAACATGTAAAAAGCATGAAATACACAAAATAAGCGTGAAAAACGTCTAAAAAACACACTAAATGAACAGGAAACCTGTAAAATGTACAGAAAACGTGCAAAATTTTATGAAAAACACAAAAAACGTGGGAAATGCACAAAAACACAAAACATTCACAGACAACATGTAAAAAGCATGAAATACACAAAATAAGCGTGAAAAACGTCTAAAAAAACACACTAAATGAACAGGAAAACCTGTAAAATGTACAGAAAACGTGCAAATTTTGTGAAAAAAACGGACAAAAAAACGTGGGAAATGCACAAAAAAACAACACATTCACAGACAACATGTAAAAAGCATGAAATACACAAAAAAAAGCGTGAAAAACGTCTAAAAAAAAACACTAAAAATGAACAGGAAACCTGTAAAATGTACAGAAAACGTGCAAATTTATGAAAACGGACAAAAAACGTGGGAAATGCACAAAAAAACAACATTCACAGACAACATGTAAAAAAAAAGCATGAAATACACAAAAAAGCGTGAAAACGTCGTCTAAAAAAAACACTAAATGAACAGGAAACCTGTAAAATGTACAGAAAACGTGCAAATTTGAAAAAAACGGACAAAAAAACGTGGGAAATGCACAAAAACAAAAACATTCACAGACAACATGTAAAAAGCATGAAATACACAAAATAAGCGTGAAAAAAACGTCTAAAAAACACACACTAAATGAACAGGAAACCTGTAAAATGTACAGAAAACGTGCAAATTTATGAAAAAAAAACACAAAAACGTGGGAAATGCACAAAAACACAAAACATTCACAGACAACATGTAAAAAAAGCATGAAATACACAAAATAAGCGTGAAAAAACGTCTAAAAAACACACTAAATGAAAAGGAAAAAATGAAATACCTGTAAAATGTACAGAAAACGTGCAAAAAACATATGAAAACGGAAAAAAAAAAAACGTGGGAAATGCAAAAAAACAAAACAAACATTCACAGACAACATGTAAAAAGCATGAAATACACAAAATAAGCGTGAAAAACGTGAAAAACGTCTAAAAACACACTAAATGAACAGGAAACCTGTAAAATGTACAGAAAACGTGCAAATTTATGAAAACGGACAAAAAACGTGGGAAATGCACAAAAACACAAACATTCACAGACAACATGTAAAAAGCATGAAATACACAAAATAAGCGTGAAAAACGTCTAAAAAACACACTAAATGAACAGGAAACCTGTAAAATGTACAGAAAACGTGCAAATTTATGAAAACGGACAAAAAACGTGGGAAATGCACAAAAACAAAAACAAATTCACAACATTCACAACAACATGTAAAAAAAGCATGAAATACACAAAATAAGCGTGAAAACGTCTAAAAAACACACTAAATGAACAGGAAACCTGTAAAATGTACAGAAAACGTGCAAATTTGAAAAAACGGACAAAAACGTGGGAAATGCAAAAAAAAAACAACATTCACAAAACATGTAAAAAGCAAAAGCATGAAATACACAAAATAAGCGTGAAAAACGTCTAAAAAAACACACTAAATGAACAGGAAACCTGTAAAATGTACAGAAAACGTGCAAATTTATGAAAAAAGGACAAAAACGTGGGAAATGCACAAAAACAAAACATTCACAGACAACATGTAAAAAGCATGAAATACACAAAATAAGCGTGAAAAACGTCTAAAAAAACACACTAAATGAACAGGAAACCTGTAAAATGTACAGAAAACGTGCAAATTTATGAAAACGGACAAAAAAACGTGGGAAATGCACAAAAACAAAACAACATTCACAGACAACATGTAAAAAATGCATGAAATACACAAAATAAGCGTGAAAAACGTCTAAAAAAAACACTAAATGAACAGGAAACCTGTAAAATGTACAGAAAACGTGCAAAATTTATGAAAACGGACAAAAACGTGGGAAATGCACAAAAAACACAACATTCACAGACAACATGTAAAAAAAACGCATGAAATACACAAAATAAGCGTGAAAAACGTCTAAAAAAACACACTAAATGAACAGGAAACCTGTAAAATGTACAGAAAACGTGCAAAATTATGAAAACGGACAAAAACGTGGGAAATGCACAAAAACAAAAACAACATTCACAGACAACATGTAAAAAGCATGAAATACACAAAATAAGCGTGAAAAACGTCTAAAAAACACACTAAATGAACAGGAAACCTGTAAAATGTACAGAAAACGTGCAAATTTTATGAAAAACGGACAAAAAAAACGTGGGAAATGCACAAAAACACAAAAACATTCACAGACAACATGTAAAAAGCATGAAATACACAAAATAAGCGTGAAAAACGTCTAAAAAACACACTAAATGAACAGGAAACCTGTAAAATGTACAGAAAACGTGCAAAATTTATGAAAAAACGGACAAAAAAACGTGGGAAATGCACAAAAACAAAACATTCACAGACAACAACATGTAAAAAGTAAAAAAACGCATGAAAAACAAAAGCACAAAATAAGCAACATGAAAAACGTCTAAAAAACACACAAATAACAGGAAACCTGTAAAAAACACAGAAAAACGTGCAAAATTATACAGAAAACGTGCAAAAACGTGAAAACGGAAAAAACGCACAAAAACACAAAAACACAACATTCACACAGACAACATGTAAAAAGCATGAAATAATACAAAATAAGCGTGAAAAACGTCTAAAAAAAAAACACACTAAATGAACAGGAAACCTGTAAAATGTACAGAAAACGTGCAAATTTATGAAAAAACGGACAAAAAAACGTGGGAAATGCACAAAAACAACAAACATTCACAGACAACATGTAAAAAGCATGAAATACACAAAATAAGCGTGAAAACGTCTAAAAAAACACACTAAATGAACAGGAAACCTGTAAAATGTACAGAAAAAAACGTGCAAATTTATGAAAAAACGGACAAAAACGTGGGAAATGCACAAAAACACAAACATTCACAGACAACATGTAAAAAGCATGAAATACACAAAATAAGCGTGAAAAACGTCTAAAAAACACACTAAATGAACAGGAAACCTGTAAAATGTACAGAAAACGTGCAAAATTTATGAAAAAACGGACAAAAACGTGGGAAATGCACAAAAACACAAAACATTCACAGACAACATGTAAAACATGAAATACACAAAATAAAGCGTGAAAAACGTCTAAAAAAAAACACTAAATGAACAGGAAACCTGTAAAATGTACAGAAAAACGTGCAAAAAAAACTTATGAAAAAACGGACAAAAAAACGTGGGAAATGCACAAAAAACACAACATTCACAGACAACATGTAAAAAAAAGCATGAAATACACAAAATAAGCGTGAAAAACGTCTAAAAAAACACTAAATGAACAGGAAAAACCTGTAAAATGTACAGAAAAAAACGTGCAAATTCATGAAAAACGGACAAAAACGTGGGAAATGCACAAAAACAAACAACATCACAGACAACATGTAAAAAAATGAAAACACAAAATAAGCGTGAAAAACGTCTAAAAAAACACACTAAATGAACAGGAAACCTGTAAAATGTACAGAAAAAAACGTGCAAAAAATTTATGAAAAAACGGACAAAAAAAACGTGGGAAATGCACAAAAAACACAAACATTCACAGACAACATGTAAAAAGCATGAAATACACAATAAGCGTGAAAAACGTCTAAAAAACACACTAAATGAACAGGAAACCTGTAAAATGTACAGAAAACGTGCAAATTTATGAAAACGGACAAAAACGTGGGAAATGCACAAAAACACACAAACATTCACAGACAACATGTAAAAAGCATGAAATACACAAAATAAGCGTGAAAAACGTCTAAAAAAAAAACACACTAAATGAACAGGAAACCTGTAAAATGTACAGAAAACGTGCAAATTTATGAAAAAACGGACAAAAACGTGGGAAATGCACAAAAACAAAAACATTCACAGACAACAACATGTAAAAAGCATGAAATACACAAAATAAGCGTGAAAAACTAAAAAACACACAAAATGAACAGGAAACCTGTAAAATGTACAGAAAACGTGCAAAAAAACGTTTATGAAAACGGACAAAAACGTGGGAAAATGCACAAAAACAACAAACATTCACAGACAACATGTAAAAAAAAGCATGAAATACACAAAATAAGCGTGAAAAAACGTCTAAAAAACACACTAAATGAACAGGAAACCTGTAAATGTACAGAAAACGTGCAAATTTATGAAAACGGACAAAAAAAAACGTGGGAAATGCACAAAAACAACAACATTCACAGACAACATGTAAAAACATGTAAAAAGCATGAAATACACAAAATAAGCGTGAAAAACGTCTAAAAAAACACTAAATGAACAGGAAACCTGTAAAATGTACAGAAAACGTGCAAATTTATGAAAAAACGGACAAAAACGTGGGAAATGCACAAAAACACACAACATTCACAGACAACATGTAAAAAGCATGAAATACACAAAATAAGCGTGAAAACGTCTAAAAAACACACTAAATGAACAGGAAACCTGTAAAATGTACAGAAAACGTGCAAATTTATGAAAACGGACAAAAACGTGGGAAATGCACAAAAACAAAAACATTCACAGACAACATGTAAAAAGCATGAAATACACAAAAAAGCGTGAAAAAACGTCTAAAAAACACACTAAATGAACAGGAAACCTGTAAAATGTACAGAAAACGTGCAAATTTATGAAAACGGACGGGGAAAAAAAACGTGGGAATGCACAAAAAAAAAACATTCACAGACAACATGTAAAAAAGCATGAAATACACAAAATAAGCGTGAAAAACGTCTAAAAAAAAAAAAACACTAAATGAACAGGAAACCTGTAAAATGTACAGAAAACGTGCAAATTTATGAAAAACGGACAAAAAACGTGGGAAATGCACAAAAACAACAACATTCACAGACAACATGTAAAAAGCATGAAAAATACACAAAATAAGCGTGAAAAACGTCTAAAAAAACACACTAAATGAACAGGAAACCTGTAAAATGTACAGAAAAAACGTGCAAATTTATGAAAAAAACGGACAAAAAAACGTGGGAAATGCACAAAAACAAAAACATTCACAGACAACATGTAAAAAGCATGAAATACACAAAATAAGCGTGAAAAACGTCTAAAAAAACACACTAAATGAACAGGAAACCTGTAAAATGTACAGAAAACGTGCAAATTTGAAAAACGACAAAACGTGGGAAATGCACAAAAACAACAAAACATTCACAGACAACATGTAAAAAGCATGAAATACACAAAATAAGCGTGAAAAACGTCTAAAAAACACACTAAATGAACAGGAAACCTGTAAAATGTACAGAAAACGTGCAAATTTATGAAAACGGACAAAAAAACGTGGGAAATGCACAAAAACACACAACATTCACAGACAACATGTAAAAAGCATGAAATACACAAAATAAGCGTGAAAACGTCTAAAAAACACACTAAATGAACAGGAAACCTGTAAAATGTACAGAAAACGTGCAAAATTTATGAAAAAACGGACAAAAACGTGGGAAATGCACAAAAACAAAACATTCACAGACAAAAACATGTAAAAAAAAGCATGAAATACACAAAATAAGCGTGAAAACGTCTAAAAAACACACTAAATGAACAGGAAACCTGTAAAATGTACAGAAAACGTGCAAATTTATGAAAAAACGGACAAAAAACGTGGGAAATGCACAAAAAAAAAACAACATTCACAGACAACATGTAAAAAGCATGAAATACACAAAATAAGCGTGAAAAACGTCTAAAAAACACACTAAATGAACAGGAAACCTGTAAAATGTACAGAAAACGTGCAAAACGTGAAAAAAACGGGGAAATGCACAAAAAACGTGGGAAATGCAAAAAACATGAAATACACAAAATAAGCAAAACGTCACAAACAACAAATGTAAAAAAGCATGAAAATACACAAAATAAATTTGTGAAAAACGTCTAAAAAAACACACTAAATGAACAGGAAAAAGCATGTAAAATGTACAGAAAAACGTGCAAAATTTCTGAAAAAACACGAACAGGAAACCTGTAAAATGTACAGAAAACGTTTATGAAAACGGACAAAAACGTGGGAAATGCACAAAAACACAACATTCACAGACAACATGTAAAAAGCATGAAATACACAAAATAAGCGTGAAAAACGTCTAAAAAAAACACACTAAATGAACAGGAAACCTGTAAAATGTACAGAAAAAAACGTGCAAATTTGAAAAACGGACAAAAACGTGGGGGAAATGCACAAAAACAACAAACATTCACAGACAACATGTAAAAAGCATGAAATACACAAAATAAGCGTGAAAAACGTCTAAAAAACACACTAAAAATGAACAGGAAACCTGTAAAATGTACAGAAAACGTGCAAATTTATGAAAACGGACAAAAACGTGGGAAATGCACAAAAAAACACAACATTCACAGACAACATGTAAAAAGCATGAAATACACAAAATAAGCGTGAAAAACGTCTAAAAAACACACTAAATGAACAGGAAAAACTGTAAAATGTACAGAAAACGTGCAAATTTGAAAAAAAACGGACAAAAAACGTGGGAAATGCACAAAAACAACAAAATTCACAGACAACATGTAAAAAGCATGAAATACACAAAATAAGCGTGAAAAACGTCTAAAAAAAACACACACTAAATGAAAAACAGGAAACTGTAAAATGTACAGAAAAAACGTGCAAAAAATTTATGAAAAAAAACGACAAAAACGTGGGAAATGCACAAAAAAACAACAACATTCACAGACAACATGTAAAAAGCATGAAATACACAAAATAAGCGTGAAAAACGTCTAAAAAAACACTAAAATGAACAGGAAACCTGTAAAATGTACAGAAAACGTGCAAAATTTGAAAAACGGACAAAAACGTGGGAAATGCACAAAAACACAAACATTCACAGACAACATGTAAAAAGCATGAAATACACAAAATAAGCGTGAAAACGTCTAAAAAACACACTAAATGAACAGGAAACCTGTAAAATGTACAGAAAACGTGCAAATTTATGAAAACGGACAAAAACGTGGGAAATGCACAAAAACAAAAACATTCACAGACAACATGTAAAAAGCATGAAATACACAAAATAAGCGTGAAAACGTCTAAAAAACACACTAAATGAACAGGAAACCTGTAAAATGTACAGAAAACGTGCAAATTTATGAAAACAAAAAAAAACGTGGGAAATGCACAAAAACACACAACATTCACAGACAACATGTAAAAAGCATAATACACAAAATAAGCGTGAAAACGTCTAAAAAACACACTAAATGAACAGGAAACCTGTAAAATGTACAGAAAACGTGCAAATTTGAAAAACGGACAAAAACGTGGGAATGCAAAAAACACAAAACATTCACAGACAACATGTAAAAAGCATGAAATACACAAAATAAGCGTGAAAAACGTCTAAAAAAACACACTAAATGAACAGGAAACCTGTAAAATGTACAGAAAACGTGCAAATTTGAAAACGGACAAAAACGTGGGAAATGCACAAAAACAACAACATTCACAGACAACATGTAAAAAGCATGAAATACACAAAATAAGCGTGAAAAACGTCTAAAAAACACACTAAATGAACAGGAAACTGTAAAATGTACAGAAAACGTGCAAATTTATGAAAACGGACAAAAACGTGGGAAATGCACAAAAACACAAACATTCACAGACAACATGTAAAAAGCATGAAATACACAAAATAAGCGTGAAAAACGTCTAAAAAACACACTAAATGAACAGGAAACCTGTAAAATGTACAGAAAACGTGCAAATTTATGAAAACGGACAAAAAACGTGGGAAATGCACAAAAACACAACATTCACAGACAACATGTAAAAAGCATGAAATACACAAAATAAGCGTGGAAAACGTCTAAAAAAAACACTAAATGAACAGGAAACCTGTAAAATGTACAGAAAACGTGCAAAATTGTGAAAAACGGACAAAAACGTGGGAAATGCACAAAAACACACAACATTCACAGACAACATGTAAAAAGCATGAAATACACAAAATAAGCGTGAAAACGTCTAAAAAACACACTAAATGAACAGGAAACCTGTAAAATGTACAGAAAACGTGCAAAATTTGAAAAACGGACAAAAACGTGGGAAATGCACAAAAACACAAAAACATTCACAGACAACATGTAAAAAAACATGTAAATGAAAAAGCACACAAAAAATAAGCGTGAAAAACGTCTAAAAAACACACAAAATGAACAGGAAATCTGTAAAATGTACAGAAAACGTGCAAAATTGTGAAAACGGACAAAAACGTGGAAAATGCACAAAAACACACAACATTCACAGACAACATGTAAAAAGCATGAAATACACAAAATAAGCGTGAAATACGTCTAAAAAACACACTAAATGAACAGGAAACCTGTAAAATGTACAGAAAACGTGCAAATTTATGAAAAACGGACAAAAACGTGGGAAATGCACAAAAAACAATTCACAGACATCATGTAAAAAGCATGAAATACACAAAATAAGCGTGAAATACGTCTAAAAAAAACACTAAATGAACAGGAAAGCTGTAAAATGTACAGAAAACGTGCAAAATTTGTGACAAAAACGGGGAAATGCAAAAACACAAAAACATTCACAGACAACATGTAAAAAGCATGAAATACACAAAATAAGCGTGAAATACGTCTAAAA